>CM062813.1:563947685-564275990 GCA_031772625.1 Pinus tabuliformis
GTGACTTCCTGTGTGCTGACACAGAAACTGTGGCAGAGGAGCCCATTGCGGACGAATCCTTGTTTCTAATCAGCACTTTAGATCCATGGTATGGGGATATCATTGTTTATCTCTAGACCCAATCCTTTCGGCCAGAAATTTCAAGGTCAGAACGTCGAAAAATACGATTCCAGTCCCCAAAAATTCAGGATTATTGGAGATACTCTTTATCGTCGTGGGGCGGACTCCGTTTTTCAACATTGTTTAACTCACGAGGAAGCTGAAAGGGTTCTAAATGACTGTCACTCTGGAGCGTGTGGCGGTCATATGTCTAGGTATGCCACAGCCCAAAAGATATTGCGCGCTGGCTACTTCTGGCCATCTTTGTTTAAAGATTGTATTAACATGGTCTGAAAATGCCACAACTGCCAAATTTTTTATCAAAAGATGCGCGCTCCACCTGCTCCTCTCCAACCTATAATTGTCGTTGGTCCTTTTTCCAAATGGGGTATCGATTTTATTACATGTAACCCTCACTCTGCCGGGGGGCATGCGTATATCATCCTTGTGGTAGATTATTTGACCAAGTGGGCCGAGACGATGCCTACATTTGAGGCAGATGGCAAAACAACGTCAATTTTTGTGTTCAATCATATAATTGCTAGGTTTGGTGTCCCACAAGCGATTATCACTGATCATGGGCGTCATTTTCGAAACGTTATGATGACCGAACTTATAGGCCAGCTTGGTTTGCATCATGATAATTCAACTCCTTATTATCCACAAGCTAATGGTCTGGTTGAATCCGTCAACAAAATTTTATTCATCATGATCCGACGAATCATTGGGATTCATCGGTTGAATTGGCAAAACATGTTATTTTCAGCGCTTTGGGCGTATCGAACCTCAGTAAAAACATCAACAGGGTTCACTCCTTTCCAACTAGTTTATGGTCTGGAAGCTATGTTACCCATTGAATGCGAAATCCCATCATGTCAAGTTACTTCCAGCCACTTCCGAAGAGGAAAAGCATTTGTTATACTTGGCTCATTAGATGAGAATCAACACGATGCTGCATTGGCAATCGAAACTCACGCAAAACGTATGAAAGCTCAGTATGATCGAAATGTGACCCCTCAAAATTTTTCGGAAGGAGATCTAGTCTTAGTGTATGATCAAGCTAATGATAAATTAGGCGCTGGAAAATTCGTTCCTATGTGGCGTGGTCCCTATGTTCTCAAGTGAAAGCTAGCAAAAGGGGCATATGAATTGGTAGACTTTGACGGGAACTCTTTAGGTAAACCCAGAAATGGTCTTTACCTGAAGAGATATTATGCTTAAAAGAATGGGTATGGAAATTTTGTAGTTAGGATAGTTTTCTTTCTAGCTGGTGTATTTTAGTTTTAAAAGTTTGCTTAGCTTAGAGAGTGTTTTTTTCGTCATTATTCCTGCTTATCTTAGTTTTACTCTTGATATTGCAGATGTCGATGCCTCTCCAAACATACATTGGTTTCGCTGATGGTGCTTGTCGTAATACACGGAACATTTCTTCCGCAGCTTGGGTTATCTATTCGCCCTCTGACGAGTTGGTATCTATGCATGGGGTAAGCCTCGGTCAAACAACGAACAACATTGCCGAGTATAGTGCAGTGATTGAGTTATTATCTGAATCTATTTCATTTGGGATTCGGAGTTTGATAGTGAGGTTAGATTCTAAACTCGTTTTATTACAGCTTAATAGAGTGTATGACATTAGAAATCCAGTGTTATTGAGATTATTTTTTAGAGTGCGTCTCTTGGAACATGAATTTGATTATATTGAATATAAGCATATTCCAAGATCTTTAAATACATTAGCAGATGCAATTGCTTCTCGAATGTTAAGTAGACATTTGCAATAATCATACATGTAAATTTAAAACCATTCCATAACATGATTTACAAGATAAGTCGGTAATAGTGATATATATATAGGAGTGTGTCAAAAATACATCGTCCTCGATCATAGGTTGAAAAACACCTTATGATCGGCAAAAATGATAGGTACAAAAAGCAAAAATGTCATATGTGCCTACAATAGGCGATCATCCTATCACTAGTGATGATCTAGATAAGAAACCACTGCACGGGCCACCTTGCAAAGGAACCTCCTAAAAGGTCCTGGGACCCCAATCACATAGCGCTGAAGTCGACTAGGAATGTCATCTATGCTGGTCTCCAGAATATCTCCTGCCAAGCGCTCTAGATGACTCTCCAACTCGGCCAAAGTCTCTGCTGATTCATCCTGTGGGGGTGGCGTGGCTGCAACTGGTTATTTCCTCTCGTAAGGCCGGAGAGCGGCTAGTTGCTGTGGACCCACATCTGTATTTGAAACTTTTACTATCAGTTTTGGGACGATATAAAAAAAGAAAAAAAAAAAAAAAAAGGAAAATGTTGAAAATGATTTTACCTGAGTCATCCCATTGCTCTCCTGGTGGAAGAGCCATGTCTGGGTCACCACGAAAATCTACCCCAGCGTAAGGGAAGTCCTAAATAGAAAAAACTTGGTTTTCCAACCATTGGAAATACTCAGGTTTGAATCGAACAACCTCTGTCCCCTCGTCCGGATGACGGGCCATAACTGCAACCCATCGCATCAGTTTGGGCTCTCGAGGAAGCCCAGCTCCAACAGTAAGGTGCTACAGGATCAACATTGGAACCCTCTCCAGACCAAAGCTCACAACCAAAGCCCCATAACCAAAGGTCTTCAGTTGTCCATTCTTGGCTCTGGTCAGTTGGCCTTTTACATTGGCCAACACAGCATCGCACCAGTTGAAGATGGTGCCTCGAAAGCAGTCAACTGCCATCCGCATCTGGGATCTGGTGGCAATATGTAATGCGGCACTCTCGCAAAGTCTGGTGACAGTAAACGCGATCACCATGAGTTCAGGACGGGATATGGTTTTAATGTCTATCCCTTTGTCTCTAGCCTGGCTATTGCAGAACTCTAGCCGGAGGCTATCGACAGACTGGCCACCTAGCCTAGTCCCGAATAGAGTCAAGTCTTCGCCTCTCTTAGGCAAACCAGTCAAGAATTATATGTCTGCCGGCTCGATTTCGAGCTGGTGGCCACCAATGAAGAAGCACTGGTCCTGTATGCTCCATCTGTCAACCAGCCACTATAAGAAATCCACCTGGGCCCTCATGCCACGTATGGCCCGGAATTTGTACAAGCCGCATGCCTTCAATGCGTCAATCGGAGGTTGGTGATTCAATGCGGCAAGATCCACGTCCTCATGCTCCTGTTCACACCAATCTAGCATGATGTACACTCTACATCCAGTAAAAAAACAAATTAGGATGCTAGAAATTAATTTTTTTGGGTCAAATTTGAGAATTTTTGGGTTAAAAACCCTTGCTACAGGGAACGCACCCTCTGTGTTAGAGACAGTGTGTGGGTCCGCACCTTGCCTACATGAAAGGTGGGACATTTTCCCCATTGAGAAAAAGTCGGGGTCCGCGGGCTGCCAATGTTACGCCTGCAGACCCCTGCGCGCGGGTTTTTAGCCTAAAAACCCTCCAAAAAATGAAATAAAAGCCTAAAACAAAAAATGAAATGGTTAAAAATGAAGAGTAGGATGATGTGGGTTACCTGGAGAAGACGGCGTTTGATTCCGACAGTTGGATTTTCCGCAATCTTCACGGGAATTTTATGAACAAAAGCACTATTTTCTCACCCAAATCTCAAACGGTAAAAATGCAATGACGAAAGTCCTTTTTATAAGTTTTTTGAGTAAATAAATTGCGAATTTGTTTATATTTCACTTTAGAAAGGTAATTTTTGCATCATTTTTATCCATTTCAAACAGGTATGAGTAATGTTTGCATTTTTGTTCAGGATAACGGATTATTCAGGCGAAATTTATCATTTTCGATGAAAAAACATTTAGAGTCACCTTTAAGCTCTTTTCTGACTCCTAAAACATGAAAAGATCGCCGAGTTTTTCTTTTTTAACTCGTTAAAATGAAACTAAAAAGACAGTCCACTTACAACTCTTTTCTGACTGTAAAAACATGAAAAGATTGCCGAATTTTTGTCGTTTCAAATTCGATATTGGTTATAAAATGATGCGTCGTTGATCACTTTTTTACTTTTTCGGATCAGGGGCACTAATCACGAAAAGTACTCCTTGGTCGTAAAGATCAAGCGGTTCTCTCAAGTATTATTTTATACTTTTTCGGGCTTGGGAGACACAAATTTACGAAAAAGGTCAACCCTGGAGTCTTCTTAAGTTTTTTCAGACTCTCTAAAATTGAAAACGTCGAGTTTCTCCTATACTGGACTCATTAAAATTTCATAGTAAAGGACCTGTTCAATTACAGACAAGAATGAACCACTCCTTCTTAGGGTTCAAATTCAAACTAAGTTGGACTCATCCGAAGGATGAGCTTATAATCAAGCAAATGTTATCCTCCTTAAGCTTGTCAAAAATAAAGAGGTACTTGCCAGAAATGGTGGGGGAAAAGAGAGAAAAATGAGCTTGTTTGTCATACTTTGTAACCACTCTTGAACACGACACTTTTATTCACCTGGGATGGGAATCCGTTGCCTAATAGTTGATCAAACCACATTGAAAGTCTTTAGCCGATTTCTGGGTATTAACTTTGGGTCAATTGTCACCAAACCATCTGTTGTGTCGTTATGTGTTCAAGAGGTCACTGCCAATAAGCCATTCATCTGCAAAATATCTGTCATCAATCTTGACCATCCCTGAGTCAGTCCTTGCAACTAAATTTCTTCAACTTGATCTATGATTTCGTGTTGTGGGCTTACCTGCGACGAATCGCTTTCTATCGACTTCAGCTCATTATCTAGAAATATGATCTAGAAATCATCAGTACCTTGGGATCTGCATGCCTCAATGGCAGGTTTCTCGCCTTTGACGACAGGTTGCATCATTGACCTTCGATCAAAGGATTCCGTGACATGTTCGACATCAACACATTTATTCACATCTCATGGATTGTACTGGGTACTTTGAGAGCCATTGACATCACTGGTAGTTTCTCTCACACTTGTTAACAGTTTACATCATTGACTGGTAATCAAGTGGTTTCTACCATGTTCGACATCAACACATTCATTCGCATGGATAGAATCATACTGTTTCGGGAAGTAGAAATGAAGACCCTGGATCTAGTTTTTGCAATCTAGGCTGCGAGGAATTTTGTATTCATTATATGATGGACTATTCATAAACAGATGGTTGTGTCCATACTGTGTCCACATGAGTCTATACTTGTGATGTATTACAAGATCATTCCTATATCAGAGCAGTAGTTAGTTTTCTAAGTCAGTTTTGATCTGAGTATGGGAATGCCTACCTCAGCAACGATATGATCTCATATATATATCTTGCATTGAATGTTTTTACAGGTTCCAACCGGGCTCTCCACAAGATGATCCTCGAAATGATAAAGTAATTCACTCTTCCTAAATGATAAACGAAATCCTCATCTACTACAGACTTTGTACTTTAGGGGGCAATCTGTTACACAAAAATATCGTCACCATGATTATTTGCAGTCAGTATGGGTCTATCATCACTTGTACTGTCCTCCTAAGCAAGTCTCAGACCTCAGCTCTTCAAGTCAAGCTTTGAAAATGAGAGAAAGACATTGAAAATCAATAAAGCTCTAGTTCCGCACTTTCTCTCACTGTTGCCTGCGGTCCCGCACCTCCTGTTTACAAAAACTACGAACCTGCCCGCTCTGTCCCTAAAGGAGTGGGTGCGGACCCCTGTGAAAGTCAAAAAGGCGCAAGTTTATTCTAAAAAACTCACTTTGGGTTAATTCTAGATGCTTCTAGAAGGAATTTTGACGTGGATTGGTCGCTCTTAGGTGGTTCATGCATCCCAAAAGAGAAGGAGCTAATCCCTTGATGAGATGAGCTATCCCTTTGAGGAGGGCTTTATCCCTTTGAAGGAGGACCTAGTAACCTCCCTCCATTGCACTATAAATTAAGGCATTGAGCTGGTTGCTAGGGAGGTTAGAAGCTGAACATTTTTGAGGGTAAATGCTGGTGGAATTGAGACTTCCTAGTTAAGCTTGAGAGGAGAGATCACATACCTTTTTGGCTTCATTGGGAAGAGAGTGAAACTTGTCAAAGTAGAGGAGACTTCTTGTTGGACCCTGGGAGGAGCTTGTACAGCATCAAGGCACAGGTTGTAAAGTTCTTCTTTGATTTGAATTAACACAATCAGATTCATTTTTCTCGACAAATTGTCTTATGTCATTTGTTTCATGAATTCCTTGATATTCATGTTAAATGTGTTTTATGATATTGGCTTTCCAAGTGCTATTTAATTTGTTTGCTTGTTTGTGTTTTCAGATTCGCAACAAGGAAGCTCACTTGGATCAAAGGAGCGAGGCTTCCACAAACTTGCATTGGACCCAAGGTAGGCCTAAAACACTTGTTTGCCTTTGTTTATAAATGCATATTTAGAGAAAGATAGTTTTTGATTGGCTTGCTTGTCACTAGGTCTCTTTAGATTCTAGGAAGGTCTATCTTGTCCGCAAGATCGACTCCTTCCGTGTGACACCCATTCTGGGTCATAGAATCACTGTTATACCACCAAGTCGATCCCACAGTGTACCATTTCCTTGAGTTCATTTCTTGGCTCACAGTTGATTACATCAAAGAGAAGAATTGCTTATATCCTCAAATGGAGAGAAAATTATGGAAGTCACGCCAGAATTGATCCAAAATTCCCTCATGTCCCAAAAATATTCCAACCCTAGAGCTTTATAGATGCTATCTCCTTTATACTTGATCTCTCAGCTAGAGCACAACAATATTTCCTCCAACTAATTCTAGCACCTGGAAATCAATCCCTCCCCATTGCTAATAGGTTCCCTATTTCTATGTTTTCAGAGGTAGTACAACCCATTCTGACTACTATTTCCCTACTTTTTGGAGAAGAAGAAACAACTCCTACACACAATGATGAACCCATACCTCATCCTTGACATACCCTCATTTCTGGTTGAATCTATAAAATTCCAGTTTCACCATTTTCCTACCACTTCTTAGTTTAGATATTATTCTTTATTGGTTTATCTTTTTGTGTACACTCATGTAGATAAATTTGAATACTTGGGCCTAAGTGTCATGGATTCTCATAGGAAGATAAAGTCAATTTTTTATTGGGATAGTGCCCTAAAGAAAAAGGAAAATAATGAGGGTTTTTCTCAGTTCATCTCCACTTATATGGCCACTGCCTATACAATTATAAACAATCTTCCACCCCCTTTTCCCAAGAAAAAAGAAATATTGCAGCTCAACAAAGATAAAATGGTAGGAGATTGGTACCTGTTTGAGGAATACATTGAGATTAGGGTTTATGGGTCAAAGATTCCCCCATACCGCTTACCTACCTTCATGCCCATAAGAATTTTTTCCCTAGAATTCATCAGACAAAGCCTAAATGTTGACCAAATCCACTTCATCCCTGCCAAAAAGGGCTACATGTTTAAACTAGGTAGGGAAGTGGGTCCTTTTGTTTTTAATGCTAGACAAGCCTTTCAATAGGTAGAAGACATGTTGAAGGAATTTAATTTTGAAATAGGAGAGGTGTGGCACTATGATCCTCATGAGATTATATCCAACAGAATAAAGGTTATTAATGCTTTGGATTATGTGCATGAATATAGACCTGAGCTTGAATGGTTTTGACTCTTGGCCCATTAATACAGAAATGGAAATTGAAACACCAGCTCCAAATGAAAATACTAAAAAGAGAAGCTTAGACAAAGCTAGAGACACAAAGATGGAAGAGGCTTCATCTAGCAAGAGGACCAAGTTGACCAAGGAAGAGGTTGAGGAAGAGTTTGAGACCTCGTTGACTGAAAGGAAACCAGACTAGCAAAGCTTTTAGGTATCCTTAGAAGACTCCTGAAAACTACAATGTCAACTTCCACAGAGGTGGAAAACATGGGTACTTTAGGAATTTCATCTACAGAAAGGGAAGAAGGACAAATGATGCGGGAGAGGAATAAAAAATTCAGAGAAGACATGTTGTAGCAACTAGCATCACACTCAATCCCTTATCAGACCAGGCTCATAGCTGCCATGGACATGGAAAGGAATAAAATGAAGCTGTCTTTACATCACTTACATCATAATCCCTCCCATCAGGGTCACAATTCAAGACAGTAGACATGTCGTTAGACATGGAAGGCATCCCCTTAGAGGACAAAATAAATTGGCGTATGTAGGCTATAGAAATTTTATACAATGAGTTGAGAAAAAGTGCCTTGATTTTCAACAAAGTTGAGAAGTTGTTAGAAAAATATCCCGTCAGGGTAAATCAAAAAAAGTCTAACTCCACAATCCTTCATTTGCTGAATGAATATTACGAAGAGTTGATTATCAAACTAGGTGTAAATCTATAGGATAAAAATGTTGTGGAGGCCATCATTTAGAGCTCACAATCTGAGATCTGGGACCTAAGGCACAAGATGAAAATCCCTGCAAGTGAGCATGTGCAATATAAGGAGTTGGCCCAGGTGGAGGGTGTAAAGGAAATCCTGTCCAAGGAGATAATAGATAGGAAATTAGGTAAGAGTCACCAAGAAACAAGTGGAAGAACTCCAACAAAGAATTGATTCACATATTTGTGTTGTAATCATGCTAGAGGACCCACAAAATCCCACTGAGCAATTGACTAAGGCCCTCACAGAGTTACAACTGTCTGAGAATGAGCTTAAGAAGGTGCAAATTGATCTAGAGAGTACTCAATGTGCTCTCACACAAAAGGAGAAATAGTTGGAGACAGCCAGAAGCATCATAGAACAAGTCAACAAAAATTTGAAGGTTTCCAATGACAGGATCATAGAGTTGAAGAACAGATTAAAAGGGAATATGACCTTGATTGAGGCCAAGCAATTAATATGGGATGAGATCATCTCTGAAATGAATAACATATGGGAGCACATCACCTTAGTAGCAGAGCATAAGATCACGATCAAAGATACTGAATATTTCATTAGGACTTCCAAAGAGTAAGATGTAAAAAATTCCAAGACAATTGAAAAGATTATCAGGTACCTCAATGAAAATCCTACAAGTGAGTTGAGAACATTGGATGTTGTTGATAGGACAGGGGAAATCATGGAAATTTCCAAGATGGTTTAGAAAGAAGCAACCAGAGCCAAGGTTGAGGAGTGTTTAGGTGATTTATTAAAATATGTGGTTGCCTTTGATTTGAATTTTGATAGAAGGACGAGAGTTGGGTTTCCTAACTATTGGGATGCCTTAGATAACTTAGTCCCATGGGAGAAGTATCAACAATCATTAGTAGTGGAAAAAAGTAAAACAAATTCTTCTCATGAGAAGAATCCCACCCTCAAAGGGAAAAATATAGTTAATTTTCTGAGGAGGGATTTCCAATTGCTTTGGATGGTGAAAACTTTGTTCGTTGACAAGCCAAATTACACTGAGTTGAGCAGCCTGAAGGTAGCATATCAATACTACATTTTCTCTCCTTTTCCAAACTCAACTCAATGGAAGAAGTGTGATCAACTGGTTAATCCACCTCAAGTCTGAATCATTGACCCTGGGTCCCTCCCACTGGAACCATCAAACCAACAATGAATATATTTTGTTGTGTCAATGATGACACCTGATGTTTTTTTATGTTTTTGTAAACATTTCATTTCAATAAATGAATCAAATTTGTTATGTAATAACTAGGACAATTGTGCTGGTAGCACGCTCGAATAGCTTAGCTGGTAGCCAATTATGAGAATATCAAGAAGGAATATTTTATAAGTGGTCCTCATCTATTATATCCTATAAAAGTGTTTAGCATATTCATTAAAGTGGTTCTGAATTTTTGTTCCAGAGGCAGCTCTAAACTGTGAATTTTTCAAGCGTTTTAAGAACTATAGATGTATGATCTTTTTGTAGATTACTAAAGAATTTACGATGATTCCAAATGCATGAAATGTATAGTATGTGATATTTCCTTTGTTTATTTCCATATGTGTGTGTTTCCTCTTAGAAGGTGTGTAATTGTAGTTGTTGTATTTAATCTCAAAGTTATGGATTCATCTATTTCAAATTTTGATGAAGGATTCATGTGATGTATGAGGTATAATATCCATAATATGTGCTTCGTTCCATCTGTAATTTCATTTTACATTATCTATTTCAATGCTTTTTTGTTTAAGTTTGATGCACATGATTCTGAGATCAACCCTTTGTGTTAAATTTTTCTTCCTTATGTTATTTGTTCACCCATACTATAATCACCAACTTAACTATAATTTATGCAAGTAGACCACCAAATCTGAATGGTAATTCCCCTAAGAGAGCATTCAACGTGTTCCTATGATTGAATCTACCTTTGGAAGAGATATTTGAACCAAATTTTAATTCAGAATTTGTTTCAAATTCTGAATGCTAATGATAACCCCTTCAAACACTATAATATGTACTAGGAACTAACCTCTCTCAACCTGTAGGTTGTCTCTAGGAGCTCCAAAATCTCCCATGGCATGCTCATTTGCATGTAGAAATCTAATAGAAATTGCAATTGCTTAATAATTTGAACTCAAATCAGGAGACACAAATTATACTCTACTAATCTACGAAATGAAAATCAAAATTTAGAACAAAATGCATAGGCATGCAACAAGAAAAACCATAAGTATATAGTGATTTTTAGGGGTTCCTAACTAGGAAAAACCCCTCAAGCCTCTTTACATTAATCAGTTAAATAAAGAAACTATTACAATTGCATGCTCCAGCTCTAAGCAAAAATGCAAAAGCAACATTGTTCTATCTGTTGAATGAGAACCTTTGGCCAACACTTCACCCATTTTTTCCTCATCGAGCCTCCTATTTCCTTGCACAAATATGATCTAATTCAAGATCCTAAACAATAAGAAAGGTCCATATTTCCTTGCACAATTCCCGAGGATTGATCAACTACCTCCATGCAAAAAAATTTACACTCCACTAGTATACAAATAATTTTACATTGGCCTTAATTCCTCCACTCCAGCTCAGGAATTTGAATTCCATGCATGCATGAGATATTTTGGGTTGATTGATCATTTAACTAATAAATCTTTGAGTTAGAATGTTGTCTCACTACTCAAATGACCTTCAAATGACTCTATCAATAGTTAGAAGTCAGTTAATCGATTACAACTGAAAATAAATGAACTAGATTGCAAAATTTAGCAATCAACACATGCACGACTGAAATCCAAGCCCACTAACTCTAATTTACTGAGCTAATTGTCTGAAAAGAGCCATGTCACACTATTTAACTGCCTCCAGGTTGTCCTATTGATGTGGAAATTTTATTTATTCAATTTGACTAAGGTTAAAGTCAAATTGATCCTTTCTTTCTACACTTTCTAACACTCCATTGAAATAGAAAATAATCCAACACAAAGAATAGAGATGAGGGCTTAAACTTAAGTAACACTCGAAAACTTTTATTAAACAAAATTAAAAAATAATACCTTTATTAAACAAAATAATAACAAAAACCATAGTAATTAATATCCAAAAATTAAACAATTATCAACCAAAATTAAAATTAATCTTCTTGATAAGTCGACATAAAATAAAATTTCTCTCAAATAACTATTAATTTATGAAATTATTCACACTCTTACTTCTCAATTGTAAACTACAATTTCCCTGATGATGGACTCACCTTGAAAGTATGAAACGTTGGTATGAAAAACAATAAAAGGATTTTCCACAATTTAATAAAGAAATGGATTTCCACCACCCCTATCTAGCACCTATGAAAGGTATTGTAGCACTACCTCTCACTGTTTTTTCTTCTACTTCAACAACTGCAACTGAGAAGCATAAAAAAAGCACTAGATCAACTGAGTCTCTGCAATTTTCTATTGGGAAATTGCACTGGTGTGTATTATGCATTGTGCCTTCTCCACTTTTATCAACATTGCTTTGTGCTCCTCAACATCTAACTGCACCAACTCACATTGATCCTTCTACTACTGAATATTGTGGGCCATGTATCAAGGTAGTGATCCATGAGTAAGACACCTCAATGGACCCTACCCAAATCTTTGTAGCTTTGGGACTAAGGCTCTACATCGCCCCACCTCACTTCCAGAGGTATAGCTACAATTGATCCCTCTGCCCACCTAGCTCGAACTCTCCTTCTATTGGAGGTATCTAACTAGTCCTCATCATCATAATCTTGTTGGTCAACCCAACTACCAATTGGTTGAGGCTCCATCTTAAGAGTTCTGTCCTACTCCCTCTCAACCACCACATCTCTAATCTCTACCTTGCTCCTCAAGGCTATAGATGCATCTTCCTCTAATATGTAGAGGATCTCAATCCTGACACCGATCTACTTGATCTGACTTGAAGAAAAATTCTCGAGGTAGGCCTTCCCATTGTTGAAGACTACCTCATATCCTTTGTCTTCAATCCTCAATTTGTTCATCAGACCAATTTTTCTAACATCGTTGTTATTTTCGAATAGCTTAGTGAGGGCCTTCCACATAGCAAAGGGAGTCTCATTTCCATGTAATTTCGAGACTATGTGGTCTCTCACACCCTCCAATATTATCCTCCTGGCTCTAGAAATATCCTTCTTCCATTGGGCTAATTGTTGTGCATCAGACTGTTGGGGTTTCACAATTTCAATTTTAACATATTCCAGCACACCATTATCATCAAGCATTGCTTCCATTTGGTCCTTCCAGGCTAACAAATTTGAGCCACCCTCCAGGGTATAATCCAATCTCAGTCTATTGAAATACATTTTCCCAAATCTGAAGAAAAATTGTTGCACTAAAGATGCAAATTCGAAAATCCGAAGGGAAAAATTCAAAACACTGGTCTATAATGTGATTTTAGGGCTCTGATACCATGTATAAATTTAGTATAAATTTCAACTACTCAAGAATTCGAACTGAAATTAAGAGACACAAATTCTACTCTACTAATATGCAGAATGAAAATCACAATTTAGAAAAACATGCATAGACATGCAACAAGAAAAACCACAAGTACATAATGATTTCTAGGGGAACCCAAATGGTAAAAACCCCTCAAATCTCTTTGCATTAATCACTTAAATAGATAAAATATTACAATTTCATGCTCCAGCTTTGAGCACAACCTGCAAAATAAACATTGTTCTCTCTGCTGAATGAGAGCCTCTGGAAAATACTTAGCACATTTATGCCTCCTCCAACCTCCTATTTCCTTGCAAAAATATGAGCTAATTCGACCTCCTAAACAATAGGAAAGGTCCCTATTTCCTTGTGTAATTCAAAAGGATTGATCGATTGCTTGCATGGAAAATTTTTTACACTCCACTTATACAAATAATTTTACATTAGCCTTAATTCCTCCACTCTAACTAAGGAATCCGATTTCCATGCATGAATAATCTATTTTGGGTTGATTGATCAGTTAACTGACAAATCTTTGAGTTAGATTTTTATCTCATTTTTTAATTGACTTTCAACTGACTCTATCAATAGTTAGAGGTCAGTTAACTGAGAACAACTGAAGATAACTAATTTGATTGCTCAAGCTTAGCAATCAACACATGCGTGACTAAACTCCAAGCCCACTAACTTGAACTTACTGAGCTAACTGAGTGACAAGAGCCATGTCACACTAGTTAGTTTCCTCCAAGTTGTCCTGTTGATGTGGAAATTTGATTTACTCAATTTGACTAAGGCTAAAGTCAAATTGAGCCTTTCTTTCTACACTTTCTAACATTACATCTATCTCCACTTCAAAGGAATTCGACAATATTGGTAGTGCAAGAACTAGTGCTTGACTAATTTTTATTTTTAGCTCATCAAAATCCTTCTATTACCTATTTCCCCATTGAAAACTCTTGTTTCTTGTTATTATGGCATGGAGTGGTGAAACATTGCTAAAAATGAAGCTATGAACTTCTACAAGTATAGTGTTTCCCCAAAAAAACTCCTAACTTTAGAGACACTTGTAGGAACTAGCCACTTCATGATGGCCTCCATATTTGTGAGATCTATCTTAAGACCCCCTCCACCAATAACATGCCCCAAATACACTAAGGACTATTGGGAAAACTCACATTTCTTGTGCTTCTTCAAAGTCTCTAGCACTTGCAGCAAATGTGAGACGTGCTCCCCCCAAATAGCACTATAAGCCAATATATCATCCAAATGAATGTAGATATGAGTGCAATACATCATTCATTAGTATCATAAACATAGTTGGTGTATGTCATAAACCAAATGGCATGACCAACCATTCATACAAACCTTGTCTAGTCTTGAAGGAAGTCTTCCAAGTGTCTTCTTCTTTGGCTTGAAATTAGCGGTACCTTAATTTTAAATCCAACTTGGAAAATACTTTGTATGTTGCAATTGATCTTACAAATTTGGATTCATCAATCCTAGGAAAAAGGTATCGGTTCTTGAGGGTAATCTTTTTTAATTCTCTATAATTGATGCACATTCACCAAGACCCATCCTTATTTCATACAATAATGATGATTTTCTTGCAAGGTGAGGTACTTCATCGAATCACACCATTCTCCAAAAACTATTTCAACTACTTCACTTCATTTGCTTCCAGAATTGATTTTCTATGCAACCCAATATTTAATAATGGAGAGTTTGTCAATAATTGGATTTTATGATCCACTTTCCTCGTAGGTGGTCTCCCTTTAGTCTCCTGGAACACTCTTTTGTATCCCTATAGTCACCCTTCCAATTGATGTTTCTATTCTTTAGTACACACCTCCAAGGATGCCTTTACTCTTATTGACTTATCATTAGACTGGTTTTCTCTTAGAAAAAGTAAAACATTATTCTTATTGGAACTAATCATATTCTTGGCTTGGTTGGCACTTACGAGTGAAATATTTGAATTTTCCATGTGAGCTTTGATGATGAAATATTTGTCATCCTTGATAAGGCAATATTGGTTGACACTTTGCATGAAGATTGTATCCTTCAAATACATATAGGGATTCCCAAACACGACTCTGCATACACCAAGTTGTACTATGTGAAATTCCACTTCATGAACATAATCAACACTTCCATCAAATTTTATCTTGCAAATTTTTTTATCTTAATCTCTACATCCTTGTTTACCCATCCCAATTGATATGGGCTAGGATGACAGCAAATCTCCAATCTAATTTCTTAGACTAGATCTGTTGCTATAAGATTAGAAAGTGAACCTAAGTCAAACAAAACATTTATCTTGGTCTTCTTGACTCATATCTTGATGTGGAAGAGTTTGGTCATCTCCTTCTCTTCCTAATGATGAAGGTGTAACGCACCCCACTACCTCCCCACCGCTATGCCTTGGCAGGCCCCACTGTCTAGCAACCTAAGATTTGACATTCACAAATGAGCAGGGAGATCAATGACTTGATATTGGATTGCGTCAGGTCGATGTGCTTGACCGTTAATGGGAGGGCACCCTGTCACAATCATGGTTACTACCTAGGTTCTGAGGCCCCCATCCAATGATCGATAACACCTCTACCCATCTGACATCTAATAGAAATTGTGTCACCACACCTCCTCCCCGTTGATGTCACTAGGGGGTGTCACAATTTCACCTCTACCATTGATTCCTCGAAGGAGATCTTCTCATATGTTGGAGTTATGCCTCACCCACGGTCATAGCACATGGGAATATGGATTAATGCCCACAACCTCAACCTATGGCCACGGGTTGTGGTCGCATGGGCCCCATCTCTCTAGCCTCTTCCATTGTACCAACCTGCCACATCATCTCGAAATTTCTTAACTTCCATGTGGTTACACCGCCAATGTCTTACCTCCAGGTTTATGTGGATTGGTGGGCCATACCTATGCATGAACCTGGATTCTTGTTTGTCCATGATGTTTCTATGCCACAACATCCCACGTTGAACCATCCCGATGCTCTCCCTAACTGCTCCTCATTGCACCTCTGGGATGGGACCTGCGGGACACGTCATCCTGGTCCCATCATCCTAATGACTCCTCTTGACTTCTCCCTTCTAATATTATAGGAAGGGACCTTCATGACATGTTATCCCAATCCCTTCCATCCCTATGACTCTTTTCCTGCTCCTCTTTATGCCTTTGAGACACGCCATGCCAGTCCCTACCATCCCAGCAGCTCCTCCCGACATAGCACATGCATAAGTTTTTGTTAATTCTTAAGTTGGACTGCCTACAAGCATGTAGACTATCATTTTATTTTTTAAAATTTTATCCAGTGACATCAAACCAGAATATTGACCTGGATAGCAAGGTTCCTTGCAATCTAATCTCAAATAGTCGGATTACAAGCTCGGAGTCCATGATACATTTTAAAGGAGGCTGGGAAGTTCATTCTAGGTGAAATAAGGAGGATTATAAACTAGAGAAAATATTCTATATATATTAGTCCTCAATGGTATCATTTTACATTGGTGAAGTTATCATTTACAACATACATCACACCATTGCATTTAAATAGAACTTTATTTTCCAAACCATATTACGATTAATTGTGACCAAGATAAGCATGGATAATAATCACATACCAATGTCATTGTTCCAAAACCAGAAGGAAACATACATCCATTAACATCATAGATATAAGAAAAACACTTATCTTAAAAGTATGGGAAACTGAGTTTGTGACAAGGACTCTCCACCCAACAATATATAGTTGCATCCAAGGCTCACTTGCAATTATAACCCTCGAGCTAGATTCGAGAGACTGAGGGGATTTCTCAAAGGATTAAAAACACCAACTGCCAACTGAAACAGGGACTCTGGAGGTCCTTTTTCCTCCACCCACCATCCACTTAGAAATTAACCAAGCACAGGGAATCCAAAGGCCATATGCCTCCACCCTCTAGTTTTCCATTGGTCGCTAACCAATACACATAGGGAATCTAGAGGCTTGTTTCCTCTACCCACGAAGGTCAAGGGAGTCCAATGAAAAAGTCTCCGCCCTTCAAACAACAATACAATGCTTCCACCCACCTTGGGGATCCTAGAATCCGTCGTAAATAGACACAGTAAGGAAGGCTTCAGAGATACTCCTTTTAGGAATCCAAGGAACAACCCTCCACCCTAGCCATCAAGGGAATCCAAAGAAAGACCATCTCCACCCTCTGGAAACATAGGGAATCAAGAGGTCATTATCCCTCACATGGAAGTGATCTTATTCATGCCAACCTTTCCAATCGTAAATTGATTTCATTGTATCTCTTTCTTCTCTTTCTAGGCTCCTTCACTACTCTATTGTTGAATGAAGAATCCAATTGAAATTCCCTCCCTTTCCTCCACCTTCTCTTTTCTCTCCTACACAGTGATTTACTTCCACTGTCCTTACTTTCAACAGAGTCAAATATTCATAAATTTCATCCTCTCTGCCTTGTAATTTTTTGCCAAAGTAGCATGACCTTTTTCCTTCTCTTCCAATTCAATTTAATTCATAATTTGGGCCATTTAAGGCTCAACAACCAGCCATTAATGACTACCAAAAATAGTTCATATTCCTGCAACAAGGAGACCTTGAATATCCCAAGAAAGTAACCTCCTCATCTCTTGAATCTATGTCCCTTGACTCAACCCATTTTAATTTTTAAAATTCAATTACATAGAAAAAATAAAGCCAATTTTGGGTTGGGCTATTACAGACCCCTCCCCCTTGGGGGAACACTACCCTTGGTGTCCTCTTCCCATATGCAACACAAGAAACAACATAAAAACACATATTGTTTTGTGGAGATTTATATTCATAGCTCTTCACAATATTTACAATTATATATATATATATATATATATATATATATATATATATATATATATATATATATATATATATATACATTTGATTCAACCATCAAACAAATAAGGATATGATGCCATCATGGAATTAGACATTTCCCAAGTGGCTTTTTTAGGCCCAAAGTGCCTCCACTGCACTTTAACTTGCTCTATGGTTTGATTTCGGAGCATGTGACTCCTCCAGTCTAGAATGCACAATGTCTCTGTAACGAAAAAATTTTGTATACTCAGAGGAATGCTCAAATACCAATGTAATGAACAAAGTTCACATATGCAGCAGAATAATTCAGAAGAACTGAAATATGTAAGTATCCATTGTAGGGAAATTCGTAATTATATATAAGAATTATTGAATGTACAAAATATGTATGAAATGATTACATTGAGGGCCCACTTATATACCTAGGCAGGTGCCCTATCATGAATGGTCATGTCTCTAAGACATGCATCTTCATTACTAACTAACTAACTATTAGTTAATTCATTATTAATTATTAATTATTATTATTATATTTATATTTACATTTATTATTTTTATTTGAATTATATTAATAACATTGGCCCTCTCTTCAAAAATCTTTGTCCTCGGAGCTTACTAATGAAAGGGTTGGATCTCTTTTCTCGTTTCGAGTACCTTAGCGTCTCAGAACTTTCATACCCGTTGATATAAGATGATATGATCCTCTAAGTGAGAAACAAAATTGTCGGGCTGAGAATGGATCGGACCATCCAAGATTAATATTTTTTGGAATCTTCTAATCACTTGAAATTTGTAATGAATCGTCATCATAGGATGAGATTATGCAAACTTCAGTATTCATTGGAACATAAGTCTGTTGTTTCTGTTCTAAATGGTTCAAATACGTAAGCTTAATTAAGTGGTTGTTCTTGTGATTTGGATGTCGATAAAGAGTTGTTGCAGTTTGATTTTTCCCTAATCTGTTCATGGTGATTTCTTGTTTTATTGGAGGCATCTGATTTCTTTCAGGTTCACAAATTGTTTGATTAATTGTGAGATATTCACTTGAATTTTTTGTTGTTTGGACTACACTTCTGAGTACATCTTCACCTTAACTGATTTATCCTCTTCTTGAGATGTGATACTAACTGGATCAGTGTTTGTTCCTTTATCTTCAACTTGGATTGTTACAGGTGGAGACTTCAATACTTCTTCTTGAGTAAGTTGTTCTAACATCTCATTTAGTGACTTCTTGTCACTTTTAATCTTATTTATTTGTGTAAGAAGGTTTTGGTTATGATTCCTTAGATGTAAAAACTCTTCTTTCTCTATATTTTTTACTTTATTCTTAGTATCTTTATCATCTTTTAAATTTTTTATTTGTTCTAATAACCTTTGATTAAGGGTTTTTTTTTTAAATTCCTTCTTCCTTTTTTCATAGATTCTTGTTGAATTTCTTCCCAAGACATTCATTTTCTTCCTCTAATTTTTTCCCGGTATCTTTGGACTTCTTAACATTCTTAAGTAATTGTTTATTATGGTCCTTTAGACGCCAAATGTCTTCATTACTTGTTGTTTATTCTTCATAAAACTGATCTTCAATAGATCACTCCAACTGATAGGAGTATTGCAACTCCTCCCATACAATGCTTTGAATGGGATCATCTTTATAGACTCTTAGTATCCAATGTTGTATGCAAACTCTACAAGTGGAAGATATTCCTCCCACTTCTTAGTTTGATTCAGCATATACATCCTCAACATGTCTTCAAGAATTCTATTTGTCTGCTTTGCTTTCCCATACATTTGTGGAGGATATGTTGTACTAAATGCCACTTTATCCTCAAACAGTTCCTTCCAAAATCTTGAAGTGAATTTAGCATCTCTGTCTGAAGTAATTTTCTTGGGAATTCCATGTTGTCTCACAATCTCTTTTATGAATATTTGTGGCACCTCGCTAGTTGAGTTGGTGGACTTGACTACTACAAAATGAGCAACCTTTCTCAATCTGTCAACAACCACCATAACTGCATCATATTGTCTAGAGGTTCTAAACAAACCTGTGATGAAATCCATGGATATCGCCTCCCACTTCCATTATAGTATGGAAATAAGTTGCAATAACTCTACTATATGTATGCATTTAGCCTTCACTTGCTAACATTATATGTATTATCCATAGAATCAACCACTTCTTTCTGCAAATTTGGCCAATAGTAGAACTTTTTAATGGTTGTGAGTATTTTGGTAACTTGAATGCCCTGAATATGGATTGATATGGAACTCTCTCATTATGGGCCTCTTCAATTCATCATCATTTGGCACATAAATGTTTTTCTTGAACCTAATTAGGTTTTCATTAGTGAGGTGATATTACTCATCCCCACCATCTTGTAGCAACTTTTCTCTCATTTTTCTATATTTTTCATCATGTTGTCATGCATTCTTCACCCTTTCTACTAGGTCCATTTTGTAAGAGTTTATGGACACCGAGTGATTTACTTGAATTCTCCTACTAAGTGCACCAACAACCATGTTCTCTTTTCCTTTGATGTACTTGACCTCGAAGTCAAAATCGCTAAGTATGGAAAACAATCTAGCTTGTCTTGCGTTCAACATGGGCTGCTCAAATAAAAACTTGAGCCCACTATGGGTTATCATAAGTGTAAATTCCCTGCCATGGAGGTAATGCCTTCACATATTCAAAGCATAAATGATGGTAGACAACTCTAGTTCATGAGTCACATAATTTATCTCATTCAGTTTCTTGGATTCATAACAAATTACCTATCCTTTCTACATCAAGACTCCACTGAGCCCTTTGCAGGAATCTATGCATACTACAAAATATTTATCAGTATCTACAATCCTCAACATCATTGCATTTATGAGAAACTGTTGAAAGTGTCAAATCTTGTTACACACTCGGTTATCATTCAAATTCCTTTCCTTTCCTTGACGAACAAGGTGATAGGATGGCCTATCTTGGAGAAGTTTATGATAAACCTCCTATAATAACTTGCTAATCCCATGAATTATCTAATCTCACTCACATTATTCAGTGCTGACCACTCCATTATGGCTTTGATCTTCTCTGGATCAATTGATGTCCCTTCCTTGGAGACAATATGCCCCAAATAGTGTATATGTGATTAGAAGAAATCACACGTGTTGATATTTTCATAGAGCTTGTGTTCCATCAACAACTGTAGTACTGCAACTAGATGTTTTTCATGCCCTCTTCTTTGAGTAAACAAATATGTCATCAAAAAATACAATGAAAACTTTTCCACGTAAGAATGCAACACATTGTTTATTGAGCACGTGAATGTGGTAGGGGCATTAGTAAGCCCAAAGAGTACCACTATAAACTCATAGTGCCTATATCTTATCTGGAAAGCAGTGTTATGAATGTCCTTCTCCTTAATCCTTACTTGATTCTATCATGACCTCAAGTTAATCTTGGAGAACACTGGTCCTCCCCTCAACTGATCAAAGGGATCATCAATTCATGGAAATGGGTACCTGTTCTTAATGGTCACCTTATTTAATTTCATGTAGTCAATACATAATCTAAGGGTCCCATCCTTATTCTTTACAAAGAGTACTGGAGCTCCCCATGGTGACACACTTGGCCTTATGTAGCCCTTGTCTAGCATCTCCTTTAGCTGTAATTTTATCTCAACCAGCTCATGGTTACTCATGTTGTATTTTTCCTTGGATGTTGGTGTTGTTCTAGATACCAACTCAATAGAGAAATATATTTCCCTATGAGGAGGTAATCTAGGAACCTCCATTGGAAACACATTTTCACATTGTTGCAGAACCAGGTACATCTTCAGTGGCTCACTTTCTGTATTCTTGGTGTCACTGCTAGCCTTCTCATCACTAGATACTTGCACCGCAAACAACATGCATCCATTTCTAATGTTTCATTTGGCTTGCATGACCATGATTAGCCTCACTAAAGTAGGCTTTCTCCTACCATGCAAAACTTTTTTTTTTCAACCTCATATAGGCATTCAATTTCCTTTTCAAAACAATCCACTTTGGTCCTGCGCAAGTACAACCAATCCATGCCCAACAATATGTTGTATGTACCAAATAGAAATAAATTCAAATGTGTTGTTGTGGGCATTTCCGTGAGCTTGAATGTGCATGATCTCACCCAATGATTAATATTACTTTTTGTTATGGTTTCCAATTGAACTAGCCATGGCTTTTCATGGAATTCCTTAACCAAATTGCATTTTTGCACGAGCTTTGGACTAATATAGTTGTAGCTAGGACTAGGGCCAATTAGAATATACAAAATTTGATTACACAACTTACCTTACATCTCAATGATGGATGATTGGTGGTTTTCTTGGTGATTGTCTACAGCTGCATAAATTTTGCACAAACTCTGAGCTACATCAACCATTGTGCGAATCTCTTGAACATTGTAAATCTTTTTCCCAATAAATCTCTAGTGTGGAAGGTCTCTTTTCCTATGATTTTCACCACATGTCCAACACTTTAATTTCTCTTTTCCTTCAAGCTTGTGCTACTATAATATTAGTTGTTGCATATTTCCCTTGGTAGCACTGTTAGCTTTTTGCTGAAATTGATTTGCATGGGCTAGATGCTAACCTTCCCTCTTTTCTAAACTTTTCTTGGGAAAATTATTCTTACTTCCAATGATTTTCCTTTCCTTCTAGTCACTCTTAATTTTTTGTCTACGTTTTTCTTGTTCATAGCAATCTTTCATCTTCTTAATGAAATCCTTGAGAGTCTAGCGCTCCAACAATTCAATTTTGTCTTTGAATGTCATATGCAACCTACTGCCAAATCTCTGTATTTTTTCCTTCTCATCCCTAAGATATGGTACATACCTCAATAGTTTCAAGAACTTAGTGACATTCTCATCATTCATCATTTATCCCATCTTCAGTTCATAAAACATTTTTAAAAAAATTCTTCATGCCAAGCAACAAAGCTTTTTCTTCTTTTGATTTCTTCATGTCCCCATCAAATGTGGGTGGCTTTGCTTTCTTGAATTCCTCACTCATATAATACTTTTCTTTTCTTCCCTAATGATGATGATGGTGATGATGAGAGTGATGGTCTCCTAGTAGTAGAACTAGATGGCTTGCTAGAGTGATGCACATACGTGTTGTTTCTTCCTCTTCGGGTGCTCAATTATGCATATCCCTGCATAGTATCCTAACTTCCCTACATATGCCTCTTCATGGACCTGCTACCATCTGCTCCATTTGTTTTCTCTTTTGACTCCTAAAGGATCCTCTTGTCTCTATGCCTAGCCCTCATCTCAAGTTTCCTTTGTCTCTATAAATTTGAGAGACTTTACAAAATGACTACATTTATCTTAACTTGTCTCTCTTGAGCTCTCACCAATCTCTCATTATATGACTTGAAGCTTCTAGCTTCATCCCTTAGGCTTATCAGAGTATCCATCGAATCTGGAGAGTCATCCCCTCTCGCTTGGTCAACTGGTCTTTCTTCTTCTTTTTCCATGTCATCTTCACTTCCATGTTTGAATAGACCTATATTGCACCATTTCAGTCCTCATTTCTATCCTTTTCTTTGTTTTATGCTACTTGTGTTGTGCTTTCAATCAAACACACTATTGGATACTTCATGTGATAAATAAATAAACACAATCATGATCATGAACCTTGCATTCATGGAGCTTCCATGGTGATCGTTGTTGTGACAAAACAACCATGTTAGTATTCCCATTATATTTTCATATGTATCAATCATATAACAAGCAATACAGACTGTTAGTATCAAGTTGTAATCAATCATTTATAGACCATCTTTTAACACCTAAACAATTGTTTAGTTAATTTTCTAAAACTAATGTGAAATTCTCTTAAGGGTATCTTTATCCTCACTTTCTCATGATAGAGCCCATCCATTCCAAGTGTTGAACCTAGATGCTCTGATACCACCTGTAACGCACCCCACCAAATCACCTAATGGGATGGCTATAGTTAATCCAATTTCTCTTGTACTGTTAGAAAAATGGAATAATTATTTTTCTTATGTAACTAGTTTCGGTCTCCATAATTGTATTTGTATGAAAAGAAGGAGAAAATATTTGTTTTGTAAAAGAAAAATTATTTTAAAGCATGGGTTTCATGCTCTTTTATTTATTTTCTAGGTCAAATCCTTCGTTGAAGGCTTCTAGGTTTTGGCATGAGCTAATAGATTCATTATCATTTTTATTAGACCCTTCTTGGGCTTTTGTATCATGTAAAAAGATTTATATTTGAGTCAAAAGTGTTATTTGTCACCACCACACCAAGTATGCCCTATATTCATGAATTCAACCTAGATTAGGGTTATTCGACCAACTGAAAGAGTATCTATAGAGAGGTAGCTCAACCTATTTGAAGCACACACTCAACAAGTTTGATCTACAAGAGAAAGAGGCAGAAAAGAAGAGTGAAGTTGCAGCAGAAGGAAGGAAGAAGCTAGGAAGACTAATATTGATTTTTTGGGCATCTCTCTCTCTCACACATGTGAAGTTTCTAGGATAAAGTTGGGATTGAGAGTTCTGAACTTACTACAGGTCCGAAATTCTGAAGTGAGGGGTTGAAATTCTGGATTGAAGCTGCATCTGAGAAGCTGACACTTGGATACTTTGGCAAGGAAAATTTACAGGAAGGAAGGGTTGAATTGGTGATCGGGGGAGGTATTTGTTTAGGTCTAAAGGGTATTGGATTATCTCATATTCATTTGAATCTACTAGTGGAAGAGTTGGACTGGGTTTTCCCCTTGGAGGGGTTTTTCCCTGGCTCAATGTCTACATCTCGTGTCTCTTAATCTTGTGGTCTTCATATGCATTTTATTTGGTAATTTCTTGATGAAAGATAAATTATTAAATAAGTAAAGGAATCCAACATAAATCACAAGTAATTATTAATAAAAAGGAATCAAACCCTAAGCATTGATTTCTCAAGATGGTTTTAGAGCTAAGGTGAAAGAAGGACTAGTTGAAGATCACTTTGTTGGCTATCAATTGAAGGGAGGAAAATAAATATTGGAAGGAAACGTTACTCCCTCAACGGAAAGTTATTTGAATATGGGACTCAATATCACGAAAATTACAGGAAGCTGGATTGGAAGGATCATATACAATCTATCTGGGAGAGTCAAGAGTGAAGGATTCTTGGTTTCACTTACAGGTATTCTTGATGATGACAATTCATGGATAGGAGAAAGTGGACAACGTCATACTCTATTAAGAAAATCAGCATCACATTTAGTGGATATAGGAGACAAAAACATTTATGCAATCAAGGGCCTTGGATCTAAATCATTGAAGCTATAAAATGGAGAAAATCTATACCTCAAAAACATCCTCTATGTTGGTCGGGTTTGAAAAATAATTTACTTTCCACTTCTTGTTTAGAAGATAAAGGAGATAGGGTTGATTTTGTAGATGGTAAAGTTTTGGTTTGGGGAAAGGAATCAAGTACTGAAAAGGCAAAGGTTAATGGAATTCGTGAAGGAAGACTATATAGAGTTATAATACTATCTCCTCAAGGCCTTGTTCACATGGAGATCAATCCCATCAAACTTTGGCATAGAAGATATGGGCATATTCATTACAATATAATACCCTCTCTATGTCAAATGGTAAATTGAATCCCCAAAATCAAGGAAGACCATGGAGTATGCAAGGGATGTGCTTTGTGAAAGAACACGAGGAAAATTTTTACAAGCAGTGACAAAAGGACTAAGGACATATTATACCTAATTAATTTTAATGTGTGCGATCCCATGTCTAATAAATCTCTTGGGGACCATCTTTACTATGTGACCTTCATTAAGGATCACTCTAGAAAGACATGGCTCTATCTTATCATGACAAAGGAAGAAGTATTTGAAAAGTTCAAGGAATTTAGATTTGTAGTTTAGACCTTAATTGAAAGAAAGATAAAGACTTTAAGATCTGATAATGGAGGTGAATACACTTCAAAAGAACTTATTTCATATTGTAAAGAAACAAGTATTAAGAGGGAGCTCATTGTTCCCTACAACCTCGAACATAATGGAGTAGTATAAACTTGAAGAGTAGAACCATTGAAATATTCATAAGGACTATGATATTTGATCAAATGTCTACCAAAATTTTTATGGGGAGAAACAACCATGACACCAGTATATATACAAAATAGAAGTCATAGAATCCTTGATAATATGACACCGGAAGAAGCATGCATAGGGAAGAAGCCATGTGTAGAAAATCTATGAATCTTTGGATGTCTCGTGTAATACCCCCAGCCTTGGCCGGGAAACACTACCCAACAATACTATGCAATAATAAAATAAAAAGTTTACATCAGAACTTTTTTTCCATAAACTAGCCTATGCCAAAAAATTATAATTAATTATCCATTTTAGTGCAATCCACCATATATTTTCTACATCGCATATAACAGCATTTAAGCGCCACATCGAAAGAATTCATGTAATTATGTGAAATCCCAGTTGGGATTAATTAGTATAATAATACATAAATTATAAGGCAGAACACAAACATGCAACATGTAATACCATTGTTACAAAAATTAGGGTTTATAACTAAAATGCATGAAGGTTCATAAAAATACATAAAAAGACATCAATGAACATGATACTTATCTATATTAATGAGTTGAATAGCTAATTGTTCTTCATGTTCCACCCAGCCATATACCTGGTGGTTCATAAGCTCAACCACCGGGCCACCCTCGAGTTGGGATGAAAACTCTAAAGGCAATGGTAATACAAAAATATACATACCTCCATGACCAAGGTGAAAAACCACAATGATGCTACTCCAAGGCTCCAGGCACCATCCAAGATAATTTCCAAGGTGCCAACCCAATAGTCGTGCTACTCCAGGGCTCCAAGCATCCTCTAGGCCAAAAACTGACATCGAGTTCTCACCAGAACTCCATGGGAACCAAGCCATAAATAGGGTCAACAAACCCCCAGAACACCAAGCTCCCAAAGCCAACAATGGGGCTCACATAAAAAGGATGCATCGATATGGAATGGTTAACTTAATAACCATGTCTCAGCCAATCCAGAGTCTAACCCCAAGACTCACAAGTCATCATTCAGTTTTAGAGTCCACCCGAGGAATCACTGACTAATTTCCCTTGCAACCATTCCTGGTTGAATGAATCATTTGTAATCATACATAACCTTTTATAAATGCATGGCCCTAACCATCCAGGTGGAAATCACTGGAGCTACGTGGACTCCGGGGCACACTTTTCACCAAAATAACACAACCATTGCCTTTTTGTCAAGGTTTGTGCCCCCCATACTCTTTCCATGGAGTGGGCTCTGCAACCAGCCTTATCTTATTATTATTATTACAATATCTTATTAAATTAATTATAATTCAAGATATTTTGTGGTAAAAACACATCCCCCCCTCATTATTCACTTAATTTTGATTATGGAGGCCCTTTAATTGAATGGTTGGTCATATTACTATTTGATTTTCTGAGTTTGTATTGCTTCAATGAGCTTGATCTGTTTTTGTCTTCCTATCAAAATGCATTTGATCTCATTTGGTCATTTGGTTTGCAAATGGTGCCTAATTGAAGATTGGATATTTTTCACTCCCTTGGTCTTATACAACCTATAAAATCTACATTATTTTTATTACTTATTTGTAATTTTATTTTTTTAAATAATAATTAATTAAATAGCCCCCGAGACCAAGATCTTCATTAATAGTGGATATATTATTTTATTTTTCAAATAGTGGCTTTGGCTTATATTATAAAGTGGATGTGATCTTTTGATAAAGTGGTTGTAACATATCAGAAGATTCCTTTCAAAATCCCCGATATCATAATTCTTGGGCCCATTTAACAGTGGCTATAGCTTATTGGAGGGAGGACCCACTTCCACATCATTACTCCTGTATATCAGGTATTTCCTTTTCGAGACAAATTTTAAAACTCTGATACAACACTTCCTTTGATCTCCAATATCCCAATGCGCCTCCCACTTTGACCTCTGATATTCATATAACACTGATATTCTGATATGGCACTCTGTTGATTTTCCGATAACCAATCCTTCCAATCTTCGATCTCCAATCTCCAATAATCATCTCCCTCCGACTTCCAACTTCCAATAATCCACTCACCTCCTATATCTGGACCTGATACACTATTTAACATGAGTTCAATAAGATATCATGTCCGCTCCATATTGCAACCTCCCAATATCGACATTTTTCATTTGTGCCCATTGTTAAAAGTTTTGATATCCATTTCTCCAATACCACTCAGCTCTTGCCACTTGTCACTTCCAAGGGCTACTGTCATATTAATTGAAAAATTCACTTGATTTTTCTATTGGTTTTAGACATAATTAGAGTTTGTTTACAAAGTTTGTTTTATGCCATGGCTAATTTTGTTTTCTGTTATAATAGAGATTTTCGATTAAGGCCAGTATTGAAACAAATCTAGTCTATCACCAAAGAAATTCCTCCAGATGGTAAATGGATATTGTAATAGAATAAATTTGTTGAATCGACTATTCCTCGCATGTAATTTCACCTATTGGTTCGAAACAAGTGGGAAACAAGAGGGATCATCTTTATTTGCGGAAACCAAACTGGACAATTTGTTCCACTATGGCCATCTAAATTTGGCTAGAACCCCAACTGAAGGAATCATTTTGTTTAAGTTGTTGATAAGTAGAGGGGTGTTGTTAATATTTCCACTATGTATAAATACCCATCTCTGATGATGATAAGGGGATTTGAATCCGAGAGAAAAGAGGCAAAGTAATACTAGAGCTTACAACTTGTTTTTATAGAAGGACTTAAGACTCATTTGCATTATTGTAGTGAGATCGGATCCATTTGTGCAGATAGGGAATCGATTTAGAGACAGCATAGGACCTGCACTATTGTAATTCTCTGATGTTTTATGTAATTGATTCATTTTTATAATAAGATTTATTTCTGTAATCAGATGTACAACACTATTGCTTGCTCTATTATTGAAAATAAATTCTTCAGATTTCAATTTCATTTCTGGAGTATAAGTATGCATGTGGCTTTTCAGCACTATTGTTGATTATTTACTGATGTGCTCATTTAAAATCTAGTCAAGATATCTTGCAAGGTTAATCATAAATGAGATTCGAAACTAGAACTTGTATAAGGGCAGAACTTTATCTCATTTAGTTTCTAGCTATCTAACAGTTTAATCTTATAGATGTCCTGCTTTCCACATGTCATGTATTTGAACTATTTCAGTATTGTGACATGAATCTTTTTTTTCTTATGCATATGTTTTATTAGGAGTTGGATTTATTTACAGTTAAGTGTCTAGTAACTACTTATTAGGCATTTAGTTGTTCATAATTGTTTTAACAAGGATTAGATCTTGTGAACTATTTCCCTGGTCTAGTTCCTTCATTTTATTTCAATTCCTACATGCTTCTTTTCCCATCCTTTTAGCTTGCTCTTGATTGAGATAAGGACTAATCCTTCCTTCAATCAAGATAGGTCTAGGATTAGATGCATCTTAGATTATACTTTGCATGTAGTTCTACTTTCTGCATCCTAGAAGTCCCCTCATACAGGGGCAATCTTTATAGTGGATTGGCTAGAACATAAAGTCAGCTTACATTAGGGGAATTTTGAGGTCTAAAATGGGCCTCCTAAGGAAATTATAAAATAATAGTGGAAATAATAAAATAGTATTAGATTACATCACCAAATTTTAGAGGGAAAAAAGAAAAACTATTTTTTCAACTCATATTTTCAACTTATCTTCCTATGGGTTTACTCAAATTTTGAGAAAAAACACTCGTTGGATGCATAATTTGATTCCTTATCCAATAAGTACCCATCTTGCATACTTTCGATGGACCCTACTACATGAAAAATGAGAAATACGTGAAAAACGTGATTGCAAACATGTTTTTTCATGTATTTCTCATTTTTCCGTGTAGTAGGGTCCATGAAAAGTATGCAACATCGGTACTCCTTGGATGAGGAATTACATTTTGCATCCAACGAGTATTCCCGCTTGAAATTTGAGTAAAAACTTAGAGAGATAAGTTGAAAATAGTTTTATTATTTTATTATTTTTTAGTCTTTTTCCATTTTTACTCCAAAAATGGTGAATCATCCCCCATGGTTGACATCATCATCTTGAATCCTATTAGTTCTTAAAAAACAATATTTTGGTTGTACATTTTTCTTAGGAGGCCCATTTTAGACCTCAAAATCCCCCTAATGAGGATCACTTTCTTGCCTGATCGGCAATAAAAATCGATCTGATGTCTCTTCTCTATTGGTAGGTGAAAGTCATACTTTAAGCTAGTAGATATAGAGAGAGGGTAATTGGACCCAATTGAACCAGTCAGAAACACCATTTCAACAGCAAATGAATTGTTTTAAGTTCTCGACCGAGTGGTCTCCCTTAAAACATTGAAAGGTCATTTTTGTCAATCAACAGGATTTAAGGCCTGATATGATCAAGATAGATATCCGTGGCCACTTGCCTATTCCACTTGGACCCCCACCATTGTTTCTTTTAGTTTCCTTAACTGTATCACAATTTACAATTTTTGGTTGCTTTTCGGGTTAAACTTTTGGAGACGTTTTGAGGCACTAAATGACGAGCCCTTTTTTTTTTCTAAATATGAGAATTTTAATTTAACGTTTGTAGTCAAAAGTTGTAGTCCTTGGATATATCTTTCTAATGAGGTATTTCATGTGTCAAATAGAGATCATATGCCAAATTTACGACTCCGAGAAGTTGATGTACCAATTTACCCGAACGGGACCCATAGTTTTGGTGCTTCATCTCCTAGGGTTGGGTTTTTGGATATTAGGGTTTTCCATTGTTTCTCAATGATAAATAGGCCTTCAAGCCTCATTTTGTTTCTCAATGATAAATAGGCCTTCAAGCCTCATTTTAACATAATTCATATGCATGTAGCCTACACATTTCTTCTCAGATATAAGATACCATCACCCAATATAGTTTATTTCCATTCTATATGTAAGCATATTTCAGTTCTTCAATATTAATGAAACAAAGTTTTATTTCTGTTGTATCTCTGTGTTTATGCTTATATATGTATTTTGTTACATTCTTGTATAATTCTAGATCAGTGGTATCAGAGTGGTATGCCCTTTATCTGTTTTTCTTTTCATGTACCCAACGAGGTTAGGGTATAAGGAGTTAGGGCTCGAACTAGTGAAACCTTTCCAAGACCAGCCTCGCAAACCATGACGGCCTCCCATGGCAGAAGAAAAGAAATACGGGGACGAAGGATGTTGAGATTGCAACAAGATGATGGAGCTTAGTGAAAAGAGTCGCCTTCACTAAGTGGGCCCGCAGGCTATTTTTGGCGCAAGTCTATTTTTAGACTATGTCTATTTTTAGACATATGGATCATGTCTATGGATTGCAGGTTGCTGTTTATGGATGATTGATCAAGTTGGGAAAAAATAGATGGACTTCTATTTTTGATGAAAGTGTGAGTGATCACAGTGTGAGTGATCAAAGTCTATTTTTAGACTGGCTGTCAAAAATAGAAAAGTCAAATATTATTATCTCACAATAATATTTGGACTATAAACTTAATCTTATTCTCTTGGAGCACTTCAGTTTGAGCTATAGAGGTGGCACATGCAGCTGTCAGAAGGAAATACGCTTTTCTTATGAGTCAGTTGAGTTGTTGCATGCATGACTTCAGTTAGAACTCAATCAGTTGAGTTTGGTGGAGTTGATTGTGGAGTTGATGGAGTTGTGTTCAGTTTAGCTTTGTTAAACTGGTTGTATTTAGTCTAACTGGCAAATAGACTAGAGATGAGTTGGGTGAATTAGTTATTAATTAATTCACAAGTTATTAACTCATAATACAACTAATGAATACATCAGTTAACTCAGTTGCATGTTCAGTTCAACAGGGACAAGTGGTAGAGAATCAGATTGCTATCAGTTGTGACTATAGTTGTGCACCAGATCTTGCACAATCAAGGGATTGAGTATGCCAATGAGTTTTCTCACGTATTTTCCCACATTATAGCTTGTGCTCACGTCCAACAAAGAGTGAGTGACTATTTTGCAGGTGAAAAACGAGTTTGGTGAGCCATTCTCATCAGTTCTTGAGCAGGTATTGAGCAGTGGAGGCAGGCAAGCAGTGGAAGAGATTTGGAGATCAGATCTGAGTTGTATTGTGTGTAACAGAGGTGGAGATACTTGTGAGAAGTATTATGTTGTGTAATGTTACATGACTCAATCATTAATATACAGATAGTTGGGGTTTTTAGCGAGATGCTTTCCCCGGGATACATACTGTGTTAATGTGTGAATGCTCTTGATGTTTTATTGTTATTGATGCTACTATATTGATGATCAACGTAGAGGAGATTATGTATTGTGTATGTTTTCCACAATAGTACATGATCAGGATAATCTCCATTGAATATGTGTTAAATTATTCAAAATTTCTACATGGTATCAGAGCGAGCTAGATAATTGTAGAAAAAGTTTCTACATGGTATCGGAGCTGTTGATCATCAGATCTACTATTCAGGAAGTGTTTACATTCTATTTCTTCAGGCAGAGTCTGTAATCGGGCCAGGTAGCCTCTGGATTCATCCTTCTTTTGGAAGGTGAAATATCTGGTAAAAGCCTATACATTCAATCTCTGTACGAGAAATATTTTGTTCTCACGAATTTTAGATCGGAGGCGGTTGAGTTTGGAGCTGGTGGAAAATCGAATTTGCAGCAGTATTGTTGAAATGTCTTTCAACGGATTGCAAATGTTATTCCAAAGCAAGAGCGACCTGGTGCTCAAGGATAAACTCAAAAACAATAAAGGTGAGAATGGATCTTCATCAAAGGTATCTGATGAAGAGAATCGTGCTTTGGCTGCCAAAGCGAAGAAAGGGAAGAGCAAGAAAGCTTCTCAGTCTGGTGCGAAAGGCAAGAAGCAGGATATGTCCAAGGTGAAGTGTTTTCACTGTCACCAGCACGGACACTATGCCACAAATTGTCCGCAGAAGAAGAAGAACAAGCAAGCTGCTGGATCTGCAGGGGGAGAGGTCTTAGCTTCTCAGTTTGAGCTTGATTTTTCATTGATCGCATGCTTGGTTTCAAGTGTGATGGGATCAGTGTGGTTCTTGGACAGTGGTGCGTCTTTTCACATGACGGGAGATAGAGATTTGTTCTCTGATCTGGAGGACAAAGATCTTGGAGTGCACATCAAGATGGGCGATGATGGTAGATACAGTGCGACCGGTATCGGTACCATTTCCTTTGAGAGGGAGTCTGGTAAACCCTTTGTATTGAAGGAAGTCATGCATGTTCCAAGATTGAAGAAGAATCTAATCTCAATGGCAATGTTAGAAGACAAGGGGTATGATGTTGTTTTCAGCGAGGGAAAGGCCTTCCTGTGCAGCAAGACAACTGGTGAGACCCGGAAGATAGGGGTTTGAGTGAGGAACCTTTATCAGTTGCATGTAGATGGATGCGCAGCAATGGTAGGCAAGGCAGAAGGATTGGTGAGCCGGGATGATGGCGAGTTGTGGCATAGGAGATTGGGTCACCTTCACCATGGAGCCTTGAAGATACTGCAGCAGATCACTACAGGGCTTCCTAAAGGCACACTTGCGCAGTCAGATCAGTGCAAGGGGTGTACTTTGGGGAAGTTTGTGAAAGCCAACTTTCACGAGAAGGATAGTCGCGCCACGACGATCCTTGAGAGAATTCACACAGACGTGTGTGGACCTTTCTCAGTTGCTTCAACAGCAAAACACAGGTATTATGTGATTTTTGTTGATGATTTCTCTCGTAAGTGTTGGATCTTCTTCATGCAGAAGAAGAGCGAGACATATTCAAAGTTCTGTGAATTCAAAGCACTGGTCGAGAAGGAGTCGGGGAAGAAGGTGAAGGCTCTTAGGAGCAATAATGGTGGTGAATACATCTCGGACGAGTTCAAGGATTTCTGCAAGGCAGAAGGGATTCGTAGAGAGCTCATAGCTCCCCATAACCCACAGCAGAACGGGGTAGCTGAGTGGAAGAACAGAACGATTATGGGTGCTGCACGGGCAATGTTGCATGATCAGGGCCTACCCCTTCACTTGTGGGCAGAAGCATGCAATACAGAAGTTTATGTGCAGAACCGTTGTCCTCATAGGATACTTGGCATGAGTACACCTGAGGAGACTTATTCTGGTAAGCCTGATCTTTCTCATTTGAGGATTTTTGGTGCTAACGTTTACATGCATGTGACGAAGGATGCCAGAAAGAAGTTGGAGCCGACCGCAGAGGTTGGGATATTTGTGGGGTACACTGATACGCCCCACAACTATCGTGTGTATTTGCCAGACAGTGGTAAAATTGTTGTGCGACGGGATATAAAATTTCAGGAGGAGAAAGCCATGAATTGTTCGCTTGAGAGGGAGCTACACTTGCATGCAGATGAGGAGCTATTAGTTCCTAAGGATGAGCTTCAGGACGTGGATCAGCCACAGGACAAGGTTCATGGAGTGGAAGAGACCACTCATGCAGCGCCAACCATCAGAGGGCGAAAGCGCTTGACAGAAGCTGAGCGACTGGCTCAAGATGCAGAGAAAGTTGTAGGACCACCTACAACCCAACGCAGGCAGAGACAGTCACCTGATCAATACACTGGATACATGGCTCTTATGAGCAAGTGTGTTGTGACTGAGCCATCCTCTTTCGAGGAAGCTGTGGAGGATCCTTCATGGGTAGACGCCATGGTGGAAGAGTATGATTCTATTGTCAGAAACAGTGCATGGGAGATTGTTCCTAGACCGGAAGGGAAATCAGTGGTGGGTTCGAGATGGATCTACAAAGTCAAGCAGGCAGCTGACGGGAGTGTGGAGAAGTACAAGGCAAGATTTGTTGCCCGAGGCTTTTCACAGATTGAGGGGATCGATTATGAGGAGACCTTTGCACCTGTCGCAAGGTATTCTTCCATATGGACGATTCTTGCTCTCTCAGCGCAGATGGGATGGCACATGCATCAGATGGATGTGAGATTGCGTTCCTCAATGGAGTCATTGAGGAGGAGGTGTACATTGAGCAACCCGAAGGCTTTGAAGTCTTCAGCAGCGAGTCGCATGTGTGCAGGCTCAAGAGAGCGCTGTATGGGTTGAAGCAAGCACCACGTGCTTGGGACACACAGATAGACAGCTATTTCACAGGACTTGGATTCTCCAAGAGCGAGGCGGATCCGAACCTATACCAGATTGTGGTGGAGGATAAGTTGCTTATCATTGTACTGTATGTTGATGATTTAATTCTAACGGGTGATGAGCTGTTGATACTGTCATGCAAGAAGGATCTTGCTACAGAGTTTGAGATGAAGGATTTGGGCCTCCTTCACTATTTCCTGGGATTGGAAATATGGCAACGCAGTGGTGGACTGTTTGTTTCTTAGGGCAAGTATGCTCAGGAGATACTGGAGAAGTTCAACATGCATGGCTGCAAGCCTGTTGATACTCCTCTTCTTGGAGGTTGGAGGAAGGAGGATGCCACTTCGGGAGAAGAAGTGGATGCCACTGTTTATCGACAGTTGGTGGGGTCGCTGATGTATTTGGTCAATACACGACCTGATATATGCTATGCAGTTAACCAGCTTTCACAAGCTATGGTTAACCCTACCAAGCTCTTCTGGAAGGCGGGCAAGCATGTATTGCGCTACTTGAGAGGCACATCGGGATATGGTTTGTGGTACAGACAGGAGGATGAGGTGAAGCTATGTGGATTCACGGATGCAGATTGGGCAGGGATCCCAACGAACAGAAAGAGCACATCAGGAAGGGTCTTCAGTATCGGATCTGTTAGTGTCAGTCTTTCCAGCCTTCCTCCAGTGATCAAATATGCTCTTGCAAAGTGGTCTCAGAGTGTCAAGGTCAAATTTTGTCATTTCAGTGAGTCTTCAAGCAAAATTTGGTCACTAGGCATTAGGTCTAGGGTTTGCTCTCACTCTTTCCAAAGTTGCCCAAATGCCAATCCATGTCACTATTCAGCTGAGTCTATCATCATTCATAGGGTTTTCATTATCATCTCAGTGTCTAATGAGTCTTTTTATACCTTGTCCATGCTTCAGTTGCGCCTAGGTAAGGTCATTTTCCTCTTCTAGGGTTTTGAAGCCAATTTCTCTTGGACGGTCAAATCATTGGCAAAACTTGTATCCAGATGTTCATACACCTTCCCCTATCCTTCATGTACCTTATTAAACACTTCCCATCCCTTAGATCCGCCAAATTCCTCATTTTTGCACAAACCCTAGTTTCTAGCTACAACCTGGCAATTTTCTAGGTTTGGCCTGTGTTTTGCCCTTTTGGACCCCTTCCCCTCGCTCAATCTCTGAGATTCCACTTTCCCCTGCTTCCTAACATCCCTCCCCACTCCCAAAAATTTCCCCAAGAATTTAGAAGCCCCCTATCCCCTTCATTTCGCTCCATTTCGACAAAATTCCTTGTTTCACACATCGGGACAAGTCGCACTCAAATGATGTTCCAGAGCAATAAAATATGAATTTTGGAAAACTGAGAGAGGTTTTTGTCCATAACATGCCAAAGAAGAAAAAAATCCTTCACTTTTTTCACAGGTTTCATGGTTTTAGAGAAATGTCAAAATTGCAATCGCCAGATCCAAGGAGGTTGGCCAAGGCACTAAAACGACAGAAAAGGCCCGATCCACTCCAAATTTTGGCCAAAGCCTCTTTGACTTAGCATGGTACTTTATTGGGGACTCCCAGACCAAATTTCAAGAAATTTGGAGAAAATTTTGTCAATTGTGAATTTTTTGTGCCAAAAACAGGTTTTTCCGCTTGACGGGTCTCACCCCCCGCGCGACCCTTTCACTTGACAACTCTATTTTGCAAAAACTCAGCATTTCCAGATTTTTCATGAAAATTTACACATGCTCATCCATTTACAAGAGATTTTATGAAGTTTTGTGCCTCCAGAAAGTCAAAAAACAAGCAAAAAATGACTTTCTGCCACATTTTTGACACACAGAAAGCAGTCTTGGGAGATTGCAATTTTGGAGGGGCAAATGACAACCAAATTCATAAATTCCAGTTGGGTTGGAAAGTAGACTCACAGACCTTTCCAACAAGCCTACTCTTGCCTCATTTGGACACCTGAAAGTGCCCCAAAAGTGCTCTCAAAGGAGCGCGACCCGTCAGGCAAATTTCATAAATTTTCACTTACAGCTCATGGATTCGCCCAGCTATTACTAGTTTTGACTTTTGATGGGATTTTTCACCCTCTTTGATGTAATTTATGTATTTTCATGTTGATTTGACACTTATTTACCTATTCTAGAAGATTCATTCATGAAATAGCTTGTATTTAATGAATGAATTGGTTTCCTAGCTTATAGAGGCAAGTTGTTTTGATTGCCTAGTTTTCAGTGCTTAGTTTAGAAGTGGTTGAAACAGCTCCTAGGATAGTGAGCTCGACCCCTAGAGGCAAGGAAAGATGTTAGATGATCTATATGATGTACTTTCTTGCTCATTTTCATGGTTGGACTCTTGAGGGAGAAGCTCTTATTGTATTATTCACTGTATCTCTGCAATTTTTGGCAAAGGAAGACCAGGGTTTTGCAGTCCTTTTTGGGATTCTTGTGGTCACATGTATTGATGGTGTGTTTCTCTTTGTACTTTTAAGTGTGTTATGTGAATCATTTCCTTACTTTTCCTTCTGCAAATTAGGCAAATGAAGTGTTAAAGTAGAATTCATGACTGTCATGCTCTGCTTTTAAGTTTGCTTAATATCAATGTTTTCAACTGTTTAAGGGGAATTCAAGGTTATTGCTTGCTCTCCTTAACTCCTCACCATTCATTCTCATCCATCCATCTCTATCAAAGGCATCAATACTGTTTCCTACCTCGCCCCAAAGAACTCCCTGCGAAAACTGTGTCCAATCCCCGCACCCGAAATTGCCATTCCCCAATTTTCCACCAAAACTTTAAAAATCCCAAATTTAAACCTCTTGATCAGTTTACTAGCCTAAAATCAGTGTTTTCCTATTGGTCATCTCGCCCATTGAATATCTTTACTGAGATAGACCGGAGAGAGCCCTCTCTTGCCCCGTAGGGCTAGCTACGAGGCTAAGTGGTTTGATGTTGCCTTGAAGTTTACCTTTCTCAGCCTGAGGTGAAATTTCAAGCGCTAACAGGATCGACAGCAGTTTCTTGGTACAGCAGGAAGCAGAGATCCGTGGCACTCAGTTCAGCGGAGGCCAAGTATATGGCAGCAAGTTTGGTTGCATGCGAGGCTATATGGATGAGGAAGATCCTGGTTGGTTTGTTCGGTTCTCATTTGGATCCTACTGTGATTTACTGTGATAACCAGAGTTGCATTAAACTCTCGGCTAATCCTGTATTTCATGATAGATCTAAACATATTGACATCAGGTACCATCATATCAGAGATTGTGTGCAGCGGAGGATCATGTTACTTTCGTACATTCCAACGGAGGATCAGGATGCTGATATTCTGACGAAGGCTCTCACCAGGAGCAAATTTGAGTACCACCGAGGCAGGATAGGGGTTGCTGATAATCCATATCTTGTCGAGAGGGAGTGTTGAGATTGCAACAAGATGATGGAGCTTAGTGAAAAGAGTCGCCTTCACTAAATGGGCCCGCAGGCTATTTTTGGCACAAGTCTATTTTTAGAATATGTCTATTTTTAGACATATGGATCATGTCTATGGATTGCAGGTTGATGTTTATGGATGATTGATCAAGTTGGGAAAAAATAGATGGAATTCTATTTTTGATGAAAGTGTGAGTGATCACAGTGTGAGTGATCAAAGTCTATTTTTAGACTAGCTGTCAAAAATAGAAAAGTCAAATATTATTATCTCACAATAATATTTGGACTATAAACTTAATCTTATTCTCTTGGAGCACTTCAGTTTGAGCTACAGAGGTGGCACATGCAGCTGTCAGAAGGAAATACACTTTTCTTATGAGTCAGTTGAGTTGTTGCATGCATGACTTCAGTTAGAACTCAATCAGTTGAGTTTGGTGGAGTTGATTGTGGAGTTGATGGAGTTGTGTTCAGTTTAGCTTTGTTAAACTGGTTGTATTTAGTCTAACTGGAAAATAGACTAGAGATGAGTTGGGTGAATTAGTTATTAATTAATTCACAAGTTATTAACTCATAATACAACTAATGAATACATCAGTTAACTCAGTTGCATGTTCAGTTCAACAGGGACAGGTGGTAGAGAATCAGATTGCTATCAGTTGTGACTATAGTTGTGCACCAGATCTTGCACAATCAAGGGATTGAGTATGCCAATGAGTTTGCTCACGTATTTGCCCACATTATAGCTTGTGCTCACGTCCAACAAAGAGTGAGTGACTATTTTGCAGGTGAAAAACGAGTTTGGTGAGCCATTCTCATCAGTTCTTGAGCAGGTATTGAGCAGTGGAGGCAGGCAAGCAGTGGAAGAGATTTGGAGATCAGATCTGAGCTGTATTGTGTGTAACAGAGGTGGAGATACTTGTGAGAAGTATTATGATGTGTAATGTTACATGACTCAATCATTAATATACAGATAGTTGGGGTTTTTAGCGAGATGCTTTCCCCGGGATACATACTGTGTTAATGTGTGAATGCTCTTGATGTTTTATTGTTATTGATGCTGCTATATTGATGATCAACGTAGAGGAGCTTATGTATTGTGTATGTTTTCCGCAATAGTACATGATCAGGATAATCTCCATTGAATATGTGTTAAATTATTCAAAATTTCTACAAAGGATATCCTTTTAAAATATTTCTCCAGGAGGCCCTCGAGCAACAGAGGGATGCGAAGATGGATAACTTTTCCTAGATCCTTCGGAAGCTACCTACAGGAGACGCATCTTCATCCAGTGGGCACTCTAGAGGCACCACTTCTTTTAAGGTACAAGTTAATTTTTAAATTATCATACTTGAAGGTTAGATAGATGTAGACATCGTAGATAGATGGTTAAATCTGTTGGAATGATATTTTTCAGTTCATGACTTTTCCAATGGGGAAAAGGTTAATTTTCACTCCTCAAAGACACCCCCCATGTCAAGGACTAGTAGGAAACATATTGTGAGAAAAAGGATGATAGGAAATCCTCATTGTTCTCAACCACACCCACTTGGAATTATTTTTGAGATTGCATCAAGGAGCAATATTACCCTATCAAAAGCTATGAAGATAAATACATAAAGTGGACCACGCTATGGCAGGGAAGGGACCAAGATGTGTCAGAGTTCAAAAATGCTTTACATGCCCTTCACACGAAGCTGGGTATCAAGAATTATGAGAAAAATTTGGTACTCAAGTACTACAGTTATCTACATAAGTACATCTAGGATGAAATTGAGTTCCTGGACATCTCCTTACTCGGTGTCGCATATCGATATGCTATCAAGATCGAGCATAAGTTTAAATAGAATAAGTAAGACTTTGGATATGTGAATCTGAAGTAAGGGAAGGGTGCCTCCAAACTGCAAAACAAAGGACAAAGACAAGGCGAGATGACCCAGTACAACCTATTGAAGACGCGAGCATAAAACAACACCATGAAGAGAAAGAAGGACATGGGAAAGTGGTGTGAGTTCCATAAGAGCCCCACTCACAACACGAGTGAGTGTCGAGCCAAGTAGTCGTTGGTTTCCAAGATGAAGGCTTTTGAATCATATGCATGTTCTTATTTTGAGTCAGAACCCGATAAGGGGAATCACAAAGAGATTTATTCCATTGTGTAGGCCTTCCGACAATAGAATCATTACATTTTGGGGAACGAAATGATCATCCACACATACCATCAACTGCTATAGTTCATATAGACCCAAGGAGAGTTGTAGAATGATCACCATCAGAAATTTTCCATACATCTGCAACAATTTCATTTGAAAATCAAGTACAAGAAGGGTAGCACCAATAATATCGCATAATGTCTCAGTCGACCACTGGCTATGGAATTGACCATTGTGCTCAACTCTTATAGGAACGAGACTTCGAGATGGCCACATATTTACAAGAGTGATCTAGAATTTAGCAACATATACCAAATGCTCCTGGAAGGCAAGCAAGTTCCATATTTTCACCTCCAAGGTGCATTGTTATGCCACCTGGGGCACCTCTGTGTTCCTTCAAACGAGCGTGCCAAGATGATTTGAGAGACGCACTACTGTCAGGTCGCTAGAAATTTTGGATTCGAGAAAATAGTGTTAGTGTTGACAAACTATTTTTATTAGCCGAACCTTCGATAGGATGTCAGGAAGTACATTAGATCCTGCATTGTCTGCGTCATTTCCAAACTGACGATCAAGAAGCAATGCCTATATACTCCTCTACCTACTCCTAGTTGGCCTTGCGACATGTTGGGATTTCCTTCTACTAAGCATGGAAACTACTGCGTTTTTGAGGTCATCAATAGATTCTCTAAGATGGCTATTCTAGCGGCCTACAAAAAGAGTATCATCACAAAAGCCACTGCTAAGTTCTTCCTTGAACAAGTGTGGGTACACGTTGGGATCCCATACTACATTATCCAATATCAAGATATTAGACTCTTGAGTACATGTTGGTCAATCCTCTGGTCAATGTTGAATACTAAGCTCACTAATTCCACGACTTTCCACCCCCAAACTGATGGAAAAACAGAGGTCATCAACAAGATGACCATGCACATTCTGTGCATGTACAACTCGAATCATCCTCTCACATGGGATGAAAGCCTCCCGTATGTGTAGCATAGATACAACATATTTCTCTATAGCTCAACTGGCCACAACCCCTTTCATGCGGGGTTGCGAATCCAACCATTATGTCCCATTTATGTAGCCATACCATTTACAGCTACTCAGGCGGATTTGGTTCATGTCGAGTCTCAAGATGATAGGGCTAACAACTTATTTGAGTGCATTCAACACATCTTCTAGTAGTCCCATTACATATTGGATAAAGCCAATGCTAATTACAAGTAGATTCATGATAAGCATCGGGTGTCACACAACTTCTAGGTGGGCAACAAAGTTTGGTTACATTTGGAGAAGGAGCACCTCGCTGGGCCCAACCGCAAGCTTCACTTGCTCCAATATGGGTCATACACCATCACCAAGGTTGTAGGAAATAATGATTTTAAGCTCAACATCTCACCATTCCTTGGCCTACACCCAATGTTCACTGTGGACCGCCTCCAGCCATACTTTCCACCATTACTAGATAGATCAAACAGTGCAGAACAACTCACACCAACCGAGCTAAACCCAAACTGCATGGAACATGCCACAACAGATCGGATCATGGAAATGCAGATCAAGAACACTCGCCACCAAAAGATCCAATTGTATCACGTCGTCAACGCTGACCAACTTCTACACCAAGGCAAGTGGCTCACAAGGGACCAAGTTCAGTAGAAGTTTCCCCATCTCAGGGAGGCACTCAACATAATGGGTGCATCCTAAGGGAGGAGGACTGATCTAGGTGGATATTGGTGGCCACCCACATATTCCACTTGGACCCCCACAATTGTTTCTTTCAATTTCATTAATTATAGCACAATTTCAATTTCCTTAATTGTAGCACGGTTTACTATTTTTGGAATTTTTTTGGATCTTGAACTTCTGGAGCCGTTTTAAGGCCCTAAACAATGTTGTTTTTATAAAACTAGAAAATGTGAGTCTTTGACTCACACTTTGAATCGAAATTTTTAGTCCTCAAATAGATATTTCTAATGAGGTATCGTATGCGTCAAATAGAGATTGTATGCTAAAGTTACAACCCCGAGAAGTTGATGTACCAATTTACCCCAACAGGGCCCATAGTTTTGGCCCTTCATCTCCTAGGGTTAGTTTTTTAGATTTTTATGGTTTTTCATTATTTCTCAATGATAAATAGGCCTTCGAGCTTCATTATAACATAGTTCAGAAGCATGTATCTGACACATCTCTTCTCAGAGATAAGCTACCTTCATCTGAGCTAGTTTATTTCCATTCTATAGGTAAACATATTTTAGTTATTCGATATTAATGAAATGAAGTTTTATTTCTATTGCATCTCTATGTTTATGTTTACATATGTATTTTGTTGTGTTCCTGCATATGTCTTAATCAGTGGTATCAGACCGATCTACTTTTTCTCTTTTTTTCTTTACATGTCCCTAATAAGGTCAGGGTATAAAGATTTAGGGCTCAAACTGGTTGAACCTTTGAAAGACCAGCCTCACAAACCCCGATGGCCTCCCATGGCAGAAGAAAATAAAGACAAGGGGGCGGGAGATCATTTAAAAATATTATTTGAGGAGGCCCTCGAGCGACAAAGGAACGCGATGATGGATCACTTTTCCCAAATCCTTCAGCGGCTACCCACAAGCGACACATCTTCATCTAGTGGCCACTCTGGAGGCGCCACTCCGTTTAAGGTACAAGTTAATTTTGACATTCCCATATTTGAAGGCCAGATAGATGCAGACGCCGTAGATAGCATTAGAAAATCAAAGTAGTTATATTAGGGTTTGATTCTCATTTCTTGATAATTACTTGTGAGTGTGTTGGCTTCTTTTACTTCTTTATTATATTATCTTTCATCAAGCAATTACCATATTATATGTGTATGAAGATCACAAAACAAGACACACAAGATGTAGGCACTGTGCCAGGGAAAACCCATTCAAGATAATTCTTCCTTTCAATAGTATTCTTTGAGACTCTTCACCCTAGACAAAGACTATACCTTCCCTCCACACCAAGTCAGCCTCCCAGATCTTCGACCCCTTTCCATCAAGTTCGACTAGGCAACAGCTTCTAGCATCAGGCAGCTTCCAGCAACAGTGAAACTTGGAAGACTTCAATCTCCCAATATAGGGCACAAAACAGAGAGAGTGGCACCAAAAGTTAAATTTTATTCTTCTCCTTAGACTTCCCCAAACTCACACGTTCTTTGGCTTCGAGAAAACAAACTCTACACTTGCCCAACTACTCTTGAGATATCGAACTATATTGAGATGTGTTTCTCCAAATGACTTTGACTAACTTGTATTTATAGGCTTCTTGTGGTTCGAATAAGTGTCCTTAGGCTGACTTGATCTCTTCTAGGCTGAATTGGTGTGAAGTATAAATAAATTATATTTGACTCAATACTTAACCTTTTTACATTATTCAGAATCCCAAGAAGGGTCTCTTTAAAAGTACAATGACTGTATTGACTTAGAATAAATCCTAGAAGTACTCAATGGGGACTTTAACCTAAACCATGGTGACCCAAGCATGAAACCCATGCTTTAATAAGTCACAATAATAATAATAATAATAATACTTTCTTTATTCTTTTGACAAGTACATTACATGATGACTCAAATACATTAAATGAAGACCGAACCTAAGTTACATTTTCCAACACTCCCTCTTAACTAGGGAGGTATTCATCATATACAAGTACAATGGAAGATCTCAAACTATATGAACAATGAAGAACTTTAGGCACCTAATGCCATGGACTAAATTCCTACCCAAGGCAATCTATCCATTGGTCTCTCCACAATTTAGGCACCACAATGCGACGGACTAGATTCCTAACCAGGAAAATCTATCTAAGTGGGCATAAGGTGGACTCAAGATTTCATCCCCTCTAGGTACCATTAGGCTTACTTGATAACCACCAACCCAAATATCCAGGTGTGTATCCAAAAATAGAGCTCTATAACCAACACCACCTTTCCAACTTTGGGGCCTAGACATCAACACAAAGTGTCACCCAGATGTCCTCCCAGACAATGTTTCACTCACAAAGCCTCAAAACTCCTTGATCCAGCAGATCAAGGATAGCCAATCTCTCCCAATCAAACTAATTGGTAACCAGCATGATTTCAAAACTTTCGAGATATTTACTTGTACAAACACAACCCCAATCAATAATACTTTCACATGTACATAATCAAATACAAACCTCCAGGTTCTTCCAAACAACAGATGTTGCTTCTCAACTTTCCATAGTAGGACTATCACCTGAATACTTGAAAAAATATTCCTCAATCTCACACTTTTCTTTGTTACTTCACATGCAAGAACATATTCTTCAATCAGATCCTACTTTCCTTCTTTCATAAGCACATCAAAATGCATTCTCCAATTTCCTTTTCTCATCCATGGCCTTCACTAAAACTTATGGTTGTTAGTCCTGGTCTATTGCATGACACATGAAGTAGAGAACCATATATATCACTCCCTCTTAATCAGAGAGGATATAATCATTCATGTATAAAAAATATTCTCAAACATCCCCTTATCCTAGGCAGATCAAGGCTCTCTCTTAACCTCAGGAGTTCTACTTTTTCTTTACAACATCGGAGAATCTTTCGTGGCTTCCAACCATTTCATCAGAGTTATCATCATCCCCATGATTTTTATCACATCAATGAGCATATTCACCATATTGAATATTGTGCACCTACACAACTTAGATATCAAGTACAACGAAATCAATAGAAGCATGAAGTTATCCATATCACAATCGTGGAAGAATTTCAACCTTACATATATCAGATACCAAGACAAGAGATAAATACTCTTCAACATCTTGCTAGGGACTTTGTCATAAACCCTAGACTACTTCATAGCAACTTTCATTCCATCTAGGGTTTTAATGTTTCTATCAAAGGTGTAACATACCCTACTCCAACATATAGCAAACCCTAGAAATAATTCAAACAAATATGGATCTATAAGGCATCTAACAACTTTCAGAATTCATATGTTAGACTTTCCACTAGGGTTTCATACAAATCCTAGATTTCATATAAAATAATCAATCAAAGTCAATCACAACTTAGTCATTAACATGACCAGCTTCCACTAGGGTTAGTTGCAAACCCTAGATTTTCAATCAACCATCAATCTCAACCAAAACTCAAATTTCAACAATCTTACACAAATCTCAAATCATCATATTGTCATTAGATATTTTACTTCTACTAAGGTTCAACTCCATAACCCTATAATTTCATTTTCACAATCTCAACAATCATTATATAAATAGATCTCATATTGTTATATCACACATACTATAGAATTTAACTACTACTAGGGTTTGGCTGCAACACCCTAGATTTCTAAATATCATCATCCTAGAATCTCAAACAAGGACTTATATTAAATCCTAAGACCTATGACCATCAATAACTAGGTCAATACACATATTTAGGAATTCATTAGCATGCAAGAGAATATAATAAATACACATTCTAGCATAGACCAAGCTAGGGTTTTGACCAAATGTGCACACACACATACACACACACACACATATATCTATATATATATATATATATATATATATATATATGTGTGTATATGTATATATACCTAGGGTTTCATTCCTAGGATCTTGCTTCGTAACAAAGGTTTTGCTTATAGGCCCAACCAAACCCTAAAGATCTAGGGTTTCATAACTCAACAAACCCTACTATTCTAAAAAATTCAGAGGTTCAAGATCACATACAAACATCATTCAACATAAGTTAAGATTTCATAATCATATCGAAATCTCAAACATGATATCATCAACAAGAACTTAAAATAGCGTTTCTCAATAACCCTCAATAACCCTACGCAGTTTTAGGGTTTCAGACATTCACATTAGCATACCCTTAGGTTAGGGTTTTCCAGAGAACCTGTCTAGGGTTCTATAAGAACAATTAAGGGTGTAAGGAGGGTAGATTTATCAAGTGATGAATCACCCAATAACAAGAATCTTTATGATTCAAGACAGCTAGACATAACGATGTTAGTAACACAAATTTCAAAATAAGATGAAGAGAATTTTACAAGATGTATGTTCTAAGACATACCTGGAGATGTTTCTTGACAAACCTTGTACGAATTCCTTGAAGTGTAAACCATGGTCTTCTATACCTGTAATTCATACTTTCAAGCAAAACATGTGATACCATGAACATGATTTAATTTCTTAAGTTAGATTTCCTACATAGCCATGGAGGATGGGATTCTATGAAAAGTTATTCTTTCTTTCGGTTAGGGTTTCCACTTTGGACCTAAACTCCTTGAACTTATCAAATACTTCATCTTTTGTTTTGAGAAGGTAGAGCCATGTCTTTCTAGAATGGTCATCAATGAATGTCACATAGTAGAGATGACCTCCAAGTGATTTGTCAGACATGGGCCCACACATATCGAAATGGATGAGGTCTAATATCTCTTTAGACCTAGTTTCACAATTATGAAATGGCTTTCTTGTATGTTTTCCCAAAGAGCATCCCTTGCACACACCTTCATGATCTAACTTCATATTAGGAATTACATGAACCAATTGACTAAGAGTATGAATGACCTTATAATGTATATGACCATACCTTAAGAGAACCTATAACAGTAGCCAAGAATCATTGACTTTTGACCTTGTTGAATAAGTAGTAGATGACCTTCTTGATCCATCTTCCAGCAGTGTTGATACCCATTCTTATGTGGTTCATCAAAGAGGGAGAATCCATGCAAACATAGTGATCTTCTTTTCTTGACCTTAGCTCTGATACTATGTTGGAAAATCAAAGTAGTTATATTAGGGTTTGATTCTCCTTTATTCATAATTACTTGTGAGTATTTTGGCTTGTTTTACATCTTTATTATATTATCTTTCATCAATAAATTACCATATTACATGTTTATGAAGATCACAAAACAAGAGACACAAGATGTAGGCACTATGCCAGGACAAAACCCCCCTCGAGGGGAAAACCCAATCAAGCTAATTCTTCCTTTCAATAGTATTTTGAGACGCTTCACCCTAGAAAAATACCATACCTTCCCTCCACATCAAGTCAACCTCCCAGAACTTCAACCCCTTTCCACCAACTTTGACTAAGCAGCAACTTCCGACATCAAGCAGCTTCCGATAACAGTGAAACTTGGAAGAATTTGATCTCCCAATCTAGGGCACAAAATAGAGAGAGAGGCACCAAAAGTTTGTTTTTATTCTTCTCCTTAGACTTCCCCAAACTCGCACTTCCTTTGGCTTCCTGGAAACATACTTCACACTTCCCTGGTTACTCTTGAGATATCGAACTAGTTTGAGATGTGTTTCTCCAAATGAATTTGACTAGCTTGTATTTATAGGCTTCTTGTGGGTCAAATAAGTGTCCTTAGGTCGACTTGATCTCTTCTAGTCTGACTTGGTGTGGAGGATACATAAATTATATTTGACTCATTACTTAACCTTTTTACATGATTCTAGAGCCCAAGAAGGGTCTTTTTAAAAGTACAATGACTCTATTAACTCAGCATAAATCCTAGAATTCCTCAATGGGGACTTTGACCTATAAAATGGTGACCCAAGCATGAAACCCATGCTTTAATAAGTCATAATAATAATAATAATAATAATAATAATTTTATTTATTCTTTTGGCAAGTACATTACATGATGACTCAAATACATTAAATGAAGGCTGAACCTAGTTACATTTTCCAACAAATAGATGGTTAAATATGTTAGAAGAATATTTTTTGGTTCATGACTTTTCCAATCGAGAAAAGATTACTTTTTCACTCATTAAATCTGCCCCCCATGTCAAGGACTGGTGGGAAACGTACTATGAGAAAAAGGACGAGAGGGAATCCTCATTGTTTTCAGTCGCACCCACTTGGAATTCTTTCTAAGATTCCATCAAGGAACAATATTACCTTGTTGGGAGCTATGAAGATAAATACATAAAGTGGACCACGCTGTGGGAGGGAAGGGGCCAAGATGTGTCAGGGTTCACAAATGTTTTTCATGACCTTCACACAAAGTTGGGTATCAAGGATTATGAGCAACATTCGGTACTCAAGTACCATGACTGTCTACATAAGTACATCTAGGATGAAATTGAGTTCCTATACATATCCTCGCTCAGTGTTGCATATCAATATGTTTTCAAGATTGAGTAGAAATTTAAATAGAAGAAATGATACTCTGGATCTGTGAATCTGAAGCAAGGGAAAGGCACCCCCAAACCACAGAACAAAGGACAAAGCCAAGGAGGGGTGAACTAGGACGACCTGTAAAAGCCATAAGCAAAGAAAAATACCACAAAGATAAAGAAGGACACGGGAAAGTGGTGTGAGTTCCATAAGATCCCCGCTCACAACACGAGTGAGTGTCGATCCAAGCAGTCGTTGGTGGTCGAGCTGAAGGCTTCTGAATCATATGCATGTTCTTATTCTAAGTCAGAACCTGACAAGGGAAATGACACAGAGATGTATTCCATTGTGCAGGTCTGTCGACAATGGAAGCATTACATTTTGGGGAAGTGATGTAGAAGCATAAGGCTTGAAGACAAATTTGAAGAATTTTTCCAAAAAATACAAAAAAATCTAGAAGCAAAGGAGTGGGATCCTTTAGCCATCAATTTCCATGTTTTTCTAGTTAAGCATAGTGCTAGAATATAGGATTTGATCATGATGTAATAAATTCTAGATTAGTTAGCTGTAGTGGAGATTCTCGAGGAGGATGCCTCACATGATAGATAAGGTTAATAAATTTTAGCCTTTGAATTAGGATCTGGTTGTTAGGATGAACCGGTACTTGTGTAATTTTCACACTATTGTAAAGGGATTTTGACTGTTAAAGAAATTTGGCTTTCCAGGAGCAAATCCAATGAATTGGGAAAATTAGTCTTTGTGCACGTGAATGAGAAATTCCTGTCAAATCCCGAAGGATATTCTCCTTCGAAATCTCTGTGTTGTCGTGAAATTCGAAGTTTAATTGTTGTCATACCAGGCAGTAACTCCTCGAAAACAATTCGTTCATTTCATTTAGGTTGGTGTTTATTATATACATGAGGGAGAGATTGTTCATTTCATCTCCCGGTGACTATTCATATTCTCTATTATTTATTTACATCAATTTCAGTTATTCACCCAATCCTGATGATTAGGTGTCAACAATTGTTGTTCTGTGAGATTGAATGAAATGATGTTGATTGTGTTAAATTCGTGTTTTTCCTTTTAACTATGTTTTCTCGTGAACCCTGAGTGGGTGTAATGGATGGTCGAGATCAGTGGAGGAAGATCTGCTGTGTGAAGATTTAATTTGGACGGTTAGATTTCGATCAAGACCGATCAATAGTGTTCGAGTGCAGAAGATAATCAATAGTTAACAAGCCAAAGAGGGTTGGAAAAACCACAAGTGGTTATCGGGCGGAAGAAGGGCAGTAAGTGGTAATTCCCCTGTTGGCTCCGATTCCATACAAACAGTAACACGTAGCAGCAAGGAGAGAGAGGGAAACCACTTTTTCGGGTGGATTTGGAGTGTACAAGTTAGCTGACCGATATGCATATGAGCCGTTAGATCTGGTGGAGCAAGATCAACAGTTGATAGGCATGGAGCAGGTTCGAGGTCAGGGAAGTATTGTTGACCGTTGGATCTTGAATAGATCAACGGTGGAGAAGCGTCAACGAGCTTTTAGAAGGCGGATTTCAAATTTTATTAAACTAAGGTTTGTATTATCGTCAAGTCCGATATGGTGGTAGTTTAGGGAAATCTGCGACTTTTGGAGGGCTACTAACTTAGTGAAGCTCTAAATGTTATCAGTAGATAACAGAGAGCCCATGAATGAGCATTCACACCCAGAACCAGCAGTAGAAGATATAATCTCACAGTTTGGGAGATTAAGACTCTTGCCTGTACCCAGACCGGCATCATTAGTGGTATCAAAGGAACCTTTCGACACTGAATTGAATCTCAGAAGAAAGAGAAGGAAGTCCAATATGGCTTTCAGAGTTGGAAGAGGATGAGGACATGGTAGAAGAGGACGACCAATTGTAAATGTTGAGGTGATGGAAGCTATGCAACAGATGCAGGCTAGATTAGAAACATTAACAGTAGGGAAAAATATAGTTGATGGAGATGTTAGTGAGCCTGAGGTGGAAACTGAATAAGAGGAGGAAACTATAGTAGTTACTCCTGAGATGAGATTCTTCCAATCAGCGTTGCGATCCACAACTAGGCCAAAAATTGAGGTTTCAATATATGTAGGAGGATTGAATCCAGAAGAATTGATAGACTAGATTAATGGAATGGAGAAATTCTTTGATTATGAAGAAGCAGAAGATGAGAAGAAAGTAAAGTTTGTTGTCACCAAGCTAAAAGGACATGCAACACTTTGGTGGGATGGAGTGCAGGCAGAAAGAAAGAGTCTTGGCAAGCAACAATTCATAAATTGGAATAGGATGGTAGCAAAGCTAAGAGGTAAGTTTCTACCAAGTAATTATCAGCAAACCTTGTTCAGACAGATGCAGAATCTTAGACAGAGGTCTATGACAGTGAGAGAATATATAGAGGAATTCTATAAGGTCATTATAAGAGCTGGACAAACTCAGGATAGAGATGAGAAGGTGGCTAGATATGTGAATGGTCTTAGGATGGACATTCAAGATGAGATAAGTATACTGTCTCCTAAAACAGTAGAAGAAGTTTATCAAGTGGTACTGAAATCTGAAGAAAAACTCATAAGGAAGCAGTCTGCCAGAGGAAGAGGTACTTTCTGAGGAAAAGAAAGTCAAGGTGGTAGAGGAAGATCTACAACACCTAGAGATGGAGCTAGCAACAACTCAACCCAGCATGCAACCACAGAAGGTGATGCAGGTGGCAGAGGGAGTTTTTCTAGAGGAAGAGGAGGCAGAGGCAGAGGAAGAGAAGTAAGATGTTACAGATGTAACAAACTGGGACACAGAGCTTTTGAATGCCCAGAGAATGTAGGAACAAGTCAGAGGAATGCAATTGTTGCTCAAGTTGAGGAAGAAGCAGCAGCAGTGATAGAAGAAGAAAATGTACCAGAGAGAGGAGAATCTTTGGTAATCAATAAATTTTTGCTCAACCTAGCAAAGGAGATAGTTGAACTATCACAAAGAAATACTTTGTTCAGAACACTGTGTAAGGTTCAAGGGAAAGGTTGTCAGATGCTTATTGATAGCGGCAACACTGATAATTTGGTATCTACAAAAGTGGTGGAGAAATTGAAGTTGAAGACAATGAGACATCCAACACCTTACAAGGTGTCTTGGTTACAAAAGGGACATCATTTGTTAATGAATTGACAGTGTGAAGTGGAGTTGCAGTTGGGAAAATATAAGGATAAAATTGTACGTGATGTGATGCCTATGGATGTGTGTCACATATTGCTTGGGAGACCTTGGTAATATGACAGAGGAGCTATGCATGATGGGAAAAGAAACACCTACAAGTTCGGTAAATATGGTGTCAACCATACATTGCTGCCTATGGGAGAAGATGATGCATCAGGAAAGAAAACTGATCCAAAAAATCTATTACTAGGGGGAAGGAATACTTACATAAGATTGAACAAAATGAGGTAAATTTTGTTGTAATTTGCAAGCCCAAGGTAATAATGACTTCTACTAAAGTTTCTGATTTACCCATTGAAAATCAAGAAACGTTGGACAACTATTGTGATATCATTGTTGATGATTTTCCTAATGAGTTACCACCCATTAGAAGAATTAGCCATCATATAGATTTGATTCCTGGAGCAAATCTACCAAACAAAGCAGCTTATAGAATGACTCCTATAGAAAATGAAGAGGTCAAAAAGAAGGTTTAGGAACTGCTTGACAAAGTACTGACTAGAGAAAGTTTGAGTCCTTGTGCAGTACCAATAGTGTTGAGTCCAAAGAAGGATGGAGGCTGGAGAATGTGTACTGATTCAAGAGCCATCAATAAAATCACAATCAGGTACATATTTCCTTTACCTAGAATTGAAGATTTGATGGATTGTTTGAGTGGAGCAAAGTATTTTACAAAAGTATATCTTAAGAGTGGGTATCATCAGATAAGGATAAGAGAAGGGGATGAGTGGAAAACTGCTTTTAAGACAAATGAAGGATTGTATGAATGGAGAGTAATGCCTTTTGCGTTGTCAAATGCACCAAGTACATTTATGAGACTCGTGAATGAAGTTCTTAAGGAGTTTATTGGTAAATTTGTAATAGTATATCTGGACGATATATTAGTTTATAGCAGGTCTAAGGAAGAGCACATGAGACATCTGAATTATGTCTTACAAAGGTTACAACAAGAGAAATTATTGCTGAATTTGAAGAAATGTTCATTCATGAAATAGGAATTAGTGTATTTGGGTTTTTTTATTTCCGCTGAAGGATTGAAGATGGATCCAGGGAAGATCAAGGCAATCATGGAGTGGCATTCACCTAAAAGTATCTTTGAGGTAAGAAGTTTTCATCGTCTCGCTAGTTTTTATAGGTATTTCATAAAGAATTTTAGTAAGATCAATGCTCCTAATGTTGAGACTATAAAGAAGGATAAACAACCATTTAGATGGACTGCTGAAGTAGAAAAGAATTTTCGGCTGTTGAAAAATAAGATCATTGAAAAACCTATTTTGGTTCTACATGATTTTAGTAAACCTTTCCAAGTGAAATGTTATGCCAGTGTAGAAGCTATTGGAGGTGTTTTAAGTCATGAAGACAGACCTATAGCTTGTTTTAGTGAAAAGTTGAATTATTCAAAGAAGAAGTATTCTTCTTATGATAAAGAGTTTTATGCAGTTGTGTAGTCATTGAAGAAGTGGAGACATTATCTAATGTCAAAAGAGTTCATACTTTACTCAGATAACCATGCATTGCAGTATATTATGTAGCAGCCAAAGCTTAACCAGAAACATGCCAAGTGGGTAGAGTATCTTTAGGGCTTCAATTTGTCTTGAAGCATATAAATGGACAATCAAACAAAGTTGCAGATGCTTTAAGTAGGAGAAATGCATTATTTCAAGAGAGTCAAATTCAAGTGTTGGGTTTTGATTTTCTTAAATAATTGTATGAGACAGATTTAGATTTTAAAGAGGCATTTGAAGCTTGTAAGAATCATGTTTTGATGGATAGGAATAAATGGTTGGATTATTTCTTACAAGATGGATTGTTTTTTAAGACAAATCAGTTGTGCATACCAAATTGTTCTATGAGGGAGAACTTAATCAAAGAGAAACATAGTGGTGGACTTGTAGGACATTTTGGTATAGGTAAGACTTATGAACAGCTGAATAGATTTTATTTCTGGCCGAAAATGAGATCTAAAGTGGAAAAGTATGTGAAAACTTGCAAAGTCTGTCAATATGCACAGGGAAGAAGCCAAAACACAGGTTTGTATGTTCCATTACCAATTCCAGATAGGCCTTGGGATATGGTAAGTATGGATTTTGTTTTGGGCTTACCAAAGACTCAAAGAGGAAATGATTCGACTTTTGTTGTAGTGGACAGATTTTCAAAAATGACACATTTTATTCCATGTTATAAAACTAGTGATGCTACTCACATTGCTAATTTGTTTTTCAAGGATATTGTAAGATTGCATAGGTTTCCTAAGAGTATTGTCTCAGACAGGGATTCCAAATTTTTTGGACATTTCTGGAGGACACTATGAAAGAAGTTGGGAACTAAACTGAGTTTCAGTTCCGCCTATCATCCACAGACTGATGGACAGACTAAAGTTATGAACAGGATTTTGGGTAATCTTTTAAGGAGTCTTACTGTAGAAAATTCAAATCAGTGGGGTCAAGTATCGGCACAGGCTGAATATGCATATAATGACTCACCTAACAGGAGTATAGGACAAATTCCATTCCATATAGTTTATGGAATGCATCCAAGAGGAGTGTCTGAGTTAAGAAACTTAGGAAAAGATGATATGAGAAGTGTAGAGGGAGAAGATTTTGCTTCAAAAATACAAGAAATACATGAACAGGTGAAACAACAGCTATAGGATAGCAACATCAAGTACAAAAACAGAGCAGACATGAGAAGAAGAGAAGTGAACTTTGAAGTTGGGGATTTGGTTTTAGCACACCTAAGGAAGGAAATATTTCCAAAGAGGGAGTATAACAAATTGAAGTTCAAGAAAATTGGACCATGCAGAGTATTGAGGAAATTTTCTACAAATGCATATGAAATTGAATTACCCCCTGATGTTGGAATATCTCCAATTTTCAATGTTGCTGATTTGTACAAGTATGAAGGTGAAATTGCAAATGATACAGAAGAAGACCAAGAGACACAGGAAATTGACTGGGTAAAACAGTTACCTACAACAAAGGAATTACAACCAGAAAGGATTTTAGACAAGAAAGTGTTCAAGAAAACCAGAGGACAAGAGTACTTTCAGTATTTGGTCAAATGGAAGGATCAACCAATTGCTGAAGCTACTTGGGTAACAGAAAACATGCTATAGAAATTGGGCAATTTTGTAGAAGAGCTCATGGACAGGAGCCCATGAAGAATTTTGTCCTCAGGAGTCTGATGCAGGAGCATAAGGCTTGAAGACAAATTCGAAGAATTATTCCAAAAAATACAAAAAAATCTACAAGCAAAGGAGTGGGATCCTTTAGCCATCAATTTCCATGTTTTTCTAGTTAAGCATAGAGATAGAATATAGGATTTGATCATGATGTAATAAATTCTAGATTAGTTAGTTGTAGTGGAGATTCTCGAGGAAGATGCCTCGCGGGATAGATAGGGTTAATAAATTTTAGCCTTTCAATTAGGATCTGGTTGTTAGGATGAATCGGTACTTATGTAATTTTCACACTATTGTAAAGGGATTTTGACTGTTAAAGAAATTTGGCTTTCTAGGAGCAAATCTAGTGAATTGGGAAAATTAGTCTCTGTGCATGTGAATGAGAAATTCCTGTCAAATTCTGAAGGATAATCTCCTTCGAAATCTCTATGTTGTCGTGAAATTCAAAGTTTAATTGTTGTTCTGTGAGATTGAATGAAATGATGTTGACTGTGTTAAATTCGTGTTTTTCCTTTTAATTGTGTTTCTCGTGAACCTTGAGTGTGTGTAATGGATGGTCGAGATCAGTGGAGGAAGACCTGCAGTGTGAAGATTTAATTTGGACAGTTAGATTTCGATTGAGACCGATCAACAATGTTCGGGCACAGAAGTTAATCGACGGTTAACAAGCCGAAGCGGGTTAGAAAAACCACAAGTGGTTATCGAGCGGAAGAAGGGTGGTAAGTGGTAATTCCCTTGTTGGCTCCAATTCCATATAGATGGTGACACGTAGCAGTGAGGAGAGAGAAGGAAACCACTTTTTCGGGTGGATTTGGAGTGTGCAAGTTAGCCGGCCGATATGCATATGATTCGTTAGATCTGGTGGAGCAAGATCAACGGTTGATAAGCGTGGAGCAGGTTCGAGGTCGAGGAAGTATTGTTGACCGTTAGATCTTTAATAGATCAACGATGGAGAAGCGCCGACAAGCTTTTAGAAGGTGGATTTCAAATTTTATTAAACTAAGGTTTGTATTATCTTCAAGTCCGATATGGTGGTAGTTTAGGGAAATCTGCGACTTTTGGAGGGCTGCTAACTTAGTGAAGCTCTAAAGGTTATCGGTGGATGACAAAGAACCCATTGAACAAGCATTCACACCCGGAACCAGCAGTAGAAGATATAATCTCACAATTTGGGAGATTAGCACTTCTGCCTGTACCCAAACCGCCATCAGGAAGGAAAAGGTCATCCACACAGACCACCAACCCCTGTAGTTCATACAGACACAAGGAAAGTTGCAAACATTAGGGGAATTTTGAGGTCTAAAATGGGTCTACTAAGGAAATAATGAAAAATAGTTAAACCAATAAAATAATATTTATGAATTTGCAATTCATGTTTTGCACCACAATCCATGTAACCATGGTTAAATTCAATTGAAAATTTGTACCAAAATAAAATTAATAAAAAAAATTGAATCGATGTGACTATAAATAAAGACATTATCATTGAACAACTAATGCATTTGTTATTTGTACTTAAAGACCTTAAAATAAATTATAAATCTAAATTCATAAATTCTTAATTATATAATATACTATTAATTAAAATTTATATTATTTAAATTATATAATAACACATAATTAAGATACTTTATAAAAATCAAATAATATAATATAATAAATGTAATATATTATTTTATGTGTTAATTTTATATTACATATTGAATTGATTTTATTTATAATATAAGAAGAAATAATATATAATATAAAAGGGAATATAATATATATTTTATCACATTTAGATTATTTTTCATAATATTATATATAATAATATATAGTATTAATATAATCATTATGAAATGAATTGATTTGTATTTAAAAAAAAAAAAATAATAATAATAAATAAATGAAATAGATTTAATTTATATCTATGAGTAGGTATTTATTTATATATGTATAGATATTAACCTATAATTAATTTGAAATTGTAATATTAAATAAAATGAAATAAATATGTAATTTAAAAATAAATATATGAAAATACACAAATATAATATTTATTGAAAAATGTGTAAAGGCATGAAGATTGTATAGAGACATGCATTGTTTCTTTCAAAAAATATGAAATGACAATAATAATATTTTATTCAAAAAGTGTGAAATGACTTTTATTATGAATACTTTACTTTATGACTTTAAAAGTACTTAGAGCACTACCATGGTTAACCATGAGTTTTTATCCACCACTGAGAACGTGACAAGTAAGTACTTTTAACTCAAGCAATGTTACATCAACCATAGGAGATGATGTCATCCCCTAAAATGTGATTGTTTCTCATCAAGTGAATTTTGATTATACATTTTCCTTAGGAGGCCTATTTTTTATTTCAAAATTCCTCTAATGACGATCGCCATCAGAAATGGTCCACATAACTACAATAGTTCCATTTGAACATCAAGTACAAGAAGGGAAACACTAATAATGTTGCAAACTGTCTCAGCGGACCACCGATTATGGTGCGGACCACTGTGGTCGAATTTTCTGGGCACGAGACTTTGGGATGGCTACATTTTTACACGAGCGATCTATAATTCGGCAACACATACTAGATGCTCCTAGAAGACAAGCAAGTTCAAGATTTTCACCTCCAAGGCGCACTGTTATGCCACTTGGGACACCTTTGTGTTCCTTCAAGCGAGCGTTCTAAGACGATTTGGGAGGCACACTACAATCGGGTCGCTGGATATTTCGGAGTCGAGAAAATAATGGCAGTGTTGCAGAAGTATTTTTATTGGTCGAACCTTTGACAGGATGTCGGGAAGTACATCATATCATGAACTTCCTACGCCATTGTCAAACTGATGATCAAGAAGCAACGCCTATATACTCCTCTACCTACTCCTAATCGACCTTGGGAATCCATCTCCATAGATTACATGTTGGGCCTTCCTTCTACTAAGCATGGCAACGACTGCATTTTCATGGTCGTAGACAGATTCTCTAAGATGGCCATTATGGTGGCATACAAAAATAGTATCACCGCAGAAGCCACTACTAAGCTCTTCTTTAAATGAGTGTGGGTACACTTTTGGATTCCACAGTCCTTTATCTCAAATTGGAACAATAGGTTTCTGAGTAAATTTTGGTCAAGTCTCTGGTCAATGTTGGATACCAAGCTCACTAAGTCCACGACCTTCCACCCCCAAACTAATGGCCAAACAGAGGTTGTCAACAGGATGATCATGCACATTCTGCGCATATACAACTTGAAGCATCCTTGCATATGGGATGAAAGCCTCCACTACGTCTAGCACAGTTACAACAAAGCTCTCCATAGCTCAACTAGCCCAGTTCCTTTCAAGTGGGGTTGGAATTCTAGCCATTATGTCCCATTGATGTAGTGATATCATGTGCAGCTACTCAGGCAGATTTAGCTCATGTCCAGTCTGAAGTTGATAGGCGGCTAACAAATTCATTGAGCGCATTTAACACATCTTCCAGAAGGTCCATGACATATTGGATAGAGTCAATTCTAAGTACGAGCGGCATCATGATTAGCGTCAGATGTCACACAACTTCCAGGTGGGTGACAAAGTTTGGTTACATTTGCAGAAGGATTGCCTCGTTGGGCCCAACTGCAAGCTTCGCCCGCTCCATGTGGGCCATACACCATCACCAAGGTTGTAGGAGATAATTCTTTTAAGCTCAACATCCCACAATTCCTTGGTTTGCACCCAATGTTCGATGTGGATTGTCTTCGGTCATACTTTCCACCATTACTAGACACATCAAACATTGCAGAACAACTCACAGCAACCGAGCTAAACCCATAGTGCGTGGAATAGACCACAATTGATTGTATCATGGACATGCAGATCATGAAGACTCGCCAGCAGAAGATCGAACTATATCGGATTGTCAAAGTTGGCCAACTCCTGCACCAAGGCAAGTGGCTCATCAGGGACCAAGTTCAGCAGAAGTTTCCCCATCTCAGGGAGGCACTCAATGCAATGGGGACCATTTCTTCCTAAGGGATGAGGATTGATCCAGGTGGATATTGGTGGCCACCCGCCTATTCCACTTGGACCCCTACCATTGTTTCTTTCAGCTTCTTTAATTATAGCAAAATTTCAGTATCTTTAATTGTAGCAAAGTTTACTATTTTTGGTATTTTTTCAAGTCCTAAACTTCTGGAGCCGTTTTGAGGCCATAAACGACATTTTTTTTTGGAAAATGTACAAATTTGATTCCAATGTTTGTAGTCGAAAGTTGTAGTCCTTGGATAGATCTTTCTAACGAGGTATCATGTGCCAAAGTTATAACCCCGGGAAGTTGATGTACCAATTTACCACAACAAGGCCGATAGTTTTGGCGCTTCATCTCTTAGGGTTATGTTTTCAGATGTTTAGGGTTTTCCATTATTTCCCAATGATAAATAGGCATTTGAGCCTCATTGTAACATAGTTTAGAGGCATGTAGACGACAAATCTCTTCTCAGAGATAAGCTACCATCGCCCAAGCTAGTTTATTTCCATTCTGCATGTATGCATATTTCAGTTCTTCGATATTAATGGAATGAAGTTTTATTTTTGTTGCATATCTGTGTTTATGTTTATATTTGTATTTCATTGTGTTACTACATAAGTCTGGATCATCATAGCCTTGATAGGCTTATAAATATATAGGCACGTTAGCCCCGCATTATATTTAACTTCGTTAGATGGGCATGACGTTGTCATAATATCATTATGGCTCACTACCATAATAATAATATTAAATTGCATTATGAATGATGGGGGTATTCCATTCCACCACACCCCCCCCCCACTCCATTTATTTTATGCATTGTCCCCGTGCATGATATATCCATAATTGATTTTTCTTATACAAAATGACTTGAGCTCCCCCTCTATAGTTGCAAGTCGATTTCCTTGTACATGATTTCATCCTAGAGTTTCCACCACAGGTCCAATGTCAACCACACATTAGAAGGGCCTTGAGTTCCCTGCCTTATTTTGTCGAGCATGCATTTTTAGTATCACCAACATTAGACCATGTTAGTATTGTTATGCATCAACCCAAGAAGCATTCACTCTACATGCCAACATTGTATACCATCTCCATATACAATTTATGGTTGTATTCTTGCATATAATCACCTTGTAGTCTTACTTACTGATTTTTTTGTATACAACTCATGCATGCAATTAACAGTTAACTTGCTTAATTGGCATAATTATTGTAGAAATTTTCCTCCCATTAAATCAACAATCAATCCATAATAATATATTCTTACAAAATTTAACTCACAATCATATATCCTCAATACACAAGAATATAGTATGCAACAAAATTGTTACATATCTTGCAAGAGTTGATAGAATGCTAACTCCATAGCTATTTGAGCCCTAAACCTAAGCCACCAATCTCCCATAACTACTTAGGAGATTATATAAATAGGAAGCATTCAATTCAGCATGGGTACCCAAATGACCCAGCCTCAGTTGGTTACAGAGTCCGTTCACAGGGCTCGCCTACTGACCAGTCAATTTTAGAGTCCAAACTAAGGACTCACTGACTTGCATCCAATAAAGTTCACTTTAGAACTCCATTGTTGCCATAGCTATAAACCATATTCCCAAGCTCTCAGAGTCGTCTAGGCTCTTTACCCAAGATGCATCAAACCAAGCGTGATTAGCTAAATAACCACATTTACGTTACTTTCAAAGTTCACACCCAGAACTCAATAATTAATCCACAATTGTGTACTTCACCTCACTGAGGTGCTCCAAGATCTTAGTTAACACATTACCCAGATGACTCAGTAAATAAATCAACACATTATTTTCATGTTTATACCAAGAATATTGTATTCTTAAGAATTCCAATTCATGAATACAACACATATATACGTAACACGAGAGTCGGAAACCAACACTTATATGTAAGGGATGATATGTTTTTTGCTTCATGGGTATCAACTTGCCCATTAACGAACGCATATTCATTATTCTTCACCGGCTAAGGTACCAAGCCACAACGACCTCCAACTACTACTTTTCCCAAGGTCTCCAAGTACCATTCAAGCCCTTGAACAATTCTCTTTGCATTCCAACATATTAATCATGTTGTCCAGTTTCACTCACCTTTCTAGGCTCAGACATCCCCTTCTCCGACTAGCAGTCTCTCGGGTGATCCATCTTACCATGGTCATCATCAGCGCAAACCCACAAGGTTTGTCTCTCATACAGTTTTTGTTCCAACAACTGCATAATCAACATCACAACAACCTTGATTAGATTCTCATATTAACTATTTCACATATGTCGCAAGAATTTGTTGTCAAACAACATGCAACCAACAAGGACATGCATTAGGGGGATTTTGAGGTCTAAAATGAGCCGCCTAAGAAAAATGAACAACCAAAATAAACTTTATAAGAACCAATAGGATTCAAGATGATGATGTCAACCATGGGGATGATTCACCATTTTTGGAGTAAATATATAAAAATAATAAAACTAATTTTTCAACTCATATTTTCAACTTATCTCCCTAAGGTTTCACTAAAATTTTGAGTTGGAGTACTCGTTGGATGCAAAATTTGATTCATCGTCCAAAGAGTACACATGTTGCATATTTTCGATGGACCCGGCTACACGAAAAATGAGAAATACATTAAAAAAAAAAAAAAAAAAAAAAAACGTTATTACAATCACGGTTTTCATTTATTTCTCATTTTTCATGTAGCACGATCCATCGAAAGTATGCAACACAGGTACTCCTTGGATGAAGAATCAAATTTTTCATCCAACGAGTATTTCTGCTCGAAATTTGAGTAAACCCATAAGGAGATAAGTTGAAAATATGAGTTGAAAAAATAGTTTTTTTTTCCTCTAAAATTTGATGATGTAATGTAATCTTATTTTATTATTTTATAATTTTCTTAAGAAGCCCATTTTAGATCTCAAAACTCCCCTAATTCTTACTAATTTACATGAAAATGCTTATATATATATATATATATATATATATATATATATATATATATATAACACCTCTAAATGTGCATGTACAACACGTGTATATATATATATATATATAACACCTCTAAATGTGCATGTACAACACGTGTTCATACATCATATTTAATATCCCAAGTTGCAACAGCAAACGAGGACAGTTAAAGAAAATTGACTATTTGATTTCTATTATAAAAAAGTCCACAACATGCTTATTTTTTCAGATTTACTAGCCTATTGTTCTTCTTATAGTTGTTACTATCATAGTTATGCTTGAACTTACTGCCATGTCTTACTGGAAATTAATTATTCATGTCTTTCATGCATGATTCCCATGTCCCTGTGACAAATCATCATGAATTATAATTTTCCAGGATAATTCCTTTGATATTTTATGCCCATATTTTATTTTTGGGTTCACCATCATTTCTTGCTAGCCAATATCTTTCTATTGACTACTTACATGCCTGTTTCCTATTCATAGGTTGTAAGATATGCCCTCAAGAATTCTTAAGTGAACTACCCATTTCTCAATTTTTATATCTTTATGTGAGATTTTTCCTCACAAACCTTATCTGATTTCACATTCTAGGTTTTCTAGAATGTTCTTCTCATCAATAGGTTTTTATTGTTTGCTTATTTGCATCATTCCAATCTGTAGGTTGTACATTATTCCTTGTAGAATGTCACGGCTTACTAGACCATTTTTGCCTCCCCTAAGAGTCTTGCAGCTTCCTCGCATTTTTCTCAAAATTCCTGACATCAAACTAAAACTCTAAGTAGATAATTTTTTTTTTCTCGGTAACAAAGCTAATCTATTAAATATTTACAGAGTACAAAAATACATCAGGTAAGACCCGTTTGCTCTTGCCCAGGCATAGACAAAACTAAGACTGTCCATAGACACGCAAGCCCGCGCAGGGGAAACAGAAAGAACTATCACCATTGACACAAAAAGGACTGTTCAAGTCGTCCCGCGCAGGGGAGACACAAAAAACCATCAGCTTTGACATTCTGAAAAAAACATAGACTGAAACAACAACAAACCAGGAGACGGCAGCGTGATTGCGCCCAGGTGGAGCAGGGGCGCCGGCGTGATTATTCACTCGGCTCATCCGGTTGCTCCTCCACAATTGGGTACCAGCCGTAGTAATCCGGCTCAGCATGAGTAGGCGAGGTCGTTTCCGCCTCCCCAGCGGTGGCTTTTGGAGCATTCTGGGATTGCTTGGATGTATCCTCGACGTTGGCCCGGCTCTTGTCTTCCTGCTCCATCTCAGCTGTCGGAGCTTGCTCTGCATCCCCCTGGTGGTCCTGCATCCCATACTCCCGAGCATCCATGGGGTCATCCACCTCAGGAGGGTTCTCGATGAACAGAATGGAGACATGAGCACTAATTCTCAGATTTGCCGTGGAGCTGGTGAAGTTGAAAATAGTGGAGCCGAAGGCTGGCAAGGAGGCCGAGCTGGATGCCTCTGCATCCATATGTTGGCCAGAGAGCAGGGGAATGGCTCCAATGGAGCTTGCCAGATTACAGTGGCAGCAGTGTCTCATTTCATCTCTCATAGGTCTACACGAGCCCCCGCCTCTGGAGGAACCACGACGGCTCAGCAACCTTTGTCTGGGTCTCACCATAATGGTATGAGCCTCCCTGCAAACTGCCAGGTGAGCCGGACTGTCGCAAACTAGAACCAGCACCGTATTAGACTCCACCGCCTGAGAGGGGGCCATTTCAACAACAGAGAGGCCAGCCAAATGCAGCATGACCAGAATTCCTTGCTCCCAACCGGATATAAGCTCGCCATCGTCACCTACCCGCCTCGAATTCCCATCCGCCATAACTGCATCAATGCTCTGGGCATTCAATTATGTCGTCCCCCGTCCCTTCGATTTAAACCAGGAATGAGCACGTCGTCCTCTCACTTGGAATGCCACGTGATGCTCATGGAGCGGCATGTGGCTGGCTTCCATCTCCCGTCCCATCGCGTTAAACACCCGCATCTGGGGGAACTCTAAGTAGATAATTAAGAGTTGCTCGAAAAACCATTTCTTTTGACTTACATAAATCAAAATTTGATTTACATGCTGAAAATTATGCCCCTCTGAATTTTATCCTCTTTTACCCCATTCCATCCATAGCTGGAATTCAAATTTGTCTGCTCCCAATCAGGTCTATAACTGGCAACTGCTCCTCTTTTAATTGATTAATAACCATTTCAGGCATATGGACTACTTCACCAGCATAGAAATTCTTCCTTATTCTACATAATTTTCCTACAATTCCATTTTCAAAGCAAACTAGTTTAATAACCTCTCTTTTCTCATGTAGCTTAGCATGCCAACTTGTTGACACCTAATCTTCATGATTGGGGCAATTTGTAAATAAATAAATTAGGAATGTGAACAGTCATCGAGAGATGAACTGAACAATCACTCCTATTGTATATAACAATAACCTACCTATGGAATAATAGACGAATCATTTTTACTGCCTTTGGAGAGTTACTGCCTGGCCTGACATGGTATCAGAGCCAGCTTCTATTCTTTGTAACTCCCTCCTGCATAGTCTGCTCATATTTTGCCCATGTTCTGCAGGCTGACATGTTTGTCATATCCCTGCAAAATCTCAGTCATTGTTCAATAATTTTGTTGTGTGTGAGTTCCATTTTGCTATGCGTTGTGAGTCTCAACCCAAGCCTGCGCCTGCCTGTCTTCTGAATACAATAATCGCTCTCTGGCTGTCCTGACAGAGAACTGAATAGTCAGACCATGTCATAAACGTTTCAAAAGGGCGTTATTCCTCCATTGCATGAATTGCTTCAAGCTACGCCTCCATTGATTATACTCTGCGGATTCTCACATCTCACCTGCGCCTCCATTGATTATTCTGTGTGGATCTTGCAGGTTTGAGTCTTGGCCACTGTTTGAGTTTTTTTTGTATCTTCGTTACCCGTATGCCTTGATCTTCGTTGATCGAACTCGGCATTTTTTTTCTCTCTCTGGATTTAGTCGTAGCAATAAATCTGTGCTACTTGTGCGAACTGATGTCTCGATTTTCTGAGTCAAATGATTAATGGTGTCTCCGTCTGCGGAATGGTGTCTCAATTTTCTGAGTCGAATGGTTAATGGTGTCTCCGTCTGCGGAATGGTGTCTCGATTTTCTGAGTCGAATGGTTAATGGTGGCGCAGCAGAATGCATACACAGCAAAGTTATATTAAATGACTTTGCATTAACATTATTGTTCATCGTTGAAACTCTGTTCAGACGTATTAACATATGTCTGTGGGTCTGTAAATTTTTTAACGGTCTTCAACGGTTGAATCTGGAACCTGAAGCGTAGCATCTGGAACCTGAAGCGTATGCGAACCTGAAGCGTAGCATCTGGAACCTGAAGCGTATGCGAACCTGAAGCGTAGCATCTGGAACCTGAAGCATAGCATCTGGACCCTAACACTAGTAGATTCGGGTCTACGTCGACGGAGTTTTCTACAAACCTTGTAGATTTTGGATATGAGAAAATTTTAGTGGTAGGCTGCAACGATGGTTTCGACAACAATATCAAGTAGAGTTGTCTCAACTTGGTATATGGCTATACATGTGGTCAACACTATAATCTTTATGAGAAAAACATTTTCTTTATAGAATCTAACTGAACACTTTGTAGCAGAGCTGTAAGATAAATAAGTTAAGCATCTCCAACATGGAAGATCGATGTTTTAACTGACAGTGGTTGAAGCTAAATTTGAATTTGTGCTGATTTGTTATGTTAATTCAGTACAAAATATTGGATATTTGTTTATTTCAATGGTATGCGAACTTGACATGGTATGCTGGATGCTTTTATCAAACATTAGAGGGATTTGAAGAAAATATAGTGCATAAAGTTGTAGCGTAAGGAAGAGATTTGAAATCCTTTGAGAATGCCTTTTTGAGTGCAATTTCACTGTATATCAGCAGAAGTTTTTTTTATCAGCAGAAGTAATTTTTACATAATGCATTCAATCATCTCTATGGTAGGAATAGTTCTCACTAGCAAGGAGAACTATCCTGAATGGTCCCGAATGATAAAACACACCCTCATCTTCAATGAGTTGTGGAAAGGAGTGTGTGTCGGAGAAGCAGACAATGACCCAGTGCAGCCTACTTCAGACAAAGAGCTCGTCATTTGGGAAAATAAGAACAGCAAAGCCTATGCATTAACCGCAGCATTTGTAAATGAAGAGGTGAGTCGCCATATTTCATCATATTCAACTACCTTTGAAGCTTTACAAAAGCTGAAAGAACTCTATGACTCACATTCTGCACTTGAAGTTGTTCAGATCATGATTAAACTCTTCACTCTTGAACTAAAAAATAATGATCCTCTTGCTCTTGCATCTGAAGTAAAGTCTATAATGCATGATATCAAATCCACTAAGGTTGAGCTGGATATCCCTCTTATTTCTTTTCTCAAGGCACTCTATCCTACCTACTCCAATTATCTTGAGTCTTTACAAGCAAATGGAAATCTTAAAGATATAACCTTTGACTCTCTTGTGAAAAATTTCGCTGAAAGAGAGAAAGCCTTTGGAAATAAGACAGCCCCTGAATCTTCTGAAGAGACTGTGTGCCTTGCTCATAAATAAAAGCATACTGCTCAAGATTCTACAAGAGGAAGAGGTGGACGAAGAGGAAGAGGAAGATACTTCAGAGGTGGGGGGGCAGACATTCTCAAGGAGAAAAGGCAGACTTACACTGCATTCGCTGCAAAAGAAATGGATCACATGATGCTTCTACATGCAAGCTACCATGGGACAAAATTGAACAGAAAAGAAACCAACAGAAAGGTAAAACTGATGATACAGACAAAGGTAAAGCACCTGAATCCGCTCACTATATTGAGGCACAATGTAACATTGGAGTAAATGAAGATTTGTTTAATGCTTCACTTGCTTCTTCGAAAAATGATTGGTTGCTTGATTCAGGAGCAACCTGTCATATGACTCATAGAAAAGATTTTTTTGAAGATTTCACTAATAATGTTGATGGAGCAGTATACTTTGCAGATCAGTCAAAAATCAAGCCATCAGGGCTTGGCACAATCAGGCTTAAACTGCCTGGTCTTCCAGAATTTCTTCTGGATCATGTTCTATATCTCCCACAGCTCAAAAGAAACTTGTTGTCCTTGGTTCACATCCACCAGAAAGGTCACTCCATTCATATGTTTGATGGCAAGCTTGAGGTAAGAAAAGCATCTTACCACTCACTTGTCATGAGGGGAATAGAAGAAGAAAGGCTTCTCAAACTGCAAGGAACCTCTGCTCATGCACAACATTTCTCATATATTTCTCATCATGAAGAAGGTACACTTCCATCAAGTTTATTATGGCATGCTAGATTTGGACATTTAAACTATGACAGTCTCCACTTATTGAAGAAAAATGGTGTTGTTGGTTTGCTTACAATTCCTAGGAAACATAAGCAATGTGATGCTTGCATTCTAGGAAAGAATAGCAAACAGTCTTTTCATGATTCACATTCAAGAGCACATAGGAAGCTTGAACTCATTCATTCAGATTTATGTGGTCCAATGCCTGTTCCTTCTGAAAATGGAAATAAATATATCATGACATTTATTGATGATTACACCAGAATGTGTTGGGTTTATTTATTGAAGAACAAATCTGATGCCTTTCAAACATTCAAGAATTTTCATAAATGGATTGAAAATGATGCACAATCTCATATTGGGTCTATTCGCACTGATAATGGAAAATAATATACATCAAATGAATTTGAAAACTATCTTCGCCAACATGGGATCAAACATCAAACAATTGTGCCTTATAATCCCCAACAGAATGGTGTAGCTGAAAGAATGAATAGAACAATCTTGAATATGGTACGATCCATGTTTTTCTTCAAAAATGTAAAGATAATGTTTTGGGTTGATGTTGTTCTATGTGCTGCATATATAAAGAATAGATGTCCATCTAATGCTATAAGAAACAAGACTCCTTATGAATTATGGTATGGACATGTTCCTTCGATAAAACATCTCAGGATATTTGGTTCCACCTGTTATGCTTTGATACCAAAGGTACATAGAAACAAACTTGGTGCTAGAAGTCGTGAGTGTATCTTCCTGGGGTATTCAAACACCTCCAAATCATACCGCCTCTATGATGAAGTAAATAAAAAGTTTGTTGTATCTAGAGATGTATTTTTTCTTGAATCATCCAAATCTAACAATGTTGTTGAGCGGAAACTTGATCGCTTGGATAGATTCGCAAAAATGAAATCGTTTCAAGAATTTGATAATCAAATTCCACATCTTGAAGGGGGGATTCCTATACTAGATCAACATGTGGAATCTTCTTCTGAAGAACACTCTCCCACGAATGAAACGGATGATGCTTTAAGTGATGTAATTGATAGAACTGGGAGACTCAATCTTGATTCAGTCCCAACTCAATCAACAGAGCAGCCTGGACCATCTCAGAAAGGTACCCCAAAGTGGCTGACAAAGACACTTGAAAGTGTTCATCCTGATGAAATTGGAAAAACAAGAACCAGAAATTCAAACCGACAAAATGGAGGTGATGTAGATGACTCTAATTCACATGTTGATATGGATGTTACTTATGATTGTGAATTGAACTTTTCTACAGATTTTGAACCAACTTCCTTCAAAGAAGTTGCTTCTCATGATGAATGGAAAGAAGCGATGCAAAAGGAGTATGATGCCCTCATAAAGAATGGCACTTGGAAGTTGGTTGATCCTCCATTTGGAACCAAACCAATTGGCTGCAAGTGGGTCTACAAGAACAAGTACAAAGCTGATGGCTCACTTGACAAGCACAAAGCTAGGCTTGTGGCAAAAGGTTTTGCACAGAAAGAAAGGGTCGATTATGAGGAAAATTTTTCCCCCACAGCAAAATGGGCCACCATCCGGACACTCTTTGCACTAGCAACTCAGAATGGTTGGAAAGTCCATCAAATGGATGTAAAAACTGCCTTCTTGAATGGAGATCTAAAAGAGAATGTTTTTATGTCCTAGCCTGAAGGATTTGCTGTGAAAGGACATGAACATAAAGTATGAAAACTTGTGAAGTCCTTGTATGGCCTCAAACAAGCACCGCGAGCCTGGTATGAAAAACTAACTAAGCATCTTCTGAAACTCAACTTCAATCATTTTGATCTTGATGATGCAACTTTATTTGTCAAGAAAGTTGGCAAAACAGTTGTGTATCTTGTGGTATATGTAGATGATCTTTTAATGACAGGGAAAAATGAAAGCTACATTGCATCCATAAAGAAGGAATTGGGGAAAAGTTTTGAAATGAATGATTTGGGCTATGTTCATTACTATCTTGGCATTGAAGTAACCCAACATCCAAAATCCATATTTCTTTCTCAAAAGAAATACATTGGAGATTTGTTAAACAGATTTGGCATGACAGAGTGCAATCTTCTTTCTACTCCAATGGAACAAAACTTAAAGCTCACGTCTATTGAAGGAAAGGAATTTGAGGATGCAAGAAAGTATAGATAGCTTGTAGGAAGTCTCATCTACCTCACTACTACCAGACCAGACATTTCATTTGTTGTTGGAATCCTCTCTAGGTTTATGCAAAAGCCTTGTGAGGGACATTGGTCTACTGCAAAAAGAGTTCTAAGGTACTTGAAGGGAACTCAAGACCTTGGAATCAAGTATACACAGGTGGACGACTTAAGCTTGATTGGATATGTTAGCTTTGCTATGCAAAAGCATCAGAAATGGATTCAAGCACTCTCAAAGGCTGCAAACACACTTATAATCAAGCCAAAGGAACCATTGATGTTGTTGAAATCCTAAAATTTTGGCTATAAACCTTCCACCGATTGAAAATATTGCAAGAGGAAAGCCCTTTGGAGGGTAGAAATACACTATCAGGAGGCGAAAATACCCCAAAAACCATGTAAAAATCAAACTACAGGCTTAAGGGTCCGCTTTCATCTCAGTCGTTGGATCTGGCCGATCTGCGGTCCAGATCGCACTGGCATATCGCAAGTCGGGGGAGGCAGTGGCAGCGACATGATATATCGCCAATGAGCGATCGCCGATATCGTTATCGGCGTATCGCAATGGAGGACTTACCAAAGGGGCTTTATTATTCACCGACGAGCGATCGTTGATATCGCATCGGCGAGTTGCAATGGAGCATGGCCTTTTGCATATATGAGCGTTCGCCGATGGGCCGGACCCGATGGCGGTATGAATTCTTTTTAATAGATTATCGGGTCCGGAGCAATATCGGCAATATCAAAGAAATCGGGGCTTTTATGTTTTGTGTTCGCCGATGGGCCAGACCCGACGGCGTATTAACTCCTTTTGATAGATTATCGGGTCCACAGCGAGGCCTTCACATATGATATGCTTCCGACCCGATAAGCCGGACCCGATATTTTATGGATCATTTCTTATAATATTTCAAATCCGCGCTTAGGCCATTTTCAATGGTTTTGGGCGCATTTTCTGTGTATAAGGAAATATTAAGAAATATAAAGGAAGCTTCGGCGAGCGCCGATAGCGATGGAACCCAGACCCGATGGGGTCCGGGAAGTAAAATATATATATTTTTATGTCCGCCAAAGGTGAATTTCTCATGTTTTGCTGCATTTCTTATGTATTTTCAAATATAAATAAACAGAGGGATTGGTCGGCTATCATATGCATTGCGACCTGAAAGGTGGACCCGATAGAGACAATATGCATGTATGAACCTTTTGAAGTCCGAAAGGGACCGGTGCAGGGAGTTCATAGGAACGGCGGCCACTCCATTACAGGTTCAGGCAGCAAGCCATTGTTAAAGGAGTCGTGCAGCCATATTACTTACCAGAAGAAGGATTCGGCAGAGAGACAGCGGCCGGCAAATAGAGCCCGAAAAGGGAAGGAGAAGGACCGTTGCGCACCACAACCCAAATCAAATGAAATCATGGAGCACTAACATTCCTGCCAGCGCAGCAGTCATCCTAACAAACATGATTATGAGACATCTTTGGCATGAGAGAGCTCCTAGGCACCACAACAGGCCGCCCTAAGCATCTGAATATGGTTATTCCTCTGTCAGAAAAGGAAAACCTCTGAGCCATGCCTGCCTATTGAGGGAATCAAACAGTTATGGGACAGATCAGACAAGTATAAGACTCCAAGCCTTCTAGAGAGCTCAGGAGCATTGTAAAGGGCCTATAAAAGGCAGAAAACTAAATGTAACAAGGGTTCAACTTTTGGAGATTATTCCTCCCCTGTTTTCTCAAGCTTCTCATCTGCAGCCTTTAGTAATACAAGCTTCTTTTGCTGCTACATGTTTAATGTCCATTTCTCTTCTGTTCTATGCTTGCACTTGAACAGTTTGTTCAGGTTTTCTGTGTGTTTAAGGCCAGATAACTGTCATCTTATCTCTACTTTGATATACCAGATTTGCAAGCTTCTTTGCTACCTATGGCTAGCCATTTATATGTGTGATTATATGTGCATCTGCCAGTATAGTCAGTGAGTTCTTTTACTGCCTGTAGCTAGCCATTCATATAGGTCCATGTATGCTATCTGCCGGCATAGTCAGTGTTCTCCATCTATCCATTAATCTACAAACTATTGAGCATTAGCAGTCTAAAGCCTTGTGTTGTTGGGGGTGTTCATGCATGTCTTGAGTGTGAATAGAGCTAGAATGGTTATCCGACTTGATCCAAACCATCTTTCATTTCCATAGTTCAAAGAAAAATATTGAAAATTATATGTTACCAGGCATCTCTGATTTACAACCTCAGAGAGTTTCCTGGAGTGATAACATAATTGGCGTCGTTGTCGGGGAGAGGAGAATTGAAGCTCAGCTTCCCTGAGAGACGACACAGCTTCAAGCTTTGATGACAGACAAGGTTTGAGCACAAACTTTGGTTGTAATCATCTGTCTGGCGACTCCACTGGAGGAAGTCCATCCTTTGGCGACTCCACATTGAAGTTCTGGTCTAGTTCGTGAAGCATGCTTGGAGAAATCTTCAGAAATCACTAGCTAGCCAGTGCCTGATCCTGAGAGGATCAATAAGCAGAAGAAACTTTGCGGAAGGGAGCATCAGGATCAGGTAAGCCTTAAAGAATTTTTATGTGTCTCTGTTAGTGAAGTTCACCTTCAGAGATTCATACAGCTCCTTGTTATTCATTTCCCTTTCGGACCTCAGTTGAAAGAAGCATCCGTGTTGTCTATCGTATTCCTCTGTTTCTCTCATTCTTTTCATTGATTCATTTCACTCAGTTTACCAGTATCTTTTTACCTTACCTCAGTCATGGCAGGCCAGCAAGCCCTTTCAAAGATAGAACGAATAGTTGCTGCTAGGTATGCACCTTTGGTCTTGCCTACCCCTTTGAATGCCATGCCTGTAGGAGATTATATGGAATATATGCCTAAGTTTACTGGTGCAGAAGGAGTATCAGCTGAAGAGCACCTCGAATCTTTTTATTGTTACGCTGATAATCTTCATATCAATGAAGAGGATGTTTGGATGAGGGTTTTTGTTCAAAGCCTAGATGGGGAGGCTAGAAAATGGTTTAGAGATTTACCCCCTAGGTCCATTGCAGACATTGATGCTTTAGATGATGTATTTTTAAAGCACTGGGGAAATAATAAAGATCTGCTCTTCTATCATGATGAATTTGGGAACTTGCAGAGAGAAGATGGTGAGTTGTTGTCTGATTTCAATATTAGATTTAATCATTTTTACAGCAGAATGCCAGCAGAAATAAAACCTACCCCTTCTTCTGCCATGCTCACATATGCTAATGCCTTCGATTCTCAGTTCTGCCTGCTGTTAAGAGAAAGGAGATGTGCTTCTTTGGTTGATATGAAAGCTGTAGCCTTTGAAGTAGAAGCCAATATTATGGCTGCAGGAAGACTTGAAGGTGATGATGAATGCAGAAGTCAGGGAGGTGAATCCTCATCATCCTCAGAGCCTGAGATTGATAAATTACCTAGGATGATCGATCTTTTGACCTCTGAAGTTTCCAAGTTGAGAGCTGAGCAGCGTTTTGAAGAAGCAGGAGCTCATTGTTTTATTTCTTTTCCAGCTCCAGATCCATGTAGACAAACACATGAGCATGCGCAGATTTTGCAGAGAAGCAGAGAGGTAAACGAAGATCAAAGGGTGAAAACCCTTTGTCAAAATATAGTCATGGAAGAAGAGCATCCCGAAGAGGAGGAGGTCCATGTTTTGGAAGGTGCTCCTTTCTTAACAAGGGCTGCTTATGAGGAAGCAATATCCAAAGTCACTGTTCAACAATTTGTCGTAACTGCAGAAGAACAAGTTGACCAGCAGTGGCAGCCAGCAGCAGATCCCTTCCCCCTCGAAGAATTTGTGCCTGAAGCCAGCTCATCTTTACATGGCTATGCAGATCTGCCAATTTTCCAGCCCGCTTTTGTCCCCAATCCAGCGATTAAAAAGGGAGAGGAAAACTCTCCATCATCATCTTTTGTTTCTTTGTATGCTCAGATGACAAGCCCTCATGGTTGCCCACTAAGCCCTGAATCAGGGTATAACTCAATGTCCAAGGCTGAGATTGATCACCTCAGTGTTAATATTCTGATGCCTGCTTAGGAGGTCTCCACACAAATCGAAAGGGCAGCCGTCCAGATAACAGAGGGAGAGGATGCGTAGTCATGGGAGTCCTCCTTGGATGAGGATTGTTCAAACAAAGTTTCAGGAGTGGAGGTTGTTTGTGTATCCCCTGCACAAAAATTCAATGGTTCCTTTTTTATATTAGTGGAGCAGGCTGCAAAAGACACAGACTCGTACACTGCAGCCATGATTATCCAGCAGGTGTACAAAGGCTCCTCTGAAAAACGTCCAAGGAGGAAAACACACAGAAAGGGAATGAAGCACCGATCATCTCTACCTATTAAGCTCAAGTGTCCTAAACTGTTTGAGTTGGATGATCAAATAAATCCTGTCCTGCTGATATATGATGAACCAGGCTGAGAGCAGGAGAAACAATTTTGGTGGCCCAGCAAATGGGCAAATTTTGAAGTTTACATTTTCAGGTTTTTATGTTTGTAAATAAGTTCTTTTACAGTTTTATGTTGTATGCTTAGTTGACTCCATGCCCAATGGACACTAGGCAAGTGTTTTATAGCTGTTTTTGTATGAAGGCATTGGTCTGCAGGTTGTTGAGACCTCACAAGGAGGATCTCATCCCCAGAAGGAGCCAGTGTTAGCTTTGCTATGCAAAAGCATCAGAAATGGATTCAAGCACTCTCAAAGGCTGCAAACACACTTATAATCATGCCAAAGGAACCATTGATGTTGTTGAAATCCTCAAATTTTGGCTATAAGCGTTCCACCGATTGAAAATATTGCAAGAGGAAAGCCCTTTGGAGGGCAGAAATACACTATCGGGAGGCGAAAATACCCCAAAAACCATGTAAAAATAAAACTACATGCTTAAGGGTCCGCTTTCATCTCAGCCGTTGGATCTAGCCGATCTGCGGTCCAGATCGCGTCGGCATATCACAAGTCGGGGGAGGCAGTGGCAGCGACATGATACATCGTCGATGAGCGATCACCGATATCGCTATCGGCGTATCGCAATGGAGGACTTACCAAAGGGGCTTTATTATTCACCGACGAGCGATCGCCGATATCACATCGGCGAGTTGCAATGGAGCATGGCCTTTTGCATATATGAGCGTTCGCCGATGGGCCGGACCCGATGGCGGTATGAATTCTTTTTAATAGATTATCGGGTCCGGAGCAATATCGGCAATATCAAAGAAATCGGGGCTTTTATGTTTTGTGTTCGCCGATGGGCCAGACCCGACGGCGTATTAACTCCTTTTGATAGATTATCGGGTCCGCAACGAGGCCTTCACATATGATATGCTTTCGACCCGATAAGTCGGACCCGATATTTTATGGATCATTTCTTATAATATTTCAAATCCGCGCTTAGGCCATTTTCAATGGTTTTGGGCGCATTTTCTATGTATAAGGAAATATTAAGAAATATAAAGGAAGCTTGGGCGAGCGCCGGTAGCGATGAAGCCCGGACCCGATGGGGTCCGGGAAGTAAAATATATATATTTTTATGTCCGCCAAAGGTGAATTTCTCATGTTTTGCAGCATTTCTTATGTATTTTCAAATATAAATAAACAGAGGGATTGGCCGGCTATCATATGCATTGCGACCCGAAAGGCGGACCCGATAGAGACAATATGCATGTATGAACCTTTTGAAGTCCGAAAGGGACCGGTGCAGGGATTTCATAGGAACGGCGGCCACTCCATTGCAGGTTCAGGCAGCAAGCCATTCTTAAAGGAGTCGTGCAGCCATATTACTTACCAGAAGAAGGATTCGGCAGAGAGACAGCGGCCGGCAAATAGAGCCCGGAAAGGGAAGGAGAAGGACCGCTGCGCACCACAACCCAAATCAAATGAAATCATGGAGCACTAACAGTCCTGCCAGCGCAGCAGTCATCCTAACAAACATGATTGTGAGACATCTTTGGCATGAGAGAGCTCCTAGGCACCACAACAGGCCACCCTAAGCATCTGAATATGGTTATTCCTCTATAAGAAAAGGAAAACCTTCAAGCCATGCCTGCCTATTGAGGGAATCAAACGGTTATGGGACATATCAGACAAGTCTAAGACTCAGAACCTTCTAGAGAGCTCAGGAGCATTGTAAAGGGCTTATAAAAGGCAGAAAACTAAATGTAACAAGGGTTCAACTTTTGGAGATTATTCCTCCCCTGTTTTCTCAAGCTTCTCATCTGCAGCCTTTAGTAATACAAGCTTCTTTTGCTGCTACATGTTTAATGTCCATTTCTCTTCTGTTCTATGCTTGCACTTGAACAGTTTGTTCAGGTTTTCTGTGTGTTTAAGGCCAGATAACTGTCATCTTATCTCTACTTTGATATACTAGATTTGCAAGCTTCTTTGTTGCCTATGGCTAGCCATTTATATGTGTGATTATATGTGCATCTGCCAGTATAGTCAGTGAGTTCTTTTACTACCTGTAGCTAGCCATTCATATAGGTCCATGTATGCTATCTGCCGGCATAGTCAGTGTTCTCCATATATCCATTAATCTACAAACTATTGAGCATTAGCAGTCTAAAGCCTTGTGTTGTTGGGGGTGTTCATGCATGTCTTGAGTGTGAATAGAGCTGGAATGGTTATCCGACTTGATCCAAACCATATTTCATTTCCATAGTTCAGAGAAAAATATTGAAAATTATATGTTACCAGGCATCTCTGATTTACAACCTCAGAGAGTTTCCTGGAGTGATAACAGGATACTCTGATTCAGACTTCGATGGAGACAAAGAAACTGGGGTATATACTTCAGGATATGCTATGAGTCTTGGATCAAGAGCTGTCTCCTGGAGATCACGCAAACAATCAGTTCCAGCAGATTCCACAACAGAAGCAGAATATATGGCAGCAGCTGAAGCAACGAAAGAAATTGTGTGGCTCAGGAAAATTCTTGAATTTGCAGGTAAAACAAGTACAATCAACTCCACTCATGATTGATAACACCTCTGCAATAAACCCCAGATGCGGGTGATCTCTAATGCATTAACGGTGATGGGATGGAGGAGGGCGTAGCATGGAAGGCACCTATCTAGCATGCTCGCTGGACAGAATATCATGTGGGAGGTTATGAACCCGCAGGTGGTTAACATTATGGTAGCTATTTTGTTTGGTCTCGACATTAAATCGCTGTCCAGTTTCGCCTGCACTAGAGGATCTCTGCCTGCAACGATCTTGATTTCCATAGTAATGGCGGGTGAGGACCGAGGGGGTGGCACTCGCGTATTTAATAGCTTCAGCTTCAGCAACATGCTACTGTGTTTCATTCTGCTTGGGACGATTCGGAGTTCTTATACATATTGGTCTTTGGGGGAGGTGATGCTCTGGTTGCTATCTTCGGATTGCGCCTGAGGCAGTTGAAGCACAGCCACTCTCCATAGGGCTCACAGTGCGTAATTTCCCCTCAGCTGTTGGCGGCAACCCCTGTGGTGTTCGTGGAATTCTCATTGCTGGTCGTGGAATTTCCACTGAAGGAGATTTCAACTTTGTTGTTCGAGCTTTTCTGTCCGCTATGCCGAGACCCCGCCAGCGCATGCTCAGCCGCAGAGGCTCCGGCCGGGGCAATCCTTCTCGCCCTTCTGCTGGGTCTGGCTCCATGGGGCAGGCTCCTCCTCCTCTGGGAACAGAGAGCATTCTGAGACCAAGTCAATACCTGGACCCAAGCTCTCCAGACTCCTCCAATTCGTCGTCCTTTGGCTCAGCTATATTCTCGTTCAATAGTTCTCTCAATCGCCCTCGGATTACGGCTCATGTCTCTATTCTCTTCTTAGAAGAAGCCCAAGAAGAGGGCAAGCCCAGTGCCCCTTTGCCTCACACTGAGGAAGATCAAAATCCCAACTCTCTGAGGCCTTCTACTGATATGCAACACGGGACATCTCAGCCAGCCAGCACCGTCAATATAGTGCCAGTTGCTCATGCTCAGCCGGACAGGCAGGAACAGGAAGAGGGATGGTGCAGGATTGTGGAGGAGCCACCCAATGAGTAAACTTGTGTTTCAGCTGTCCATCAGTTTTTGAGGCCCAGTGGAAAGGAGGAAAAGGTTCTTTTTGGCTCTGTTTGTCAAATTCTATCTATGTTCTTGTGTCGGGTCTATTGTCTAGTTTATGTTGTGTTCACTAGTTGTTTGTATCTCTCTGATTCCCCTGCGCGGGATATCTCGTCCAAACTCCCAGTTTTTGACTTAGTCATGCTCAAACGGCCTATCTCTCAGGCATGATGGCTTTCTTTGCTCAATCGATGTAACAATACTCTTTTTTGTAAATAATAGATTAATCATACTTAGCAAAAAAAAAAAAAACACCTCTGCAATAAAGTTGGCCAAGAACCCAAAGTTCCATGATCGAACAAAGCATAACAATACTAAATATCATCTGATTCGACATCATGTTGAGGACAAAACAATCCATCTCCGTCATTGTTCCACAAATGAGCAAATTGCAGACATCTTCACCAAAGCACTTGGAAAGGAAAAGCTTGAAAGATTCAGAATGATGCTTGGACTCACCAACATCCCTTCAGATTAAGGGGGGGAATGTTGACACCTAATCTTCATGATTGGGGGAATTTGTAAATAAATAAATTAGGAATGTGAATAGTCATCGGGAGATGAACTGAACAATCACTCCTATTGTATATAACAATAACCTACCTATGGAATAATAGACGAATCAGTTTTACTGCCTTTGGAGAGTTACTGCCTGGCCTGACACAACTCAATTCTGACTATAATATGATTTTGCATTTCTCGTGTGTGTATGATATATGTATATCTATCATAATCTAGTTAATAATTGAACCACATCTTTAGAAAATCGTTGGATTTTTCTAATTTTTTTAACAATGTCATGAACCAACCCACACTCCAAAACAGGGACTAGTTCCTTGTTCAATCGCCTTATTGGTCCTCGAAACCACATCGACAGTGACGATCGAATGATAAAGATTGACGGTCCCAAGATCATCGGTGCTGTCAAGTCCTAAAGTCGATCGACCCTCATGGTTTCCATCGCCTTCTTGTTTTACGATTAATCCATACTCACAATCGAACGGTGCATGTGGCACCTCGGGCCATAAAGTAAAATGCAATTTAACCCATCGAACAACCCCTGATGTGCACTACGACTCCCACCTCTTGGATGATGTGGGGCCATCTAAACACTCCGAGCAATCAATGGAGGAGAGGATCTCAGCAAGATCAATGGCGAGGGGAGTGTATCGGGCTGCAAGTAGTGTGCCAGTTAACTCTGCCCAAAAATCCGATATATATATATGTGTGTGTGTGTGTGTGTTTGCAGCAGATGAGGATTTAGATGAACACAACACATTGCTCAAACACTGATGACAGCCTCAGACAATTTTCTATTTAATTTTGTTAAATTTGTGACATAATTTACAATTCTATCTTTTATTATTGTTATTATTTATCATTATTAGTGCAGTTATAAACTGTATAATTTATGAATTTTAATAAATATTAATTCATGACCAATATCATAATATTTTATAATATTAATTAGTTTATAATTTATTATTATTTTTTTTAATTGCCATAATATCTTGTAGATTAATTTTGGCTTTCTTGAATTAAAATTGATCAATTCGTTGTAGTTTGTTGTGCAACTAAACCAAGTCAATCACTTCTAAACTTGTCTAGCCACTAGGACTCTATCTCAAGGCTTATTTTCATCACTTTCACCCTTAAGATCTTTGTCAACCATTAAAATTAAACCTATAATTTGAATACACTCAATAACTAGAATTCCTCCCACATACATTCGTGCATCTAACATTTAATATGCTTTATGAATTAATATAGGACGGGATTCATCAAGAACTTGGCAAGTTGTTATCGCGATATTTATATATATATATATATATATATATATATATAAATTAAATACAGAATTTAATACATGAAATAAGAAATTAAAACAAGAAGTTTCATCGAGGTTTCAAATACCAATATATATGTATATGTTCCCACATATATAATTATTTATGTATGCATAATTATAATTATCATTAAAAGTTATTAGGAATTAAATTCATCAAAAAAAAAACTTTTTTTTAGTGAAATTTTGTATGTGTGTTTTAGTTTTCCAAGGATAAGAAATAATAAAAATTTTAAATTAACTTTATAGTTAAATCTATTAATTTTCAGTGTACCTTTCTTGATGGTGTACCTTTTTTATGCTTGTATTACATTTCATGGGCAAATTTTCTTTGTCTTCACCATTGTTATTTTGTCAAACAGTGAACAAGAAAACTGTAAATTTTCCATTATGCCCCAAATTGGCTAAACCAAGCCCAAAGAATGTCAAATTTTGACCTGCAACTTCCTTAAATTTTACTACATATTATTTTAATGGCACTTGCTTGGAATTTATGAAATTTTTATGTTCATCCCACCTTTGACACTTTTGTCAAACGCATAGTGGACAACTTGTGAACCTATAAGTTTTTGGCCCAGTTCAGACCTAGTGTTGAACCTAGGCTTTGATGCCAGTTTGTAATGCCCCCAGCCTCGGCCAGGAAACACTACCCAACAATACTATGCAATAATAAATAAATTAAAAATGCAAAAAACATATACATCAGAATTTTTGTGTCATAAACTAGTCTATGCCAAACAATTATAATTAATTATCCATTGTAGTATAATCCGCCATATTTTCTACATCGCATATAACATAAGTTAAGCATTATAGCGAAAGCATTCATGTAATTATGTCAAACCCAAGCTGGGATGAATCAATACAATAATACATAAATGATAAGGTGCAACACAAACACGCAACATATAATACAATTGTTACCCAAATTAGGGTTTATAACCAAAATGCATAAATCTTCATAAAAACACATAGAAAGACATCAGGGAACTTGCTACTTATATGTATTTGAGCTGACTAGCTACAGGTTCTCAGTGTTCCACCCAGCCATAGACTGGGTGGCTCATAAGCTCAACCACCAGGCCACCCCCGAGTCAAGACAACAAGTCTAAAGGCAACAGTAATCGAAAAATATCCATACCTCCATGACCAAGGTGCCAACCCACAATCACACTGCTCCAAGAAGTCTCCAGCCTAATTTCCAAGGTTCCAACCCAACAGTCATGTTGCTCCAGGACTCCAGGAATCCTCCAGGCCATAAACCAACATCAAGTTCTCACCAGAAATCCATGACCACCAAGCCATAAATAGGGTCAAAAAACCCTCAAAGCACCAAGCTCCTGGAGCCAACATTGGGGCTCACATCTCAAACAAGATGCATCCATATGGCACGGTTAGCTTAATGACCATGCTTTAGCCAGTCCAAAGTCTAACCCCAGGACTCACTAGCCATCAGCCAGTTTCAGAGTCCACCCCAGGACTCACTGACTCATTTCCCCTCCATCCATTCCTAGTTGAATGAATCAATTTGCAAGAAAACATAATCGTTTATAATTGCATGGCCCTAACTGTCTAGGTGGCACTCACTAGAGCTATGTGGGCCCCAGGGCACACTTTTCATCGAAAGAACATAATCGTTGCCTTTTTTCCTAGAGTTGTGCCCCCCATACTATTTCTGTGGAGTGGGCTCCACAACTAGTCTTATCTTCTTATTATTGTGATATCTTATTAAATTAATTGCAGTTCAGGATCTAAGGCCTCATAGCCTTTACAAGATTATAAATATCTGGGCACGCTAGCCCAATAGTATATTTAACTTCATTAGATGGGCATGTCGGTGTCATAATATCATTCTGGCTCACCACCATAAATAATAATATTCAATTACATTATGAATGACGGGGGTATTACATCCCGCATACATTCATGTTCCAAAATACAAGAGAAAGAAGTTAGACTCTACAAGTATAAAAGGTATCTTCGTCGGTTATAGCCTTTCATCAAAGGCTTATAGAATCTACATCAAGGAAGGAAGACAAATCAAAGTTAGCAAGGATGTTATATTTGATGAAAACCATGCATACAAAAGATAAAAGGATATACCAATCGAATCTAATGAAGAACATGAAGATCAACGTGACAAGTCACCTACAAACCAAGAAGAAGAAGGAACAAGTGAGCATATTCAACCTATAATAATTGTTAAAACAAAGAAGAGGCCAAATTGGTTAAAAGTTACACTTGAAGATACTGAAGGACATGGAGCAACTAAAGGATATTTTAGAGAAAGAAAAAGACCGAAAAGATACTCGGGATATGCAGCATACATGAGGAAGTTAATCGAATCTAAACCAAGTACCTTTGAAGAAGTCGCTCATCAAGAAGAATGGAAGAAAGCAATGCAGTAAGAATATCACTCTATCATCAAGAATGGGATTTGAAACATCGTTCCTAGACCTAGGAACAAATATTTTGTCACCTCCAAATGGATTCACAAAATCAAACTTGTCATTGATGGAAGCATAGAAAAATACGAAGTAATATTTGTTGCAAAGGGTTTCTCTAAAAATGAAGGAATAGATTATGAAGAAACCTTTTCTCCCATTACCAGGTACGCAACTATTAGATCTTTGGTTTCGCTAGTTGTTACTACGGGATGGAATATCCGTCAAATGGATGTAAAAACATCATTTCTAAACGAAACCATTAGTGAAGAAGTATATATTGAACAACCAAAAGTTTTTTAGATAAATAGCATGGATACTCATGTTTGTAGAGTGAAGAAAGCTCTATATGGATTGAAATAAGCTCCTAGGGCTTGGTATGCAAGGATGGATACAAATCTCTTAAGGATTAGGTTTCTCAAAAATTTTGTTGATGCAAAACTCTACATAAAGATAGTGATGAATGAGCCATTCATTATCCTTTTATATGTGGATGACTTATTTATTACAGGTGTGCAATGCAAAATTCTAGAATGCAAGAAAATGTTGGCAGCATAATTTGAAATGAAAGATCTGTGACTCATGCATTACTACTTGGGCTTGAAAGTTTGACAAAAACCTAGTGAGATATATCATGTTCAAGATAAGTGATGAGGCTCATCAATAGGTACATCATAAGGGTCACAATGCCATCCTCCATCTTTAAAATCATCTCTTTCTCACATTTATTTACAAATTTTGTTATATTATGCGTAGTGTGAGGAGTAAGAGATGTGTTGTTGTGTCATGTGGCCTAATATGTCTTAAATGCAGGAATTGGAGCAATTTTGAGATAATTTGAGTGTAGGATCTCAATGTAGACAGCAAGGAGAGATTCTAGGAGGTTTTCCACATCCTTAAATCCTTCAGTCAGTCAAACATCACCACTCTATCTCTCATCAACTCAAGGTCATTGGCAACCAAGTCAGTGCAATACAAAGAAGATCTAAATCCACCTCTCTCAAGTTTGGGAGACAAACATCTCTATTTTCTAGGGAGCTATTGGTAGCTACCCTTTTGTATAAATAAACATGCTAAGGAACTCATTAGGATTCGAAAATTTTTGTTGTACCTGAGAGGCTATTGAGCTCAAGCACTTGTGACTGTTATTTTTTTGATGTATTTGACATTCTGCAATTATAATGAAAAAAATCATTTTGATCCATCATTGAGTTAGTCTAGAGGGCTACAACTCTTAAGTTTGGGCCCAACCCCAATATCTTAGGTCCCTCTTATGTATTTATACTTATTTTAGATTAGAATGTTTGATTAGTTGTTGCATTTCAGTAGAGTATAGTTCCTCAAAAATTCTGTGACTATGGCCTCTATCTCATCTCTCTCATGGGAGCATGATTAGAGGACTCCACCATCACAGCCCAAAAACATTGTGTGATTTCTTGTTTATGATTTCTTGGAAAAGTCTACATTTTTTATCTTGCTTTACATATGATTGTTGTAGCTTAGAAGTTAATTCATTGCATAGATCAAGTTCTTAGTATCGGTTAAATAGTTTCCAAATTCAACTCATATTTTCCACCATTGACTGTAATATTTTGCAAATGAGAAGAAGAACAGGTGCATGTGATGTTGTAGGATTTTTGAATCTACATCAAAAGGGATCTTTTCACACCTCCATCAAGGAATTCTCCACTCTCTTTTGATGAATGCAAACCAATGTTCTCGATCTCTATTTTTAGGTCACCGGGAGAAGCCCTATTAGCCCAAAGCTGGCCTTCCTAAAGTATTAGGCTTGGCTAGGGGTGTTGGTCACCTTCCATACATTTCCACAACCTTCATCCATTTTTCCATCACTTTACCCCATCATACTTACCTTCCAAACCCTTTGGAAAAACCTCTTATAGCAGTACAGAAATCCTGTAGCAACTTCCTGTAGCACACCTGTAGCAACCTGTTTTGCCCCTATTTTAACCTACAATGCTAGTGTAGCTTAGTATAGGAGTATTTTAACCCCCCAGCTTGGACTCCATGATCAGAGGTACCACCTACGTCATTCCCTCTGTTCCTTTTCCTTTACTGCAAGAGAAAATATCATTATTTTCTTCATTATAGATTTGGAAATTAGGACATTACTTAATCTGCAAGTGTTAAATAGATAAATGATGCATGAATTCTGGAATTGTGAATTGGTAGAATAATCTTTTGTTTTCAAGTTAATTTTATAGTTAGATGGTTGATTTCAATTAGTGTAGCTTTCCTTTCTATAGTTATCATAATTCTTGTGTTCTCTCATGGGCTAGCTTTTGAATCATGCTTTCAGTAGTTAATCTTCCCTAATTCAGTAGAAGAATGGTCTTGGAGCCTTAATGATAAAGTGACCTAGTTGAGGGTGGCATGAGTAGAATTGCATCTACTATTTATATATAATTTTCACCTCGAAGTTTGTACGAACTCTGGTTGACAAATAGAGTCGAGGATCCCCTTGGAGTTGCAACACTCTTAGTGCAATACTAGGGCTCACCACCTTTTTGGCGTCGTTGTCGAGGAGGTGTCTAGGTAGACGTTATTTCTACTTTTATTTATGTTTTGCATTCAGTTTTGAAAAAAACATATAAAATGAGAAAACAATTTCTTTCATGCCTCGTAGGAGTAGAGACACTCTGGGAAAATTCTTGCCAAACAACCCCACACCCTCAAACAATTAACCTTCACTCTTCTTCGGTGACTGTAAACTTCCCTCTCTAACTACAGAGGAGTTAGAATACCCCTTAGGTGAACAACTGTAGATCTTTGAAGAAATTATAGGGAAAGAAGAAGAAAAAATTCCACATACCCACATTGTGGCTAAAAATAGAAATGAGGAGGTTTTCCCTATCAGAGAAACTAATTGAGATACTAGGATGAACAATATAAGCCCTTCTGCCCTTCCTCACTTCCATGGATTAACCTCTGAGGACCCTAATACTTTTATGCTTGAGTTTGATATTTTATGTAGGAATTATGAATATACCCCTAATGACCAGAAGCCGGAGTTGTTCCCATCTACCCTTAAGGATGCAGCCTTGCGTTGGCTCATGGGTCTACCTAAGGATAGCATCACTACATGGGCTCAGATGCAGAAATATTTTAACAACAAGTATAGGGGCTACTTTAGTTCCAAAGAAACCAAAGAGGAAATATTTAGAATGACTCTTGGACCTGGTGAATCCCTAGAAGACTATGAGGAAAGATTACAGCTTAGTTATAAGAGGGTCAGATGCACCCTTGATCCTAAATCACTCAAGCTAGTCCCTCTCCGAGGAATCAGAGAGGACATGTTGGAAACCCTTAACATGTTGCCCGGGGGAGATATCTATCAGTTACCCTATGCAGACATCAAAACAATGTTCAAAAACCATTCTAGGGTTGCTAGGAATAAGGGTATGGCTAGTCAATCTTTGGTCAGTTCCTCTCCCTCCACATCATCCATCAAGAATGAAATTGGAAACATGTTCGAGGAATTTAAAAGTGAAATGTTGCATACCTTTGCTTTGAAAATGGATACCATGTAGATCAATAGGAGACAGGAGGAATCAGAAAGGGCCTTCGCTGTCTTTTGCCCTAAATGCACTAGAAGGCACCCCAGAAATGAATGTTCATTAAATGTTATAGAGGTTTGTTAAGTCTGTGAGGAAAACCATGCCACAAATAAGTGTCCTTCTTTGCTTGGATTGAAATTTGTATACCAAGGGGCAGAAGGTGGGGTTGAGCAACTCTGTTTCATCAATCAAAGGAGGCCTCAAGGACCTCAGCCATACCAGCAGGGCATGCAAGGTGCATCCTACTCTTATTACCATCCCAACCAGAATGCACCCTTTCCACCTTGGTACTCTTCCACTCATCCATCATGGTCCACACCTCCTTCTTGGCCTTATGCACCTCAGTATCCTCCCCAACCTATCAATCAATCATTTCAGCCATATGCTTCTCCACATCCTTAGTGGAATAACCCATCACAAGGGTGGAGGCCTCAACTCAACCAACCTCCTGCTTTATTGCCTCCACCTCCATCTCAACCACAACTCACTCATCCTGGTCCACCCAAGCAACTTCAAGTTCCTACTCAACCCAATCCAAACCCAAATAATAAGCAAGCACAACAGGTCTATAGTGGAGAGACATCTTACCATGCCTATACTCTATAGATTCAAGAAATCAACCTCGGGTCTAGAATAATGCTCCTAGATAACCAACTTCCATCTCCACCCGAGGAGCTTGAAGAGGAAAAGGAAGAGAGCAACCCTCAAGTAAATCCACCTCCTTTTCCTCACATATTGATCCATTCAAACCAGCACACCCCAGAAGAGACTAAACTGCTGGGAGAATTGAATAATTTGTGTGTTAAAGTTCCCCTCCTCCAAACTATCAAGCATGTTCCCATCTACAATAAGAATATAAAAGAGAAATGTTTCAAACATCCTGGGAGGAGAAATAAATACACCCCCACCATCAATGTTATTGGTCAATTACCTAATTTGATGTTGGGGAGAATGACTTGCCCAAAATATCTAGACCCTGGAATTCCTGTGCTAGATGTACACATTGATGACACCATTGTCCCTCACACCTTGATTGATCTTGGGGCTACCATCAATGTGACGACTAAAGAGACCATGCTAAAGCAAAACCTCCAAGGATACTTGAGAAATACCACTGTAGTGCTGCAACTTGCATATAGATCCGCAGTGGCTCTCGAGGGAGTTGTTCAGGATGTAATGGTCTTTATTGACTCCTCGGAGTATCCTACTGACTTTCTAGTTCTCCAACCCAAAACAAAATCAAATTCTTATCCTCTCATCCTTGGAAGACCATGGCTAGCCGTTTTTTATGCTTACATAAGTTGTAGGGTTGGTAACATGACTATTAAGAATGGGCATTTTTCCAAACAGTTGGTATTGTACCCTCTTGCTCAGCCATCCATTGAGCATGACTTGCCCCTATGGTTGGAGGAGGAGGAGGAAGATGAAGTGTATAATACAACATCCCATCCAATTTGCACCCTAGATGTTGTTATAGGAGGGGGGGAACCTGATGAAGATGACCTCATTGACCAAATCCTCCAGAACCAACCCCCCAATACCTTCCCTCTTGATGAGCTTGTGAAGGAATATGAGGGTAATCCTTGGACTGAGTTATGCCTAGTTGACCAAAGTCTTGCACATGACAAACTTGTAGAATTTGGTCCATATAGAATCCTGAAGATTAATCCCTCTCTCTCATCCACCCAAGAAGATAAGTTGTGCAAAACGTTGAGAGAGCACTTAGATGCTTTTGCTTGGAGCTGCAAAGAAATCAAAGGGGTACATCCTTCAGTTTGTACTCATCACATATACATCAAGGAAGGATGAAAACCTGTGTGCCAACCTCAGAGGAGAATGAACCTAGCCCTCAAAGACATAGTAAAGGAAGAGTTGCAAAAGTTGTTGGATGCATGGTTCATATACCCCATCTCAAATAGTGAGTGGGTGTCTCCTCTAGTTTTGATCCCAAAGAAGAATGGGAATTGGAGGATCTATGTGGATTACATAGAGTTGAACAAAGCCACCAAAAAGACCATTTCGCTTTACCTTTCATTGATCAATTTTTAGATGGTCTTGCAAGGAAGAAGCTATTCTCTTTTCTAGATGGATTTAGTGGTTACAATCAGATCCAGATCATCCCTAAGGACCAAGGAAAAACTACATTCACTTGTCCTTGGGGTACATTTTATTATAGGTTCCTTCCTTTCGGATTATGTAATGCCCCCGCCACTTTTCAAAGGGTGGTTTTGAGCATCTTTGTTGAGTTGGTTCATGACTCTGTAGAGATCTACATGGATGATTTCACTCCACATGGGTGTGACTTCCTAGAGGCTATCTCTAACCTGGGGAAAGTCTTGAAGAAGTGCATAGAAATGAACCTCTCTCTTAGTCCTAAGAAGTGTGAATTCTTAATGAATGCAGGGACCATCCTTGGCCATTCAATATCTCACGAGGGAATACAAGTGGACCCAAAAAAATTTCCATCATAGAAAGGTTCCCTACTCCTCAAAAGAACAGGTATGTTAGGGGTTTCTTGGGCTTAGTTGTATATTATAGGAGGTTTATTAAGGACTTCAGAAAAGTAGCTTCACGATTGTTTGGATTACTGGCCAAGGACTCAGAATTTTGTTGGACAGATAGTTGCGAGAGGCCCTAGAGATTTTGAAAGACAAATTAACCATTGCACCCATACTTAGAGGCCCAAACTGGACTCTTCCTTTCCATATCCATGTTGATGCATCAGAAAAATTGGCAAGGGCATCTTTAGGCCAAATAAATGATAAGTTACCTTATGTCATTTACTTCATTAGCAAAAAATATGTCTAAGGTTGAATTGAACTACACTGTGACTGAGAAATAACTCCTAGTTGGTGTACACTCTTTGAACAAGTTCAGAAACTACATCACTCGATACCAAAACTTTGTGCATACTGACCATGTAACTATCAAATAATTAATGAAAAAGCCTGATGTGAATGCTAGAATTATTAGATGGTTTCTATTGTTACAACATTTTGATTTAACTATCATTGACAAGCCAGGAAAAGAAAATGTAGTTGCAAATCTTTTGTCTATACTTGCTTTGTCTACAGGTGATGAGGGGATGGTTGATGATGAACTTACATATGAGCACTTATTTTATATCTTAGTGCTCTCCCCATGGTTTGCTGACATAGCCAACTACCTAGTTGCTGCAAAATTTCCTCCAAATCTGTCATCCAGGGAGAAGAGCATAATTGTAAGGAAGAGCACCCCTTTCACTTGGATTGGGAGAAATCTCTTCAAGTTGGGACCAAATCAGATCTTAAGGATATGTGTCAGGGAAGAGGAAGTCTTTGACATCCTCTCAGCCTGTCATGATGGGCCCTATGGAGGTCACTTTGCTTCCAAGAGAACAACTTTCAAAGCTCTACAAGTTGGCTACTACTAGCCCACTCTCCACCAAGATGTAAGAAGGTATACCAGCAGATGTGATCAATGCCAGAGGATGGGGAAACCTACACCCAAGGATGAAATCCCCTACAACCTCAGCTGGCATTGGAGCCATTTGAAAAGTGGGGCATGGATTTCATTGGGCCAATTGATCCACCATAAGGGCATAAAATGTACATCATTGTGTGCACTAATTATTTGGAAAAGTGGGCTGATAAAAAGGCTGTCAAGGCATAAACAGAGGAGAAATTAGTTGAGTTCTTAAGGGAGAATGTATTCTACAAATTTGGGTACCCCAAAGAGATAGTCACCAATCAGGGAGCTCAATTCACATCACATCTGATCGAGAATCTATTAAGGCAACATCATATCAAGCATAGAAAATCTACTACCTATCATCCTCAGGCCAATGGACAAGTAGAGGTCACAAATAGGGCATTAGAGGGCATCCTCACCAAGGTTGTGAGTAGCAATAGGAAGGATTGGGTAGACAGATTAGTGGAGGCCACTTGGGCCTATAACACAACTTGGAAAATAACTACTGGTTTTACCCCATATGATTTGGTCTACGGAAAGAAATCTCTTCTCTTATTGAATTTGAGTACAGTACTTTTGAGAATGGAAGCCCAATTGGATTTAGATGTCACCAAAGCACATCAAGAGAGGCTACTCCAGTTAAATGGATTGGATGAATTCATAATGCAGGCCCTCCTACACACCAAGGTTATCTAATTGCAGAGGAAGGTCTAGCATGATAGGCACATCAAGGACAAAGTTTTTCAAGAAGGATATTGGACCTTACTATATGACTCTAGGTTCAAGTATTTCAAAGGAAAATTGATGACAAGATGGTTAGTCTCATACCTGATAGAAATTCCATGACAATGGAGTTGTTCAAATGAGGACCCTTGCTTTCCAATGGCTACAAATTGAAGGTGTACAAAAAGCCTATGTCTAAGGAAGAATTCATCAGCACCATCAACAGAGAGGTTAATGTGATTGGAAGTGTCATAGCTTCCAAGTCACAAAATTCTTAGATACTATTTTTTTTTTTGAAAAAAAAGAAGAAGAAAAACACAATAAAAGGCCTAGATGAAAACCTTTATGAGGCATCTAAGACCAACTCTTGGGTTGAAAACCTCCTTGAGGCAGCCCAAGAGTAAAGAAAAAGAAAAAATAAATATCATTGGGTGAAAACCTCCCTTTAGGTGCTTAGGGAATGCATAGAGGTTGAAAACCTCTCCTAAGGTAGCTTGTGCATCTCAAAAAAATATAAAATAAAAATCAAAGGAGAATCTTAAGACATGGATCCACAGCACATATGTTAATATTTTTTTTCATTTTGTAGGTTTGAGGACAGTGGTGAATTCAAGAGCTACAAGGCCAACATCCTCAAGATTCCATCCATTTCTCCCTCCATCCACTCCATATCCTCCATCCAAACCCATTTACTCACCACTCTCCATCATCCCAGTGGCTCAAAAATAAAATTTCAGCCCCTCTCTGGATTGCTACAGGAAGACTGTAATTGCTACAGGAAGATCCTATAGCACTACAGGAAGATCCCAAAAAAACTAAAAGTAGGGGATCCAAATGAGAAGACCACCAAGAATGACCTTGCCTAAGGTAAATGAGGTTCTCCCACCTTGATCCACCACCCATCCATCATTCATACATCCCAGTTCACAAGAAAAGTCAATATCTTTCAAAACCAGCCCTCCACTCTGTCTCATCCTGAAAATTTTCTATAAAAAAAAAACACAGAGCACACCCTCTCCATTTTCACAAACCTTCACTACTCAATTAGAACCCTAGCATCCTCCTCCAAGCCCTCTACACCCTTTCTCATCACTCCCATGTAGTTAAAAGATATTGGAAAAGAAGAAATGGGATGCTACAGGACTTTCTTGTAGCTGCCTGTGCAACCATAACAGAAAATCCATAATCCTGGTTTTTGTCCCTCCATCAAGTAGAAGGGGTGATACCAACTCATGAGGCATTATGCCACTCCAATTAGGGCTCTCCAGTAGTAGCAGAAGCAGTTGGGACATCAAAAAAGGACATGTACACATAGCAACAACAAAAATCAAATACCATGAGGAGCAAAGAATATATACACAGGAACAAACACAGCAAGACAACTCCCTTGGTGACAATACAAAGATCCAGCACTCTAGCATGCACACCCCTCCATCAGTCAATCATGAGGTAGGCACAGGTATGGCAACCTCTCTTCTCCTCACTAAGTGTAAATAATGAAAAATATATGAATGTCGAGAAGAGGTATTTTTATAATATGGAGGTCGTCAGTTAACTTGGCCACCCTCGGTCAGTGAACAAAAAGTGATTTATGAGCCCTCATGCAATGTGTATGTGTCACATTATTCAAGGCTAGATCATAGAGAGTGGGTGGTGATTACGAGGGAGGAGGGAATGATTACTCTAGGTGGGGACAACGGTTCAAAAGAGGAAAGCTTCTGCATCTAAGAATTCATCACAACGCTCTAAACCCTAGCCAAAAGTAATGTACTGAGGCTCAAATTCTCTTGCATCTACGCCCATTTCAAAAACAGTTAAGGTAAGGACAAGTTTGGGGAGCCATTAACGAGAGTCGAACCTAACTCTTCCATTTCCACAGGAAGCCTCCAAATGTTACCGAAAGCCCAAGAAATTGCTACAAGAAGCCTCAAAGCTAAGTTGCACAAAAAGTCAAAACATTTTGGAGTTTCTAAAATGGGTATGTTTAGAAACGTCACCTCCCAAAAATGGAAACGTTGGCTGAAACGTCATTTGAAACATCATATATGTATATATATATATATATATATATATATATATAAGTGAATAACACATTATCTTGCAAGAAAAAAGGGATTAAGACCCATAGATGACAATTTAGAAGGAAAAACTAGTATATATTAACTCTAATAGATGATTACATGATGGTCGAGTTTCAGCCGAGTTTCGGCCAAGTTTCGGAGTTTCAGGTACAGGTACGTCCCAAAACGTCGGGTTCCTTGAAGTTTCGTGCAACATAGCCTCAAAGGGTGAAAGAACTCTACCAAGGGTCAATTTTGTCTCCAATTATCCTTGTCTCAAGTCATGTGGTAAAAGTAAGTGCACCATCTCAGTCATTTGTCCATGACTTGTATGTTGTTGCACCCTAAATTCTAGACGAAATATCATTCATTTTATGAATTGAAAGAAATTCACTGGCTGTAGAATAGAGGGATTATAAAAAAGTTGGAATCAACTAGGAATTTCAACCCTCTATTTCCATTAAATTACACATCAAATCTATTACAGGAAGCATCCCTCCTTCACCTAGTTGAAAACAAAGGAAAGAGATGGGAGGGGGATTCAATAGAAGGGAGCGTACAGACACTAAAATAATTCATCATCACCCTCCTATATTAGACATTTTAAGAAGACATCAGTGGTTAGGATTCTTTGAACTGCTGAAGGGATATGATGATGACATCACATATGAATTTGCAATGGCCCTAAAATCTCATACAGGAGTCAGTGCCACCACTGTTGTGAGGGGATTACCTATTTCAATCATCCCTAATCTAATTATCAGGGTGACAACCCTTCCCCTAGGGATCCAATGGAGAAGATAATACAAGACTAGCAATGCCACTGTCAAAAATAACTTCTTCATTGCTAATGAAAAAACTATTGAAGACAAGAATGGAGTTAGGTGGGAAATTCAACCCTATCCCTGGGATGAGGTGGCTTACCATATCCTAAAATTCATGTCCTTTGAAGGAAGGTTGAGTGCAGTCTATGTCTACCATTTTAGATTGCTCCATGAACTAAGGTTTCAAGCATAATTTCCCCTAGCCCAAAGACTTAGTGTACACTATTTTCTCCTACAGTCCATTAGGGACATGAGCCAAAAGGTGAGAGAGGGAAAGCACCAACACCTATGCCACCATGGCCTCATCAAAATGATAGTGGTATATGCTTTGAATAAACTAAGGATCCCTATCCTCTGGTCCAAATTCATGGATATGGATAGAGAGACCTTCATTGACACTCAAACCCTCACACCAGGTGAGACCCCAGCCTCTAGTGTTGGAGGAAGAGAGGGGAAAGAAGAAGAAGAAGAATAGGTAGAGGCAGAAGAGGAAAGGGAGGAAGAGGTAGGAAAAATAGGGGAAGACCCGGAGTAAGATGAAGAAGTAGAGAAATACAAATATGAATAAGAAGAGGAGGATAAATAGGAAGAACCAAGCCTTAAGAAAACTATTGCATCTCGAGAAGAAGGGGTATCCCTAGAGGAAACAATTTTGTCTTTGGGACCCACTATAAAAGAGGTACCTGCCATCTTATCTACTTTGAGCACACCAGTCAAACCCAAGAAGAAAATACAATGGCAAACTCTCCTCTACTTTAAAACTAGGAAAAGCACCGAGATTAAACGAGGAAGGCCTAAAAATCCCACAAAGCCCCCTATCACAATTGAAGAGTCCCCAAGTAAAAAAGAGGAGATAGGGCCCACTGAAAGGAAAGTTGAGGAGGTCATCTCTCCAGAAACCATATCAAATACTCCCATAGCATATGTAAGGAGGCCCACCACTATATCAACCTCCTCTAAACAACCCAAGACACCTACCACACTCCAACAAAAAGGAAAAGGGAAGCTACAGGAAAAACAGAGTGTGCTACAAGAAGAATAGAAGGTGCTACAGGAAGAGAAGAATGAGAAACAGGAAGGGAAAAAGGCAACACAATAGTTACAAGAGGGGGCAGCTTCCCCAAGAACATTTGAGAAGGACTTCTGAGAGCTACAGGAGCCTAGTCCACAACCTAGTTTGAGCTCCTATTATAAATCCATTGAAGGAGGGAGAGTTAAGACACAAAAATATGCAATCCCACCTTTCTTTGAACTTGAAGCAGAAAGAGGAAGGACCCACATATGGATGCAGATTTCTAAATCTAAAAAGGTGGAAGATGTGTGCCTCATGGAAGAGTAGGTCCATGAAATGGGCAAGGAGTTAAGTGAGTTAAGGGAGAAAGAATCCACAATGAGAGAATAGCTACATGCAGAAAATAGATGGTTGAGTAAGAAATTGCAAGAGAAGGAAACCCAATTGGCCACAATAGCAAGCCTCTCCATTGAGGCACTACAATGCTAACAACCATATAAGTCGTATGAACTCTTTCTCAAAGACTACTCAATGCAGTTCCAAATTAATAACTTAGCACAACAGGGATCCATGTCGTTTCATGGCTACAAACAATTCATTGAATTGTGTAACCAAAGTAGCATAGAAGACAAAGTCAAATTGGTTGAATTATACATCCATAACCTCACCTTGACTGATATTAATATTTGGGATCCCAATGCAAAGTTGGGGGACCTGCAACTGATGGCCCTTGCATCTTGGATGACTCATGAGGAGGCTAGAGCTAAGGAGGTACAGAAAGTAATGGCAAAGGAAGAAAAATAACCACTCTATATCAGGGCAGAGAAGACAAGCCCAATGGTTATAACTAGTACTCTCAGCATTATCTCCAATGATGTTGTTCTAGCACCTAGATACCTTGCCACCCAAGAGCAGGCCATTTCACATTTTGAAGACACACTAAGGCTGTTAGGAACATAATCTAGCAATCATGCCAGAGAAGAAGGAATACCTTACCCCACAGTCTCCATATCAGGGAGTATCACTCTTTGAAAGGTTCAGGAATGCATTGGAAAGGACACCCCTATACAAAAGGCTCACGCAAAGATTAAAAATAAACTGGACTGTACTCAATCTCAGTGCACTTTTATCGTTGGGTCTACAGGAAGGAAGGAACGAAGAAGAGGAAAGGAAGCAGTGGGCAGAGATAGAGAAGGATGCAGGCTTCTATCCTCTAGAGGGCACACCATCTACAAAACCTTGGGATGTCATAAAGGCCACCACGGCCATGAAAGACATGGACATAGATGACTGAGTTGCTCAGAGAATGAGCAACAGTTTCAGTAGGGGGTGATGATGAGGCTCATATACAGGTACATCATAAGGGTCACAATGCCATCTTCCAGCTTTAAAATCATCTCTTTATCACATTTATTTACAAATTTTGTTATATTATTCTTAGTGTGAAGATTAAAATATGTGTTTCTATGTCATGTGGCCTAATATTTCTTAAATGCGGGAATTGGAGCAATTTTGAGATAATTTGAGTGCAGAAGCTCGGAGTAGAAAACAAGGAGAGATTCTAAGAGGTTGTACACATCCTTAACTCCTCCAATCAGTCAAAGATCGCTACTCTCATCAACTCGAGGTCATTGGCAGCCAAGCAGGACGAGGTCCTTGGTAGCGAAGCCAGTGCAGTTCAAGGAATATCTAGATCAACCTTTCTCGAGTTTGGGATACAAACATCTCTATTTTCTAGGGAGTTGTTGGTATCTACCCTTTTCTATAAATAAACATGCTAAGGAACTCATTAGGATTCGAATTTTTGTTGTAGCTAAGAGGCTATTGAGCTCAAGCACTTGTGGCTACTATTTTTGTGATGTATTTGACATTTCTGCAATAATAATGAAAATTTTCATTTTGATCCATCACTGAGTTAGTCCAAAGGGTTGAAGCTCTTGGGTTTGGTCCCAACCCCAGTAGCTTGGGTCCCTCTTATGTATTTATACTTATTTTAGATTAGAATGTTTGATTAGTTGTTTCATTTCAGTAGAGTGTAGTTCCCCAAAAAGTCTGTGGTTGTGGCCTCTATCTCATCCCTCTCATGGAAGCATGATTAGAGGACTCCACCATCACATCCCAAAAACATTGTGTGATTTCTTGTTTATGATTTCTTGGAAAAGTTTACATTTTTTATCTTGCTTTACATATGATTGTTGTAGCCTATAAGTTAATTCATTGCATTGACCAAGTTCTTAGCATCAGTTAGATAGTTTCCAAATTCAACTCATATTTTCTACCATTGATTGTAATATTAAGCAAATGACAAGAAGAACAGATGCATGTGATGTTGCAAGACTGTTGGATCTGCAGGCAAGGGATCTCTTTACCACCTCCATCTAGGACTTCTCCACTCTCTTTTGATGAAGGCCAACAAATGTTCTTGATCTCTACTTTTAGGTCACTATGAGTAGCCCTCTTAGCCCAAAGTTGGTCTTCCTAAAGTATTGGGCTTGGCTAGGGGTGTTGGTCACCTTCCATACATTTCCCACAACCTTCATCCATATTTCCATCAACTTACCCCATCATCCTTATCCTCCAAACCCTCTCGTCAAACTTTCTATAGCATTTTAGGAATTCCTGTAGCAGTACAGGAATATTGTAGCAACTTCCTGTAGCAGCCTGTTTTGCCCTTATTTTGACCTGCAATGCTAATGTAGCTTAGTATAGGAGTAGGTTAACCCCCCATATCGGACTCCATGATCAAAGGTACCGCCTAAGCCATTCCCTCCATTCCTTTTCATTTACAGCAAAAGAAACTAGCATTAGTTTCTTCATTACAGATTTGGCAATTAGGACATTACTTAATCTAAAAGTGTGAAATAGATAAATGATTCATGAATTCTTGAATTGTGAATTGGTAGAATAATATTTTGTTTTCAAGTGAATTTAATAGCTAGATGGTTTATTCCAATTAGTGTATCTTTCCTTTTTGCAGTTAGCATAATTCTTGTGTTCTCTCATGGATAGATTCAGTATCATTTACAAGTTGACAACATTTACAAGTCGCATTTGAACAACATTTACCTTTTCTGCATTAGGACTATATTTTTAATCATTCTTTTAGTAGTTAATATTCCGTAGTTTAGTGGAATAATTGTGTTGGAGCCCTGATGATCAAGTGACCTGATTGAGGGTGGCACGAGTAGAACTCCATCTATTGTGTATATAGCACTGTCACCTCGAAGTTTGTACAAATCTTGGGTTGATAAATAGAGTTGAGAAGCCTCTGGGAGATGCAGCACTCTTGGTGCAATACCAAGGCTCGCCAATAAGTACATAATCAAGATGTTACAAAAGATAGGTATGATGGATTCCAAGCCTATGACCACTCCCATGATCACTAATCTCAAGAATTTGATAAGATTCGACTCTAGTCTCGTCGATCCTACAAGTTATCATAAGTTGGTGGGCTCTTTGATGTACTTAGTGAATAGTATATCTAGTATATGTTTTTTTGTAAACGTTCTTAGTCAATTTCAATTGGAGCCTCGTCATGACCATTCGATAGCTGTCAAGCATATCTTGAGATACATGTTACCCACCACTTTGTGGGTGATATCCCTAGGAGAAATATTTTCCTCTATGATGAGCCTCAGCCAACAGCTAGCAGCCCCTTGATGCCTCCTACTATCTCGTTGTGTCATTTGTCTGCCACCTAATCAAACCATGTGGTCCCTCACCCACACGTACTAATCTTATGTTTTAAGGTGGGCCTCCTCAATTTAAAGGTATGTCTTGTCATTAGGTAATTGAGTATCAGGTTTACTTATCATCGATACTTCTAGGTATGCAGTGGTGGGGGGATTTTGCGGAAAGAGTGGGCTTAGATTGTGCTATTGTCCCCTTGACACCTTTTGGTTGTTACCCTTGGATCTTAGTCCCATGGGATCTCCTTTATTGGTCATTTTGTTCTAGGGTGGGACTACTTAGGAAACCCTAGTTTGGGTGCATGGTCCCGCTCCTTTACCCACACATACTACTCCCTTTCCACTCACTATACCCCCATTCATCATTTTTCCCACCTGGGTCCACATTCCTATTTTGGGTCCACATAGGGCTATTCTCTCTATCCCCTTTTCCCCACCTTGGGTCGGGCCTATAATGATGCCCCAGAGGTTGAAGCAACTAAAAAGAAAAAGCATAATTGGAAACATTTAACAGGAGATTGTACCACAAAATGCAAAAGATGGCAAGGACAAAAATAATTAGCATGTTGGAAAAAGCCAACACATGAGCTCTACCCCATCCATGGCCATCACCCTGGTTCCTAGACCCTATATGAGCCTCCTCCATCATTTAAGAACCCGTGATTGTCCCAACCCCTTGAGGGAAATGAACCGCCCTACCTCAAAAGGGGTAATCATTGTTATATTATACACATCATGTTCTTGTCCTTTGATCCCTGAGCAGTTAATTAAAGAAAATTCATAAAAGGAAAAAGGCATATAAAGAATGGTGAAAAAATCAAGGCTAGGGCATCTCATGTACCATGACTACTCCCTCCTATACATTATATACCCAGGTGTGGGCTTCCCCTTATCTAGCTACTCGTATGCCCCATTATGTGGCCCAAGGTTTCCCCTCTCATTCCCTATTCCATCTCACCTATTTGTCACTTGACAGCCCCATTAGAAGGGTGTACCTTGGACATACTTTCCCTTCTAAGGGATGAAACCACCTAATAAGATACTTGGCTAACCCCCTTTGAAGTTTGGAGACACTAGCACATGCCAAATCCCAATACAAAATGGCATGCCATTATGAAGTTCCCACTTTGTTATCCATGGTTTGTAAGCTCCTTTACCTAATTATTCTAATGATTGATTGTACTAGAAGACTAGGGGACGCATTGGATCTTATGCACGATTGTAGGTGGTTCCATTTGGGTTTGGATTCCCTATATGGGATACTGAGCCCCAGAGGTCCACATTGGCACATGTAGGGTGTGCATAGAGAGTCATTGGCCTCCACAGCAGCAAAAAGTACTCCACAAATCTTCATGGATGTTCAAATACTACTAGCGGTCCACTTTTGGGATGATGGTGACATGATTGGTACATTATGCCCAGTAGGCCCCCACGAGAGCCCACACTCTTGGCAGGTGTCCCAACACTTGTACGATGTCATGGAAGCATTCATTCCACCACCTAGACCATTGCAGAGGATCTACAAACATATTTTATTCATATGGAGACCCATGGGGTCATTGATGTGCCCTTAGACCCACTAAGAGCACCACGGGTCTAGTACTTGGAGAAGAAGGGGCCACCCCTTTTCCATCATATTCTGAGGAATGTATTCTTCAATATGGCACTCCAAGATGTTACTGGGCCTTTGGAGTTTCATACGACATGCATACATCATTATTTGGCCCCTTGTGAGGCTTGTTTTTACATTATGAGCTAGTATGGTGGGCTTGGAGACTTAGTTGTGGTGACAATGGGCTAAGCCTCCATCATTTCCCTTTACCTAGCAATTTCCCTGTTAGGAACCCCTTTTAGGTCCCTTGCTAGTTTGAGTGGTAACATTTTTGGTGTCGTTGTCAGTGACACGAGACGTGTCTTTTTTTCCTCGTACAATATATCGAAATATCATTATTGGTGACTCCATTGGAAGAACGAAGCCCTATTTATACATTCAACTTTAAGGTTGAATCTTGTAAGGTGAAGCAACCATTTTTATAGGCATCTTTAGTTTTACACTGGTGACTCCTACATATATTTCATGTATACCTCAAATACGTTGTCATTCTTTCATAAATTTCCTGCTTTGGACATTGCTAGCATCCATGGACATCCTAATCATGTCGCGGGAAGGATGCTCGTGTTTGATGGTGACCCAAGCTCACAATTGACCATGTGGAAAAATTTAATGCACGTACTTCAAAGGAGAAAGTGGTCCACCAAGATGTCCTTATGTTGTTTTATTCTTTAGTTCCATCTATGGTCATAACTCATGGTTGCAAAATCACGAACCTAGGAGCATCTCATCTATTGAGGAGTTCGTTGATGGTTTTCTTACACATTTTCAAATATGCCCCGCATTGAGCATTCAAGAGGAATCCTTCATCGAGAATCATCAAGAACCTAAGAATCTAAGTAATGAATGGCAATATGAGTCCTCCTTGGGTCCACAAGATGAAAAGGATGATTTTGAGAACACATATGTTGGGAAGGATGAATCCATGGAAAGTGAAGTTGATACTAACCTTACCTTTCTCAAGGATATTACTCCTAATGAATATCATTTTGAGAACCTTGTGGAAGGTGATCCCATTAGCCTCGTGGAAGATTACATTGAATATTACTTCCATATTGAAAAAGAGAAATGGGAAATTGTTGGTCCTCAATTTGATTGTGCTCCCATTTATGACACCTACAAGGAAGATGAGGTAGAGAGTGGTCTCCCCTTTCTCCCGGGCATTATTTATGGTGACATATCCATTGATACCCTTGAGAAGAAGGATCGTTATTTTCCCTTACATGTAAAGGATGACTTTGAGGAGGATTTTTTTTTTAATATAATACATCACCCCCCCCCCCCCCCACAACCGCCTTTTCCTTATCCTCTTGTTCATCACTTCAAATATTCCACAAGTGATTCCCTCACCCCTTTTCAAATGATCCCGAGTGACCATGAGCCCTTTCCCCCTTCTGAGTATCATGACAAGGAAGAACACGTCATTGAATATACTTTATCTCCTTTGACACACCCTCAAGATTATTATCACCCCATAACCTCCCCTCTCCAATGTGACCGTCACCGTGAGAAACCTATTTTTTGCACTCCTCCTTTCCCTCACCCTTCATTTCCCCCTCATCACAACCTTGTGGCATCTACAAAGCACAAGATTTTAACCAATGATTGTGATAGGGAGTTCTTGAGAATTACCTTTTATTCCACCATTGTGTACTTAGAGGGAAACTCGTGCACTTTTAGATTGACCTATTCTCCTTCTCCTAGAGTTTCCTTTTACCTCAAATGGAGATCATGTTTTCCCACCTCCCACCCACTTCACCCCCCATCTGATTATGTCTTCATTTGCTTTGGGTTTTGTTTCATGAGTAGTCATACTAGTAGGTTTATGTGTATTGATACGATGATATGTTGGTGGCATCGGCTTTATGATTACACTTAGAATTAGCATTATAATATCCATGTTAGGGTAGGATGCATTGCATGATGATTTTTTCATTGGAACTAACCCCATATGATGTTTATCATGATAGATTAGATTACATTTTTTAAAAATGCATATTTTATTTCTTGTTGGTCTAAGGGCTAACATTAAGCATGGGTGATCATAAGGCACCATGAAAAGCAAGTTGCCCCATGGATTTGATCTTTGACATGTCTAGATATCAGGTCTATTGTGACCAAGAGATTGTTGGAGTTCTCGTGACCTCTCGTTCGAGCAACCTTGTCCAATTCTTCAAGAGATCACGTCCTAGTTGAAGCCAGATGTTACCCACCACTTTGTGGGTGATATCCCCAAGAAAAAAAAAAACTCCATGATGAGCCTCAGCTGGTAGCCACCAGCCCATTGATGCCTCCTACTAGCTCGTTGTGCCATTTCTCTGCCACCTGAACCAGTCATGTGGTCCCTCACCCACCTATACTGATCGTATGTTTGAAGGAGGGCCTCCAAAATCTAAAGGTATGTCTTTTCATTTGGTAATTGAGTATTGGGTTTAATTATCATGGATACTTCTAGGTATGGATTAGTGGGGGGATTTGGCGGAAAGAGTGGGCTTGTTTGTGCTATTGTCCCCTTGACCCCTTTTGGTTGTTACCCTTGGATCTCAGTGCTGTGGGATCTTCTTTATCGGCCATTTGGTTCTACGGTGGTACTACTTGGGAAACCCTGGTTTGGGTGCATGGTCCCACTTCTTTACCCACACATACTACTCCCTTTCCACTCATTATACCCCCATTCATCATTTCTCCCACCTATGTCCATATTCCCATTCTGGGTCCACATAGGGCTAGCCTCCCTATCCCCTTTTCCCCACCTTGGGTCCGGCCTAGAATGATGCCCTGGAGGTTGAAGCAACTAAAAAAAAAAAACATAATTGGCCACATTTAACAGGAAATTGTACCACAAAATGCAAAATATGGTCACGACAAAAATAATTAGCACGTGGGAAAAATACGACACATGAGCTCTACCCCATCCATGGCCATCACCCTAGTTCCATAGCCCCTAGATAAGCCTCCTCTATCATTGAGAAACCCATGATTGTCCCAACCCCTAGAGGGAAATGAACCACCCTACCTCAAAAGGGGTAATCACTACTATATTATACACACCATGCTCTTGTCCTTTGAGCCCTGAGAAATTAATTAAAGAAAAATCATAAAAGGAAAAATGCCTATAAATAAGGGTGGAAAAATCAAGGTCGAAGCGCCTCATGTACCATGATTGATCCCTCCTATACATTATATACCTAGGTTTGGGCTTCCCCTTATCTAGCTACCCCTATGCCCCATTATGTGGCCCAAAGCTGGCATTCTCATTCCCCATTATCTCACCTATTTGTCACTTTCCACACCCATTAGAAGGGTGTACCTTGGACATACCATCCCCTCTAAGGATTGAAACCACCTAATAAGGTAATTGAATAACCCCCTTTGGAGTTTGGAGACACTAAAACATGCCAAAGCCCACTACGAAAGGGCATGTCATTATGAGGTTCCCACTTCGTTATCCATGGTGTGTAAGCTCCTTTACTCGATTATTCTAATGACTGATTGTACTAAAATCGTAGGGGATGCATTGGATCTTATGCAGGATTGTAGGTGGTTTCCATTTGGGTTTGGCTTCCCTATATGGGATCCTGAGCCCCAGAGGTCCACATTAGCACATGTAGGGTGTACATAGAGATCCATTGGCCCCCACAGTGGTAAACAGCACTCCACAGATCATCATGGATGTTTAGAGACTACTAGTGATCCACTTTTGGGATGATGGTGACATGATTGGTACATTATGCCCAGCAAGCTCCCGCAGGAGCCCCAAACTCTTGGCAGGTGTCCCAGCACTTGTACAATGTCATGGCAACATTCATTCCACCACCTAGACCATTGCATAGGATCTACAAACATCTTTGATTCATATGGAGACCCATGGGGTCATTGATGTGCCCTTAGACCCATTCTGAGCACTACAGGTCTACTTCTTGGAGTACAAGGGGCCACCCCCTTGTCATCATATTCCAAGTAATTTATTCCTCAATATGGCACTTCAGGATGTTATTGTGCCTTTGGAGGGCTCTACTACATGCATACATCATTATTTTTCCCCTTGTGAGGCTTTTTTTTACATTATGAGCTAGTATGGGGGGTTTGTCACCATTAGGGGTTATTATTTGCACATTATTTTATCATTAGGGGCCCATAGGCTAGTTCAAACTCCTTAGGAGGTTATATATTGATGTTAGATACATTCATTTGTATGGATTTTGGTTATTTCTCTTATCTTAGAGCTTTATTATGCAAAAGAATTCCTTGTTGGATATAATCTATAACGTTGTTATTCTTGTTGTTGCATACTGCTAAAATTAGGGCTAGTTGTTGGATTATTGTAATGTGGAATTGAGCAATGTTTTAGTTATTAAATGTATGGGCCAATGTTATATGAATGAAATGTCCTAGACATTATTTATCTCGAGAATATTGCATCATTTTCTTTAGAGTAAGAATGTTTGAAGGTCACTTTCCTTTTCTTATTATCAACATTAGATGAAATTGACTTTTTGGGCCTCCTTGATGAAGAATCCAAGTTCTTACTCATTACCATCCTTTAATCCATATCCCCAAGTGAATTAGGCATTGGTTCCATAAAAATGGTGATCATATTAACCTTATTTTCACCATTTTTCCCAAGTCTAGCCCCATTAGGTCACCTAGGGCATCAATTTCCCAATAATTGGCCCAAGGAAAAATTTAAATCTCCTCTAGGCTACTACGTTGGTGGGTCCCCTCCCTCTCCTCTAAATTTGAGGCAATTCTAATGATGGAATCTTTGGGAATCTCAATCCCTAGCTCTAGGATCAAATTGTGTCTAAGCATCCCCAAGACTAGACCTCAATAGGATCAATCCAACCTTTTGAAGAAATTATTCTTGTTTGGTCATTTCTCCTCACCTTATCCATGATAGGAACATCATTGGTTGTTAAATTCCATCCCCAAACCTCGGTTGGGTCTACTTGGTCCCGTGTGGTCCCACTTCTAAATAAAGACTATTTTTCAAAGACCATTTGGGAATCCATGTTTCAAGGATTATAGGGATTGAGAAACTTATCTATAATCCTACCCTTTCTCCCTCAACCCTTCAATCGTCACCCCTTACCCCTAGTGGATCAAGTGCCTTGCTTAAAGAGCAAGCAAGTTCCATTTTTCACTCCATCCTTGAGAAATGGTTTTCAGGGTCACTTCTCACCTATTCACTGACATCTACTTTATAAATTGATCCCTACACTAACTGGACTCCTCCCATCGGTGAAAGTTCATAAAGAGCAGGGAGACTTAGCTGTGGTGATAGTGGGCTAAGCCTCCATCGTTGCCTTTACCTAGCAGTTTCCCTCTTAGGAACCCCTTTTAGGTTCTCTACTGGTTTGAGACGTAATCATACCTATGTGGAACAATTCATCATTTTTTAAAGTATGATGGAAAGGAAGTTAAGTTAAGAGGCTTTACCGATTCTAATTGGGATAGCAGTGATACTGATGGAAGAAGCATCACTGGAAGTTGTTTCAGTTTTGGATCTGAAATGATTTCATGGATGAGTAGAAAACAAGATCCTGTTGCATTAAGTAGTGGTGAAGCTATTGAAAATGTAGCAATAAATTCCTAATTTAATCTTCCCTTAATTAAATTAGGAGAAATTTCAATTTCAATTTCAGCTGAATACTTGGAGGTAGTTAACTGAAGTGACATGGCTCTTGTCACTCAGTTAACTTAGTAAATTCGAGATAGAGACAATTGAATTCAGTTCTACATGATTGATTTCTAATTTGTAGCAATCTATTTCAGTTAATTTGAGTTATTGACATTGTAACTAGTTCTCACTATTAGTAGAACTAATGGAGGTTCAGTCAAGGGTGTGTAACTTTTTTCACACTAAGTGACAAGGCTTGTAACTTTTTTCAATCATCCAACTAACTAATGAATAAGCCTAAATTAACCCATGCATGCATAGAATTCGAGTTACCCAATTGAGATTGGAGTTCAAGGGTAGTGTACTATCAATTGTAAACTAGTTCAAGTTGTACAGGTGGTGCATGCAGTGAAAGAAGGGACTAAAGGAATTGCGCAATTGTCAATGAGTAATTTCCCTAATTAATAGGGGGCCAAATCCTCATCAAACAATGCAAGAAAATAGGTCTTGGTGGGTTGAGAAATTGGCTAATTATTTTCTTGAGTCAATATGTGAGGAAGAGAGATAGATTATACTAGTTTAGAGGTTGCTCAGGCTTGAGCAAGCAGTGTATTTCTTCTCTATTATTTGATTAATGCAATACCGCTAGTAATTGGTTTTGAGTAGTTGCTTTCCCCTAGATAAATCTCTATGTATGTGTGTTCAACCCTGATGCATGATAATGATTTGTGTTCTCGATCGTGATTTTATTTATGCAGATGAGTAACTAGCTTCAAGTCTTGTGATCTAGTAAATTTCATGAGTAGTTTTGAATATACACATTTAATTTCTATAGAAGTTGAATATGTTGTTGCATGTGAAGTAGGAAAATAATCAATTTGGTTAAGAAAACTCTTTTCATATTTGTTTGGAAAACATTTAGATCTTACAGTGATAAATTGTGATAATCAAAGCAGCATCAAGATGTCTTAAGACCCTCTATTTCATGTTAGGACTAAGCAGATAAATAACAAGTACCATTATGTTTTGATTTTGGTACAAGATGGGGTCGTGAAACTACATTATATTATGATGGATAAACAAGTAGTTGACATGATGAAATCTCTTCCAATTAAGAAGTTTGAATATTTCATAAGCATGTGTTGGATTGGTCGATGTTACAATTTTTGTTGGGTTGTGTTATATTCTTTCCACGACTAGCCTATGTAGTTAACTGGGGAGTTAGAGGGGGGGGAGCCCCCCCTTCGTTGCATTGATTGCACAATGAGGGAGTCATAGGGGGAGAGACATCCCTCCCTATCTAGGGGGTTTGAGGGGGGCAGGTAGCCCCCCTCTATGGGGTCTGGGGCAGCGCCCCGAGGAAAAAAAAATTGGACACTATATTAGGTTGGGCGGACCTACCTATGGTTTTGTGCATGGTTTTTGCACATGGTTTTGGATGCGATGGTTTTCGGTCCATGGTATTGGATGCTTCGGCATGTATATATATATATTATAAGATTGAAAGGAACATAATGAAAAATCAAGATGGTAGTCCCAGTTTTGGGATCCAGGGGAAAATCTCTATGTTTATGTGTTTTATGTGTTATGCTCTCGTGTTGTTTATTTTCTGTTCTTAGAATTCGTATGCAGGTAATTTCTGTACGAGGTTAAAACCTACAAATTTAGTTGATAGAGAGAGACAAAGCATCTTGTGGCAACAAGATGCTTGGGAGGACATATGGTCAGCCTATGTGTTGATGTATATTTCCCGAAGTAGGGAGGGTGGTGTTGGTGATGGATATTTGACCTTGGATATGCACCTAGATCCTTAGGTTGGTGTTAGAGCTTAAAAGCTTAGTAGTACCTAGAGTGGCTAAAGCTTGAGTATACCTTAGTCCCACCCAATTAGACTACCCTATTCAAGTATCTAATATGTAGCAATGTGCATGCTAGAACTCTTCATAGTTCATACCATTTGATATCTTTCATGTACCTATATATGTATGTAATTATGAATACCTCCCTAGTTAAGAGGGAGCGCTGAAGAATGTAACTAATGTCGGTCTTCATAATTGTATTTTATGAAAATAAAGAGAAATGAAAATTATTGTAAAAGAAAAAATATTTTTAAGCATGGGTTTCATGCTCTTTTATTTATCTTCTAGGTCAAAGCCTCCATTGAAGGCTTCTAGGTTTTGCCATGAGTCAATAAAGTAATTTTCATTTTTATTAGACCCTTCTTATGCTTTTGTATCATGTAAAAATATTTATTTTTGAGTCCAAAGTGTCATTTGTCACCTCCACGCCAAGTCGGCCCTATCCTCATGAAATTGACCTGGACTAGTGCTATTCAACCCAATAGAAAGAGTATGTATAGAGAGGCAGTTTGACCTATTTGAAGCACGCACTCAACAAGTTTTATCTACAAGAGAAAGAGGTAAAAAATAAGAAAGAAGTTGTAGGAGAAGGAAGGAAGAAGTTGGGAAGACTAAAATCGAGTTCTTGGGCATCTCTCTGTCACATGTGTGAAGTTTCTAGTGGAAACTGGGGATAAAACTTTTGAACTTACTGCAGGTCAGAAATTTTGAAGCTAGGGGCTGAAATTTTGGATTAAAGTTGCATATGAGAAGCTGACACTTGGAAACTTTAGCAAGGATCATTTACAGGAAGGAAGGGTTGATTTAGTGATTTTAGGATGTCTTTGTCTAGGTCTAAAGGGCATTGAATTGTCTCATCTTGATTTGAATCTACTAGTGGAAGAGTTGGATTGGGTTTCCCCCCTGGAGGGGTTTTTCCCTAGTTGAGTGGCTACTTCTTGTGTATCTAGTTCTTGTGGTCTTCATATACATTTTATTTGGTAATTTCTTGATGAAAGATAAAATAATAAAGTAGTAAAGTAAGCCAACATAAATCACAAGTAATTATCAAGAAAGATAAATCAAACGCTAAGCATTGATTTCTCAACAGATCTGATGGTCACAAACGAGTAGGGAGATCAATAGCTTGCGATTGGATTGCACCAGGTCGATGTGCTTGACCGTTAATGGGAGGGAACCCCATTTCAATATTGGTCTATCCTAGGGTTCTAAGGCCCCCATCCAATGGTACACAACACCTCTGCCATCTGAAGATCAATATCAATTTCGGTACCCCCCCCCCCCCACCTCCCCGTTGACATTAGGGGGGGGTGTCACAATTTCACCTATGTCATCAGAATTTTACAATGGTATTGAACTCGTGGATTTTATCTAACATATGGTATGAGTACATGGTTTTCTTATAACCAATGGTATTGCATTTTAGTTTTGGAGGCCTTGTTTCCTATATAAGTGGGGTAGCTCCTTCATTTTTTCTTGTTGAAAATAAAGTGGAGAGAATTATTGCCCATTGGTGCTATTGTATTAATTCTTGAGCAATGTTTTAGGATTTTCTAAAAGAGATAATAGAGTTGTAAGCTTCATAGATATAAAGGTTACCATATAAACGCATGATGCAAATAAGGCATGAATTTTAATTTCTTTTTATTTATTCATTTAAAATTTAAATACAATTCAGCTTGTATTAGAGATAGATGTCTTAGGGTTTTATTTATTTACTAGAGATATAGTATACAATTCTCTCATGTTGCCTAGGATTATTTCTTGAAGAATTGACCCACTTGTGAAGTTTTGCAAGTTTAACATCTTTGATGCACCTATAGCAATCCTTGATATTGGAGAACTTCAAAAATTTTATGCAAAGAAGATATTGCCAAGGGTTTTCAATATCCATTTCAAGTTTACTATCTTAGTTTGATGCACCTCTAACAATCCTTGAAGTTGGAGAACTTCAACAATTTTAGGCAAAGAAGACATTGCTAAGAATTTTGAAGAACCCATAGCCCAATGGTAAAGGCATATTCTTCTTTTTACTTTAACTATCGTTGAATTCATTTCCCTTTTTTACAAAAATTTTCATGATATAGGATTTATATAGGTTTCATTTTTCATTGCTAGAACACTCCACTATGTTGGAAATACTGAGAAGGGGGTGAATCGACATTTCTTATCAATTAGTATATTTTTAACTTCATAGAGCATTAATTGTTATTAGCATCAGATAATCATAAACATTTATAAACACCATTCAACAATGCAAAACCATAAAGAAAAAAGCTATAGAGATTTTTAAGTGGAAACCCCTTTGAGACAAAAAAACATTGAATGCTTCTTAATATTTGTCTTCAAAATATTTACATCAAGTTTTCAGCTCCAAATGAAGTAGGCTCCAACCCTCTAATTTACAGGATCAAACCTATAGTATTCTCCTATGCCCTATTTACCAAATGCAACTGAAAGGATGCTCTAATGCCCTAGTTTTCAAGCTCCAACCTGACAGATGCTCCAACACCGTGTTTACTAGTTGCTACTAGACAGATGCTTCATGCCATGTGCAGGCTACAACCGGCCCTAGCACCACCCTGCCACCCTGAAGTATTCTCACGCTCCAACCTGAAGGAGACTCCACTCTCTTGTCTTGCACCACCCTTCCACCCTTATCAACTGGTAGACGAATTTTCACAATTTTCAGACTATATCCACTTGTGCTCGATATCAGTACAAAAGAAACTGCAAAACGATCTTTGTCAATCAAATCAATTTTCACTTCAAATCCTATCTGTCAATATCCATACAATTTTTCCTCTGCTTAATCTACATATCAAACCCTAGCTGTTGAACAACCCAAATTTGACCATTGCACTACAGTGCTTCATTCTTAGTGCCATTGTTGCAGTTGTCAAGGTCATTGTTATAGTCAAAGGTCATTGTCATATAAGGCTACTACCAAGTTCATTGTTTTATCAAGGGTTATGGTTATATATATCACTATCACATATCCAAAGCCTTATCATGAAGAGCACTGTCATATATGAAAATCACAGTTACAAAGATCACTATTACATCAATTATTTGTCACAAGGTCACTGTCAAATTAATCATTTGTATCACTATATACTAATCATTGTTATGCCAAGATTTGTTTCTATGTCAAGGTCAACACCAAGTCACTGTCAAATAGATTACTATCTCATTATCATATGAATCACTTCACAACATCCATACACCATTGTCATATCACTATAACATCCATTAACTATTATAGCAAAATGACCATGAAACTAAACTAAAGATGAGACTACAAGCAATTTCTTATCGGACTTCTTAAAATGACAATTTGATGATAATAAGAGTGTGAATTTCATGTGATAGGGTAAACCTTCACTTATATATATTCAATGGGTCCTCACCAGCATAACATATTAAATTGTGGGACCCAGACCTTCATTTAAATATAATCAAACATATTAAGTCACTTATGACAATCCACTAGGTTCAATGTGGGACCCAAACCTTCATTTATATATATAAAACAGGTTTTTACCAACCTAGCATATTAAGTCGAATATGACAATTCAACATATTCATCGTGTATCAACATGTATCAATGACTAATTAAGGTCAATCAATGTGAAGTTGCCCTAATACAGTGTGGTTAATAGTCAAACACATAATACTAGCAACTTCCATTTTGAACCAGTATTATTATTTTATGCGATATTTCCAAAAGATGTGTTCGTGTTTGTCTTATATATAGAACACTACATAGGTTTCAATATTTCCTCTAGTGGCAATTCTCTAATGTGTCTTACAATAAGCGTATTGGTTGCTCTCAAATTTTTCTCTAACTGGTTCATGTAATGGACAGTGCTAAAGACTACAGATCATTGTCATCAAATTCATCAATCTTTGTCCACTCTTGAAGTATTTGTAATCTACAACAATGTTTCTGCAGTTAATGCATGAGCTCCTAGACGCCAAAGAGGTGAAACCAAGCTTGTCGATCTTATTAATATCTAAACTTTGCATGGAGGATTGATCTACGCATCCATATAAGGGTTGAATTCAAACGCAAGAACCCAAGTTCAATCCTTGCAAACTCTACATGGAACGTCGACCAATTACAACGCGCATTTTTAATTACGTCAATATATTTTGATTTGTTTCGAGCGTTGTCATATTCTTAACCACATGTTGGTAGAAGATACAAATAGTGCTTGATTATCGTAGACTAATATAAGGAATAGGCTTTAAACATTTTTACAATGGGTTCATCCAGTAAGTTGAATTCCACCTTTTGCGTACATAAAAATGACAATGTATTAAACCAATACTCACAGGAATCTTCGAGATATGAGCTACAAAAAGAACTTAAAACAAACAAAAAATTATATTCATAATCCCATAAACCCTTTCAGAAATTCAACCTTCTTTAAGGTATGCATCATTGCTCCAGGCCGCAGAAGACACCAAAAGAAACCCTTAGATGAATTTTCCAGAAACCTTCCCAAAAATTGACATTTCTTTAGATATTCAATCACCACAAGGCCACAAACATAAAATATAATGCGAGTTAGTTTTTAGCGATTATCATTTGAGGGAGAGTGCTTAAGTAATTATAAATTTGTGGAGTCTTTAGAGGGCCGAATCAGGAGGAAATCAAAATTTGAAAATAGAGCCAAAGTCAAATTTTGAGATCGACCACAATGGAGGAAATTTTTAAATTTCCCTTTTATAATTAATTTAGTCCTTATTTTGACTATGTAATCCAAGATTTTGATAATAAAAAATTGCAATCACTTATTTTTCCATAATTTTCCCAATGGCACTTAGCCACATCATCTTCCCTTTTACAGGAAAAATAATTTCAAAATTTACTTTTTGACAACCTTTTGGTACAACCATTAATTCAATTGAAATTGACTTGTCTTAAGAGTCAAGGATAAGTTATGAAGTAGCTCAATTAATTATATATTTGGACCACATTTAAATCTTTCCCTCCAAGATATTAATAAATATTCTAAGGAATTAATTTGACTCTTTCAACAATTATTTAGCCTTTTAATATGTTTCCACATTATCGTCCTTTGGGGTTTATGCCCACAAGTTGGGTCATTTAACTTCAACCAAGAATAGATCCCAAACCATAAAGGTATTCATGGCAAACCATACACCACCAGAATTATTCAACAAGGAGAATCCAGTGACAAGGATCTCCAAGGAAAATTCAGCGATATGATGCTTCGAAAACTTCCAATAAGTGCAAGGTATGTCTATCACCCAGGGAACCCAAACCCTAAAGTTATGGTTTCCATCCATCCTTCAATTGCAGCTTCCAACTAATGCAATCTAGACAAATATTAAGAGTGTTCATTAATGGACATTGGTTGTAACGAACAAGGTTTGTATACGCAATAAACTACTTTAAAAGATCTTAAATATATAAATATCCATGATAGGCTAAATAATATATTATATAAGAATATTTGGATACAAGTGAGATGATTACAAGTGAAGGTGAGGACTTGCTTATATACCCTAGGTAGGTACCTTTTCACAAACAGTCATGTCCTTAGAGACATGTTGGTGGGCTAGTTGCAAGTGTTAGAGATGATTGTTCAAAACCAGAAACGATTTCTTCAAGTTCATGTGGAACTTCTTCTCGGGTTTCCTTTGGAGTATCAGTCATCAACCTCCAAATTTAGTTATTCTGCTATAATAGCAGAACTGGTTAATTTACTTAAAATATGGCAAACCTTCAGGACTTTCCACAGAATCAAAAAGGAGATAAAACTTCAGTTAAAAACCTTATCGCGTCCATCATTCCACAACCTTTATCACATTAAACCTCAGCAGTCGATCTGAAGACTCAATCCGACGGTTATCACTTTCCCCCCTCGCAAAACTAGCCGGATGATCTTCATTGTTGATCAATCCCACTTGATCCAATGGTTGACACGTAATATCGCATGGAATTCTTGCCAATGTATAACAAGCCGAAGGCACGCGAAAAAAAAGTAGTTTTCCCGTGCTACATGTCGGCTGCTAGTGGAATCGCATGAATTTTCAAATACAACTTACCACCTTAAGTCTACGCGAGAAACAGCGTCCGCCTACGAAGACCGCTTTCCTATTCTGTTTAATATTGGCACTTGTTGACACACGACGACCATTGATCTATTGGATCTGTCGATTGGATGGTTCAGATCTTTTCATGGACTTCTCAAAAATTTATCAAGTTTTCCTCATTCCGTCAAGGTTTAAGTGCTTCCGCCAAGTTTATCCCTCAACTATCAGATTCAAGGTATCGCTAACTAAACTCCGTGGTTTCGAAATACGTTAAGTTATTTCAATACACAATGAATGAAGTTGTAAACGTGATAACGCAAGATTATACAGAACTCTAATTCTAGATGCCAAACTAGAAACCAACAACACTCAAAGATATTTTGAAGGAAATTCAAACCTCCCGGATTTAACCATTTATGCGCAGAATACACAAAGACACAGTGATATTTCAAATTTTTTTAGTCTAGTCCTTCACAAAGAAATCCAGCCAAATCCTTTTACATTAATTCAAAACTTACATAAATACTTGTACATACAACAACCAAATCCTAAATCAGGATCGAAACTGCCTAATCCTATCTAATCTGCATGATATTCTCCTCGAGAATCTCAACTACTTGAATTTATTACATGATAATCCAAATCCTTAAATTCTAGCTCAAATCCTATCTAGAAAGCTTTGTAAAGTGATAGCTAAAGGATCCCATTCCTTTGCTTGTAAACTATTTTTTTTGTTTTTGGAATAAATTAGAAGCCTTTTGTCTTCAAGCCTCATGCTACTGCATCAGACTCCCGAGGACAAAATTCTTCATGGGCTCCTGTCCATGAGCTCTTCTACAAAATTGCCCAACTTCTGTAGCATGGCTTCTGTCATCCAGGTAGCATCAGCAATTGGTTGATCCTTCCATTTGACCAAATACTGAAAATACTCTTGTCATCTTGTCTTCTTAAACATGCTTGTCTAAAATCCTTTCTGGCTGCAATTCCTTTGTTGTTGGTAACTTTTTTACCCAATAAACTTCATGTTCTTGTTTATCTTCTGTTGTATCCTCTACATTTCCATTTTCATACCTGTACAAATAAGCAACAATGAAAATTGGTGATATTCCAATATCAAGGGTTAATTCAATTTCATATGCATTTGAATAAAATTTCCTCAAGACTCTGCATGGTCCAATTTTCTTAAATTTTAACTTGTTATACTCCCTTTTTGGAAATCTTTCCTTCCTCAGGTGTGCTAAAACCAAATCTCCCACCTCAAAATTAACTTCTCTTTTCTTCAAATCTGCTCTGCTCTTGCACTTTATGTTGTTGTCCTGTAACTGTTGTTTTACCTGTTCATGTATTGCTAGAATATCTGAAGCAAAATCTTCTCCTTCATCACTTCTCATTTCAGCTTTTCCCAAGTCTCTTAATTCAAACACTTCTCTTGGGTGCATTCCATAAACTATAAGTAATGGACTCTGCCATGTACTCTTGTTAGGAGAATCATTATAAGTATATTCATCCTGTGCCAAAATTTGATCCCATTGTTTTGGATGTTCACCTGCAAGACTTCTCAGAAGATTACCCAAGCTTTTGTTTACAACTTCAGTATGTCTATTAGTCTGAGGATGATAAGTTGAACTGAAACTCAGTGTAGTACCAAGCTTCTTCCACAAGCTCCTCCAGAAATGACCAACAAATCTGGTGTCTCTATCTGAAACAATGCTCTTAGGTAACCCATGCAACCTTGCAATCTCCTCAAAAAACAGATTAACAATGTAAGTAGCATCACTGGTTTTATAACATGGAATAAAATGTGCCATTTTAGAAAATCTATCAACCAAAACATAAATTGAATCATTGCCTCTTTGAGTTTTTGGTAAACCCAAAACAAAGTCCATACTTACCATATCCCAAGGTCTATCTGGAATAGGTAATGGAACATACAAACATGTGTTTTGGCTCCTTTCCTTTGCATACTGATAGACTTTACAATTTTTCACATACTTTTCCACAACATACCTCATCTTTGGTCAGAAATAAAACCGATTCCACTGCTCATTAGTCTTGTCTACACCAAAATGTCCTCCAAGTCCACCACTATGTTTCTCCTTGATTAAATTTTCTCTCATAGAACAATTTGGTATGCACAGTTGATTTCTTTTAAACATCAATCCTTCTTGCAAGAAGAAATCTAGCCACTTACTTCTGTCTAACAAAACAAGATTTTTACAAGCTTCAAATGCCTCTTTAAAATCTAAATCTTTCTCATATAATTCCTTAAGAAAATCAAAACCTAACACTTGAATTTGACTTTCCTAAACTAAAATAATTTTTCTGCTTAAGGCATCTGCTACTTTGTTTGATTGGCCAGTTATATGCTTCAATACAAAATTAAAACTTTGAAGGTATTCTACCCATTTTGCATGTTTCTGATTAAGCTTTGGTTGTTGCATAATGTACTGCAATGCATGATTGTCTAAATAAATTATAAACTCCTCAGATATCAAGTAATCTCTCCACTTCTTCAATGACTTCACAACTGCATAAAATTCCTTATCATAAGAAGAATATTTCTTCTTTGATTTATTCATTTTTTCACTGAAATAAGCTACAGGTCTATCCTCTTGACTTAAAACACCGCCAATAGATTCCCCACTAGCATCACATTTCACTTGCAAAGGTTTATTAAAATCAGACAAAATTAAAATACATTTCTCAGTGATCTTCCTTTTCAACAACTGAAATTTCTTTTATGCTTGAACAGCCCATTTAAATGGTTATTTATCCTTCTTTATAGTGTCAATGATAGAATCATTGATCTTACTAAAATTCCTTATGAATTTTCTATAAAAACTAGCAAGACCATGAAAACTTATTACCTCATAAACACTTTTCGGTGAAGGCCACTCTATGATTGCCTTGATCTTCTTTGGATTCATCTTTAATCCATTAGAAAAAACAAGAAAGCTCGAATACACCAACTCTTCCTTCATGAATAAACACTTCTTTAAATTTAACAGCAACTTTTCTTGTTGTAGCTTTTTAAGACATAATTCAAATGTCTCATATGTTCCTCTTTAGATCTGTTGTAAACTAATATATCATCCAGATATACTATTACAAATTTACTAATAAATTCTTTCAACACTTCATTCATTAGCCTCATAAATGTACTAGGAGCATTTGATAACCCAAAAGGCATTACCATCCATTCATACAGTCCTTCATTTGTTTTAAAAGCAGTTTTCCATTCATTCCCTTCTTTAATCCTTATTTGATGATACCCACTTTTTAAATCCAGCTTTGTAAAATATCTTACTCCACTTAAACAATCCATCAAATCCTCAATTATAGGTAAAGGAAATCTGTACGTGATTTTTATTTTGTTGATTGCTCTTGAATCAGTGCACATTCTCCAGCCTCCATATTTCTTTGGACTAAACATTGTTGGCACTGCACAAGGACTCAAACTCTCTCTAATCAATCCTTTATCTAATAGTTCCTTAACCTGTTTTCTGATTTCTTCATTTTTTGTGGGAGTCATCCTGTAAGTTGCTTTATTTGGTAGATTTTCCCTTGGAATCAAATCTATATGATGACAGATTTTTCTAATGGGCGGTAACTCATTAGGAAAATCATCTACAATTATATCACAATAGTTTTCTAACATCTCTTGAATTTCAATTGGAAAATCAGAAATCTTAGTGGAAGTAAGTATTACCTTGGGTTTGTAAATCAATGCAAAATTTACCTCATCCTCTTCAATCTGCTGCAAGTATTCTTTTCCACTCAGCAATCAGGTCTTTGGATCATATTTTCTTGATGCATCCTCTTCTTCCATAGGCAAGCAATGTATGGTTAATACCATCTTTGCCAAATTTGTATGTTTTCTTTTTCCCATCATGCATAGCTCCTCTGTCATACTGCCAAGGTCTTCCTAACAATATGTGACACACATCCATAGGCATCATATCACACAAAATTTTGTCTTTGTATTTGCCCAACTGCAACTCCACTTCAAATTGTTCATTCACTAATAATTGATTTCCTTTTTGAAGCCATGACACCTTGTAACGTGTTGGACGTTTCTTGGTCTTCAATTTCAACTTTTCCACCACTTCTATAGAAACCAAATTATCAGTACTGCCACTATTAATTATAATTTGACAACATTTTCCTTGAACCTTGCACATAGTCCTGAACAAAGTCTTTCTCTGTGCTGGTTTAACAACTTCCTTTACTGGCTTTAAAAAAACTTTGTTAACTACCAAAGATTCCCCTCTCTGGTACATTTTCTTCTTCTGGCTCCTTTACTGCTTCTTCTTCAGTTTGAGCAACAATTACATTTCTCTTATTTGTTCCTGCATTTTCTGGGCACTCATAGGCTCTGTGTCCCAGCTTGTTACATCTGTAACATCTGACTTCTTTTCCTCTACCTCTGCCTCCGCTTGCTCTGGAAAAAATCCTTCTGCCACTCACATCACCTTCTGTGGGTGTATGCTGACTTGAGTTGCTGCTAGCTCCATCTCTAAGTGTTGTAGATCTTCCTCTACCACCTTGACTTCCTCTTCCTCGAAAAGTACCTCTATTTCTAGCAGATTGCTTCCTCATGAGTTTTTATTTAGCCTTCAATACCATATGATAAGCCTCTTCCACTGTTTTAGAAGACAACAAACTTATCTCATCCTGGATCTCCATTCTGAGACCATTTATACATCTTGCAACCTTCTCATCTGTATCTTGAATTTGTCCAACTCATATGCTCACCTTGTAAAATTCCTCTATGTATTCTTTCATTGTCAAAGACCTCTGTCTAAGGAACTGCATCTGTCTATATAATGAAAGTTGATAATCACTTGGCAAAAACTTACCTCTTAACTTTGCCACTATCATGTTCCAATTTTTAATTGGTTGCTTACCAAGTCTTTTTCTTTCTGCCTGCACTCCATCCCACCAAAGTGATGCATGTCCTTTCAATTTTGTGACAACAAATTTCACTCTTTTTCCTTCTTCTATCTCTTCATAATCAAAGAATTTTTCCATGTCATTAATCTAGTCTATCAACTCCTCAGAGTTTAAACCTCCTATATAAATTGAACCCTCAAGTCTGGGTTTAGATGTGGATCCCAACACTGATTTAAAGAATCTCATTTCAGGAGTAATTTCTACAGGTTCCTCTTCTTTTGCAGCTTCAACTTCAGGCTCACTAACATCTCCATCTCTTTGATTTCCCATTTCCACTGCTTCTAATATAGCTTGCATCTATTGCATAGCTTCCAACACTTTAGCATTTGCAACTGGTCTTCCTCTTCTTCGACCACCACCTCTTCCTCCAACTCTGAAAGCCATGTTGGACTTCTTTTTCTGATCTTTGAGATCTTGTTCAGTGTCAGTAGGCTGGCTCTGATACCACTAATGGTGGACTGGTTGCAGCTGTTAGAGATAATCGTTCAAAACCAGAAACAATTTCTTCAAGTTCAGGTGGAACTTCTTCTTGGGTTTCCTTTGGAGTATCAGTCATCAACCTCCAAATTTAGTTATTCTGTTATAATAGCAGAACTGGTTAATTTACCTAAAATATGGCAAACCTTCAGGACTTTCCACATAATGAAAAAGGATATAAAGCTTCAGTTTAAAACCTTATCGCGTCCATCATTCCACAACCTTTATCGCGTTAAACATCCATCATCGATCTCAAGACTCAATCCTACGGTTATTGCTTTCCCCCCTCGCAAGCTAGCTAGATGATCTTCACCGTTGCTCAATCCCACTTGATCCAATGGTTGACGCATAATATCGCGTGGAATTCTTGCCAACGTATAACAAGCCGAGGGCGAGAAAATCAGTTTGCTCGTGCTACGTGTTGGCTGCTAGTGGAATCGTGTGAATTTTCAAAATACAACTTACCACCTTAAGTCCGCGCGAGAAACAGCTTCCTCCTAAGAAAACTGATTTCCTATTTTGTTTAACTTCGGCGCTTGTTGACACGCAATGACGGTTGATCTATTGGATCTGTCGGTCAGACGGTTCAGATCTTTTCTTGGACTTCTCGCCAATTTATCAGGTTTTCCTCATTCCGCCAAGTTTAGCCCTCAACTATTAGATTCAGGGTATCGCTAACTAAACTCTGTGGTTTCGAAATATGTTAAGTTATTTCAATACACAGTGAATGAAGTTTTAAACGCGATAACGCAAGATTATACCGAACTCTAATTCTATATGCAAAACTGGAAACCAACAACACTCAAAGATATTTTGAAGGAAATTCAAACCTCCGAGATTTAACCATTTATGCACAAAATACACAGAGACGCAAAGATATTTCAAATTTTTACAATCTAGTCCTCCACAGCCAAATCCTTTTACATTAATTCAAAACTTACATAAATATTTGTACATACAACAACCAGATCCTAAATCAAGATCGAAACTACTTAATCCTATCTAATTTGCATTATATTCTCCTAAAGAATCTCAACTACTTGAATTTATTACATGATAATCCAAATCCCTAAATGCTAGCTCAAATCCTGTCTAAAAATCTTTGTAAAGTGACAACTAAAGGATCCCACTCCTTTGCTTGTAAACTTTTTTTTGTGTTTTTGGAATAAATTCGAAGCCTTTTGTCTTCAAGCCTCATGCTCCTGCATCACATGTCTCTTCACTACTAATTATTAGTTAATTAATCATTAATCATTACTATTTTTATTTAAATTATTCGTATTATATATATATATATATATATATATATATATATATATATATTATTCATAACATTGCCTTCATCTTCAAAAGTTTTGTCCTCAAAGCTTATTACTGACAAGGTGTGTCATCTATTCTTGACTTGTAAATGTTTGCATCTTTTACGAATTCCTGAAGTAGTCATGTTCGTTGATACAAGATGATGGGATCCTCTTTGTGATAAACAATATAGTCAAACTAAGTATGAACCTAACCATCCTAAATCAATTTTCTGTGGAATCTTGGGGTTACTGGAAATTTGTGATAATTTGTTATCACGACTGGATTGTACAAACTCCAGTATTCATCAGAACATAGGTTTGTTGTTTTTGTTTTGAGTGATACGGATATGCACATTGATTGAGATGTCTACTCTTGTGGTTCAGATGTCAGTAACGATTATCGGTGATTTGATTTTCTCTTATCATGTGTTTGAAAATTTCCTGATTTACTTTTGGTGATGATGTCGTTGAGTTGGTTACAGAACCTTCACTTGGAATGTTCATCGTCTGAACTGCAACATCTGAGTGTATCTTTTCTTCAACTAGCTTATTTTCTTCTCAAGTTCTAATATTCATTGGTTCAGTATTTATTCCTTTCTCTTCAACTTGGACTGAAGACCTTGACATTTTTTTCGTGATATATTCTTCTCATTTGATTTTCAATGATTTCTTATCATTTTTAAGTTCCTTAATTTGAGTGAGTGGACTATGATTATGATTTTTAAGACGTAAGAGTTCCTCATTTACTGAGTTATTTTTATTTTAGCATTCAAGCTTCTCATCTTTTAAACACTTGATTTGTTCTAATAATTTTTTATTAAAATTCTTTAGTCATAAACTTTCATTTTCTTGTTTTGATAGGCGCTTCTTGAGATCTTTCTTGGTGGCCTTAGCATTCTTGACTTGTTCAAGTAGTTTTTCACTATGATCTCTGAGGTGCGAAATTCATTGAATCAAGGTTGACAGAGAATTATATCAACCTCTTTCTCAAGCATAGTTACGACATAGAATTGAGATATGTACTCACAATGATCAATTGTTACTTGTAAATCATTGATTTCATATTCTTTGTCACCAAAAATATATATTTTTCACTTATACTTGGCTCTAGAACTAATAGTTGATTTGTCAAATTAATATTGATGTAATTATTATCGGTGCTTATATTAATAGCGATATTTATCTGTTTCCCTTAGATACAGCACTTTAATGCAAATAATCTACAATTAAAATACCTTTATAAGAAAATATTCCTTCTTTTATTTTTAAATTAGAATCCATTTTTGCCTCTTTCAAGATGAGCAGGGGGTTTAAAATAAACCTTCTAAACCTTGTAATAGTACTTTTTTTAATAATACTTCTTTTTTTCATAATATTACCCTTTTTATTTTTATTTTTAGAAATGGGAGGGGTTAATTCCCTTTAGAAGCATTATGGGCCCTCTTTTTTTATACATATATTACAAATGCGTGTCAGAACCAACACATCGAGACATATTAAGCCATCATCGGAACAATATGCACTGCAGCAGCAGCCCGCAGGATTCGAAACTGGCCAAAGGGTGTGCAAACCAACCACCCCAACCGTCACATCGTGCACTCGATGTATTTTCTAAATCCTTATATAGTTTACCTTTTAAATAGAGGTGAAAGGTCAAGCTTTCACTTTGATATGATTCGTCATTTGGCAAATAAAAGACCTCGTTAATGCTCACTTAAATATTGTATATTTCTTTTATTCAACATCAAAACCCTTTATTTTATTTTGTTCGTATTGGCACTAACATTTACTTTCACTTGACTAAATATCCGATTTCGAATTAATTAAGATATGAGATATAATATTTATTTGGTACTCGTTGTCAAGGGTTATGTTAAGAAGCATGGTGATTCACGTTTCTCCAATGACCTTTATATTGGAGCTTGATTCTTCAATTAGTGTGGATGTTGCCACTATTTATAATTTGTACACAAAAGGACCTTACCTTTTTCCACTCTTATTTATAATTGTTGTGCTCAATAGAAACCACTATCTTTTTATTTTATCTCTTTTTATCACCCACCGAATTCCAATAGGGGCCCACTTTTATGATAACTTGGCCAAAACTATTATCAATTTTTTTTATGTCTTCCTCCTAGTGGAATGTTTTTCTAATGTGCTATGATATCAGCGATTGGGCAGGTGCAGCGGTGTTATGATGGTGGTATTTTTCTGGCAGAATTGACAAGCAACAGACGACGGCAATGATCGAGCGATGAGATGGGGATGTTATGAACAACAGTTGTAGTTAGGAGGTGAGGACGGAGCTAACTGTGGCATGCAGTTATCACAGACAGCATGAACATAGGATAGATGGGCTCTAGCGATGGTGATCAGTGAGTTGGGCGTGTAACCTCAGCGGGGGAAGGTTTTTTGGCGAAGCAGGGAACAGCGGCGAGTTGTGGAGGGTTGTCGAGTGGCACTTCCTACGACAACGACAATTGTCCACCGCAACGAATTTGCTGCATTATCCGTCCATTTATTTTTTTAGTTTTATATACCTTTTTTTATAACTTTTTTATATATATATACTTTTTTTTTAAACATAGTTTTTAAATTTTTTATAATATAAATTTTTTTCATATATATATATTTCTATATATACTCTTTTTTATTATTTTTATTCTTTTTTTATATATTTTTTCTTTAAAATACTCCTCCCCTGTTTTTTTTGAAATTAGTAGTTGTTGTTTTTTTCTTCTAATTTTTTTACTATACTCTCTTCTACTTTTTTTTTTTAATATTTTCTTTTTAAATGGCTAAAGGTCTGATGGTAAAAAGGAGAATCTCCAAACTATGTAGCAAAACACTTCAATTCTGATGACAACAACGTTGACGAAGACTCGACGGACAAAGACCGGTTCTATGTGCAGTGGCTCAATTTTAGTGGATTGAATAGCTCTGATACCAATGTAACGAACAAAGTTCGTTTACTTAGAAGAATGTTTTGACACCAATATAACGAACAAGGTTCGTATATGCAGCGAAATACTCGGAATATCTAGTATATAAAGATGTTCATCATGGAACAGATAATATATTATATAAGAATATTTGGATACAAGTGAAATGATTACAAATGAGGGTGAGGACCTGCTTATATACCCTAGGCAAGTACCTCTTCACAAACGGTCATGTCCTTAGAGACATTCCTCTTCGCCACTAATTATTCGTTAATTAATCATATATATATATAACACCATTCAGCGCACTCAAGTAGAAGCTAACCTTTGATCTCATTATTCATAACTCGAGTTTATATTACAAGTTGATTTCTTCTAATTAGTTATTATGACATGACGGTTAGCTACATGGTGCATTTTGTTGAAGAATCTAGGGCAATTAGAGTTAAAGAGATTCCTCTAGTCATGATAACTATTTGTGAGGTCTTTTAATTTTTTCATGTTAGCACAATCTTCACTTGTTATTATTATTAAAGTGTGTCTTTTTTAATTCATCAAATAGTTACCAAAACAGAGAGACAAGAACACACAATGTTGGCTTTTTGCTAGGGCCAAAACCTCTCTCTCTTGCAGAGGAAAATCTGCACAAAATTCTTCTTATAGAGATTCCAATTGAGGAATACCAAGACCATGACCCTTGACCTACTATGCCCTTCTAAGACCAAGACATCAATCATATTATTTGTCATTGTTGAGACCATCATAATAATTGCAACACTAAGGCCATCACTACTACGCCACCGAGATCATTACTACTTGCATCACTGAGGCCATCACTATGATCATTACTTATGCAACACCGATGCACCTTCATCAGGATCATTGTTGCTCCTTCACATGACACTTGTTGCCCCTTCACTATAACAATGAGATATGTATATATATATCTGAGAGCTGCACCAAGATCTTCATCAAAATTATGACCTTGAACCTATTACGATCATGACTGAGATCATGATTACCATCGTCCAGAATACATGCCGAGACAAAGTGTCACTATTGGAAAATCGAGATTCTTCTCATTTCAACGATGCCTAAACTGTGATGGTGTCTAGAGAGTATGCCAGGAGGGTATTACAAAGATCCTTATTCTCACAACGATGCCTACACTGTGACTGCGTTTGAGGCAATGATCATCAAAACAGTGAGGAGGCCAAGACATAGATATGTTGTCCATCGAAAGTCTGACCTTCCTGTACCCATCCGAAAATATGAACTTCATCTGAAAATTCGAGTTTTCTGCTCTGTTGTACCCATCCGAAAGTTACAAGAATCTGAGTTTAGTGTCTTCCCTTTTGCGTAGACCCTAATGGGGTATATATAGTGGTTTGTCTTCCATATTTAGTCGACTTGTCATTGTGAACCGCTGTGTCTATTTCTTTGAGCCGACATGATTGTTCTTAATTCATTTTTGTTGGTTGACACAAGAAGAGGATTGTGCTTGTCATTTGGAGGGCAACTTGACATTGTTTATGACACAAATATATTTTTCTCATGCTCAAGAAGAGTTGCTTCATACATGACTTGATTTTTTGACATTATGACAAATCCTAAAGACATCAAGAAGTTGTCATTGACCTATGAATGACACTTCTCGCTCATGAAACCCATGCAACAAGGCATATAAAAAAAACAATTTTATGCTCTTTTATTACATCATGTACATTATTCATAATTACATGTCTTTATGAAAACCAAACCTAGTTACATTTTCTTCAACTTCATTTTTTGTGTTTAATCACACATAAGATTGACACTAAGCCTCACTTAATCAATTAATCAATTCACTAAGTAAATCTACTTCAAGTTTTCAGGTTTTTGTTGATATTATGTTATGGTTGTTTTCTGGTTTCAAACTTATCACATCTAACATATATTTCTTCCACTAACTAAAGAAATGTCAAAGGTTATGAACTGATTCTTTTTTTCCTGAGGAAATATTAGGGCAAAACCACCCAAATGGATCACTCCCATTGGCTTATTAGCAAAGCTTAAACTCTAAAGCGTCGAGAGAATTGATCCCGTGACCCCCAAATAGCGAGATGCTTTTAGCAACAGGACCTCGACCAATTGAGCTAACCCTCGAGGCAAGATTTGTTATAATGTTTACAATTTAATTGTTTTGGTTTGATCTCTGAAATATCTCGATGTTTAAGTCAACACATCTTAAATTGCAATTTCATGTTGTAAAGGTAAATGTTTTATTTATGGCACCTATTTTATTTTCAATTTCTATTGAAAATTCAACAAGAAAATCTAGTTTTGACTTTGCCTTGGTCAAACTAGATTAAAATTTGAATTTCTATTTTAGCAAAATACTTGGAGGTAATTAACTAAGGTGACACGACTCTTGTCACTTAGTTAACTTAATAAATTTGAGTTGGAAACACTTGAGTTTAGTTCTACATGATTGATTACTAATTTGTCGCAATCTATTTCAATTAATTTGAGTTATTATAAGTTTAACAAGTTCTAACTATCAGAAGAACTAGTAGAGGTCAAGTTGTGGATGTGTAACTTCAAGCACACTCGGTGATCAACCAGTTAAATGATCAATCAACCCAAAATAATTATTGCATGCAAAGAATTCGAGTTACCCAGTTGAAATGGAGATTCCAAAGCAGTGCACTATCAGTTGTAGCATATTCTCATGTGTATAAGTGGTGCATGCATTCAGAGATTGACCTAAAGCTATTGTGCAATTCCTTGGTGTGAAATTCCTAAAAAATATGGGCAATTTCCCAAGGGAGCAACGCAAGGAAATAAGAGCTTGGGAAGGCTTGAAATTGGCTAAGTGTTGGGTGATGTTCAATCATTCAAGGAGAGGGATACATTATACACTTGTAAAGTGTGCTCAGGCTTGAGCAAGCATTTTATTTCTACAATATTCTCTGATTAATGCAATACATATAGTAAGGGGTTTTGAGCAGTTGCTTTCCCCTAGACAAATCTCTACGTATGTGTGATGTTTCCTTTTGCATGTCAATGATTCTTGTTTAAATGGTGAATTAACTTCCACATATCAATAGAGTAGCTTCAAGAATTGTGATTAGCAAATTTCATGAGAAATATTGAATCTACACATTAATTTCCACATGGTATCAGAGTTGAAATTCAAAGAGATTCGAATTTGAAGATCAATGTTGCAGGTTTTTTTAAGGACTAAGAAGACGGCTTTCAATGGACTCAAGCTCGAGTATGCCTTGGAAGGCACCTCAAACTTTGTTGCATGGAAGGACAGGATGGAAACGATATTGGATAATAATGGGCTGCTAGAATACATCAAGACAGATGTAGCAAAACCCCAAGCATATGATGCCCAAAATCTTGCTTAGTGGAATAAGGATGTGGCCAAAGCGAGGAGAATCATATTAGAGGGAGTTTAGGATCATAATGTCTCGAAACTCCACAGAAAAGAGACTTTGTTTACGATGTGGAAAGCACTGACTGAATTGTTCGAGAACAATAGTGGCCACAGGAAGCTAGCACTCAAGGACAAGCTTCGAAGTATCAAGATGCAAAAGAATGACACAATTTTCCAGTACCTGAGCAGGTTTACACAGTGCCATGATGAACTTGACGGAGTCAGTGTTAATGTCCCTAAAAAAGACTTGGTAGCTCTAGCCCTTTTGGGCCTTCCCAAGAGCTAGCACAGCTATCAAGATTTGGTAAATGGTAGGGAAAAACTATCAAACTGGGAGCGGTTATGATCTGATCTAGTGCAGGAAGAAATAAGGCGGAACACCAGAGACGGGACCTCATCCAAGGGTGAGGATGAGGAGAAATGTGCCTTGGATAGAAACGCAAAGAAAGGGAAGGGAAAGAAATCACAATCCAAAGCAGATTCGATTCAAGAGGGCAAGAAGAAAAACTTGTCCATAAGAAGACCACAGGAGGAGCAACAGGTGAAGCCCTGGCTTCACAATTCGAACTTGATTTTACCTTCATTACATGCATGGAAAGCACAATAATGGGTAGTGTGTGGTATCTAGACAGCGGTTCCTCATTCCACATGACAAGCAACATAGAACTTTTCAGTGACTTGGAGGATAAGGATCTCCAAAGCACATCGAGATGGGAGATGAAGGAAGGTATAGCGCGACCGATATTGGTATAGTTACTTTCCAGAGGGAGTTTTCCTCCCCTCTCAGGCTCCAAGATGTAATGTTTATACCAGGTCTGAAGAAGAATCTAGCTTTTGTAGCTATGTTGGAATATCATGGCTACGATGTGATATTTAGCAAAGGGAAGGCTTTCCAGATACACATCGCCATGGAACAAGTGAAGCAGATCAGGGTTCGACTGAAGAACGTCTACAAATTAGATGTTGAAGATTGCATTGAGCACAAAATCAAAGAAGGTGCAGAGCCGAGATGTCAGTGAAATATGGCATAAAAAAATCAGCCATTTGCATCATGGCGCTTTGAAGATCATGCAGCAGATTTCTACAAGGCTCCCCAAAGGAGCACTAGAGCAGCGGGATTCGTGCAAAGGGTGTGCGTTGAGGAAGTACACAAAATCCACCTTCAATGATTGGGATAGCAAGGCGCATGCAGTCCTTGAAAGGATCCACTTTGATGTTTGAGGACCTTTCTCGACAGCGTCCACTGCCAAGCACAGGTATTATGTTATATTCATATATGATTTCTCACGAAAGTGTTGGATTTACTTCATGCAAAAGAAAAACCAAACATTCTCCAAATTTGTTGAGTTTAAAGCACTAATTGAGAAAGAAACTGGCAAGAAAATGAAGGCTCTCAAGAGCGATAACTGTGGTAAGTACGTGTCGAATGAGTTTAAATTTTTTTGTGCAAAGGAAGGCATTCGACGAAAGTTGATAGCACCCCATAACCCACAACAGAATGGGGTGGCTAAGAGGAAGAACAGAAGTATTGTGGGAGCAACAAGGGCAATGTTGCCTTACCAAAGTCTACCTCTACACGTGTGGGTTGAAGCATGCAACATAGCGGCCTATTTGCATAATAGGAGTCTTCACAGGATTCTTGGCATGAGTACACTAGAGGAAGTTTTTCAGGGAAGAAACCAGATATGTCACACTTCAAGATCTTTGGATCATTAGTTTACTGTCATGTTTCCAAGGAAGCAAGGAAAAAGCTAGAGCCGACATCAAAGTTTGGCATAATTGTTGGGTACATAGACACACCTCACAACTGTCGTGTGTACTTGCCATCTCTCAGGATGACAATGGTCGAAAGAGATGTGAAATTTGATGAGGAGAAGGCAATGAAGTGTTCTCTTGAGAAGAAGCTTCAGCTGCAGCCTAATCAAGAGCTTTTGGCTCTAAAGGAAGAAGCTCAAGAAGTTGTAGAGCAGCCACAAGTAGAGGAGCAAAGAGTGGAGACATCCACTCAAGCAAGGACATCTAGAGAAGGAAGGAAGTGAATCAGGGAAGATGACAAATTATTGCAAGATGCTAGAGAGAATGTGGGAGCACCCACATCACAGCGCAGGCAAAGGAGGTCATTGGATCAGTACACTAGCTACATGGTGTTGATGAGTGAGTTGGTAGAGACAGAGCCATCCTCATTCGAGGAAGTTGTAGAGCAACCAGTATGAGTTGATGTTGTGGTAGAGGAATATGATTCCATTGCCAGAAACAGTGTTTGCGAAGTGGTCCCAAGACCAACAAACAAATCATTGGTTGGTTCGAGATGGCTTTACAAAGTAAAGAATGCAGCAGGCGAGAGCAAAGAGAAACAGAAGGCCATATTTTTGGCCAAGAGGTTCTCAGGTGGAGGGAATTGACTATGATGAGACTTTTACTCCAGTAGCAAGGTACTCATCCATCAGGTCAATTCTAGCACTGTCAGCGTAGATGGGGTGGAAGATCCACCAAATGGATGTGAAGACAACATTCCTCAATGGAGTTATTGAGGAGGAGGTGTATATTGAACAGCGAGAGGGGTTTGAGACCTTTGACAGGGAGTCGCATGTGTACAGACTAAAGCGAGCATTGTATGGACTCAAGCAAGCACCCTATGCTTGGTATGCCAAGATCGATAGCTATCTCACCAGTTTGGGTTTCACCAAAAGTGAAGCAGTTGCAGATCTTTATCACATTGTGGTAGAAGGTAAAATTATTTATTATTGTTTTATATGTCGATGACTTGATCCTTATTGGTGATGAGAAGTTGATCATATCTTACAAGGTGGACCTTGCAAGAGAGTTCGAGATGAATGACATGGTCCTCATACACTACTTCATTGGTTTGGAAGTATGGCAAAGAGATGGGGAACTGTTTGTCTCTCAAGACAAGTATGCCAACGAGATAATTCAGAGGTTCTGAATGGACAAGTGCAAACCTGGATACTCCTCTAGCAGGAAAATGGAGGAAAGAGGATGTTACTTCGGGTGAAGTAGTGGAGGCTACCATTTACAGGCAGCTAGTGGGTTCACTTATGTATTTGGTGAACACATGACTAGACATGTGTTATGTAGTTAACCAACTTAGTCAAACAATGGTTAAGCCAACCAAACTGTATTAGAAGGCAACAAAGTATGTGTTGAGATACCTCAGAGGCACTACTCAGTTTGGTCTTTGGTACAAACGAACAAAGGGAGTGAACCTACAAAGCTTCACAGATGTAGTTTGGACGGGGAGTCCATCAGACAGGAAGAGCACTTCAAGAGGAATTTTCAGTGTCGAGTCAACAGTGGTTTCTTAGTACAGCAGGAAGTAGAGATCTGTGGCACTCAGCTCAGCAGAAGCAGAGTACATGGCTACAAGTCAAGCAACATGTGAGGCTATCTGGATGAGAAAGATTCTTGTTGGGTTATTTGGTCAAAATATGGATCCTACAATGATTTATTGTGACAATCAAAGTTGTATCAAACTCTCTGAGAATCCAGTATTTCATGATCGATCCAAGCATATCGACATCCGGTATCACCATCTACGAGATTGTGTGTAGAGGTGGATTATGTTGTTGCAATACATTCCGACAGAGGAACAAGATGTAGATATTTTGACAAAGGCTTTGTCAAGAGGCAAATTTGAGTTCCATAGAAGCATGGTTGGGGTATCTGAAAATCTCTTCCTTACTAAGAGGGAGTGTTGAAATTGCAATAATAAAATTTAGTTTTGACTTTGCCTTGGTCAAACTAGATTAAAATTCAAATTTCTATTTCAGCAGAATACTTGGAGGTAGTTAACTGAGGTGACATGGCTCTTGTCACTTAGTTAACTTAGTAAATTCGAGTTGGAGACACTTGAGTTCAGTTCTACATAATTGATTTCTAATTTGAGTTATTGTCAGTTTAACTAGTTCTAACTGTCGGAGTTTCGAGATTCTCGCCGTTCCGAGGTATTCGCTAGCTGGCAGCATGGAGGACCTGGATGCGGTCGATTACACCGAAGATCCGCTGGATGGCGTCTCCATCTGGCGTACACCCTATTCCACCTCACAAGGTATGTATCTCCCGGATCCTTCGGTCGGTTTAGTTGCTTACTCTGCTGGTGACTCCCCGCGACATCCCCCCGTTATTCTCCCGGATATTCCCCCCACTTGGCCTGCTTTGTCTACTCCACCTCTCTCGCCGGCCTCCCTGGGGTTTGTCGCTGGTTGCCTAAACCCTAACCCTAGTTCCTCTCATTCTGCAGCGAATCATTGGCCCTACTCTTCCGCTCCGTTTTCGACCCCCCCTCCTCCCCCCCCTGGCGCCGTATCACATTCGGGTTGTTTCTCTGATATTCCCCCCCTCTCTGATCCGCTCCCCGTCACTGGTTCCATCCCCCTTGCTCCCGCCTCTAACCCTCCCCGTGGGCTTGACTCCCCCCCTGTTCTGAATCCCCCTCCGCCTCTTCCGCCGAGATCTGGACCGGGTAGAAAGTACCGCTGCTTCAGATCCAGGGAGGAGGACATTTTCCTCCGGCTCGAGGAGGACATCCAGTGGGGAGACATCATGGAATTTGCAGATAGGGTTCTGGTGGGTCGCATCAGAGGCCGGAATTACTCAGCTGCACGTTTGAAGGCCTGGGCCACAGAAGTTTGGGGACAACACTTGGTTGACATCCCCTTCGTGCAAACCTTCGTGAGGGGATGGTTCGCATTACGGTTCGCGCGTGCCGATCACACAAATTGGGTTCTCTCCTCTTTTTGGCACTTTGAACATGCTCCGGTTCTTCTAAAGCGCTGGACTCCCATGTTCGATCCGGCCACGGAACAGATCGGAATTGGCCCCGTATGGATCAGACTTCCCGGGCTACCCCTGCAATTTTGGTCTGAAGATATCTTCCGCAGAATTGGTAATGCTATTGGTGTCTACATGGATTATGACAAATCATACCTCCACACAGGTATGATGGCATATGCGCGGCTTCTCATTAACCTGGATACCAGGGGAGGACTTCAAGAATATATCACTATCCAGTGGAGGGACTTCTCTAGGAAGCAGAACATCGACTATGAAGGGATCCCATACAGATGCCGCCGTTGTCATAAGGTTGGTCATCTCTATCGGGACTGCCCACTACTGAGAAAAGGGCAGGCACAAGCACAGGAAGCGGCTCAGGATCGTCCCTCCCCACCTCCTGGCCAACCTCAGTCTGCGGTGCCCACGGAGACTCCGGTACAAGCTGAAGCTGCTCCTCCCATTCCGACTGGATCTCTGGCGGAGGATCCCACCCGTACATCGCCTGCCCCCGTCCCTGATGACACAGAACCGGCGGGCGACGATTCACCGGGTATGTCAGCTGTCTCCACTTCTATTATTTACTCTTCATTGCATGATCTGGCTGCATCTGTCACATTGCATCGGGATGTATCCACTCCACCTCCCGCATCTGTTTCATCCATTCCCTCCTCCCGGTTGCCCCTTCCCCCCTCCACTCTCTGTTGTCCCATCCCCTCCCCCTCTCCATGCGACTCGCCTTGTTTACCATCTCTCCCCTCGCTGTCGTCCGATACGCTGCCGACGCCCGTCTCCCCGGACCCCCCCCCCCCGGTACTCTCTCCGACCCCGGACTAGAGGGATTGGTACCGACGCCATTGGGCTGGCCCTCGACCCTCCGCCTTCTCATCAGAAGCCCTCGAGAGGGCGTCCATCCCGTCTTTCTAAAGCTAGACATGCAGCTGATGCTGAAGTCGCTCTTGGACGACAGCAGACCATCTTCAGGGCCCTTAGAGCGGGTAAAAGCCCTGCCACACATCCGACATGAAGATTTTGTCCTTCAATTGCAGGGGGTTTGCTAGTACACCCAAAAAACTAGCTCTTCGGAGACTTCTCTCCCTCTCTCTATCGGATATCATCTTTCTGCAAGAAACACTCTGTAATGCGGACTCTCTTATACCAACCCTCGAGGCCTGGTTGCCTAACTGGACCTTCCACGCTATAGACGCGTCAGGGAGATCCGGAGGTCTGGCGATCGGTATCAATAACAGAGCGATGAGAATCATAAACACCTGGGGTGGCAGGGGTTTCATTGGCATTGATGCCTATGTACAATCTATGGAAACAGTTCTCAGACTCATCAATGTATATGGCCCTTGCTCTGACAGATCTGCCTATTGGCATTCTCTCTTGAACTCTGTACTATTTCAACAGGATAATATTATCCTGGGAGGGGATTTGAACTTCACCTTGGGTTTCTGTGAATCATGGGGGCATGCAGCTAGGATTGATCCTTTCTCGGACACTATATCCTCCCTTCTGGATGAACACCACTGGATCGACACCCCCATGACAAAATTACAACACACATGGTCAAACAACAGAAGTGGTGATCAGAGTCTTGCCAGGAGGCTCGATAGATTTCTTATTAAAGAATCCCTCCACAACAAGATTGCTCGTATAAGGCAATGGGTGGGATCTGGGGGCATATCTGACCACAGACCTATATATTTGGAATTCTTTGATATACATAACAAAATTAAAAGCCCCTTCAAATTCAACTCCTCCTGGTTAAAAGACCCATCCTATATACAGATGGTCACCGATTACTGGCAGAGTCACCCCATCGAAGAGGAGGAACAATTCACGGAGGGCTTCATCAGGAAATTATCGGAGCTCAAAAGGATCTCTAAGACCTGGGCACACCAAAAGAGACTCCGTGACGATCAATCCTTGAGGGAGGCTGAAGACTTCATTGCTTCACATGAAGAGGAGGATGGTGGTATCTTTCCCACACAGGAAAGAAAAAACCTCTACATGTCTCATATAGAAAAGCGAACTCAGATCCTGAAGGACAGAGAGGAAAGCTGGAGGCTGCGTAGCCGAGCCATCTGGCTCGCCGAAGGGGATGACAACACTCGTTTCTATCACAGATTCGCCAATGGAAGAAAGGCTATTAACACTATATGGGAACTAAAAGACGAACAGGATCATGTGGTCACTTCACAGAGGCACCTATCTAAGCTAGCAACTGATCACTTCAGGAGCATTTATAAAGCTCCCCGTGAATCTAACATTCTGGAAATCATGAGAGTGGCTGAGAAATTTCCCAGATTCGTTGATCCGGAGGAACACGATGAACTCACTAAGGAGGTGACAATGGCCGAGCTGGAAGCAACTATCAAATGGTTCAAAAAAGATAAAAGTCCAGGCCCTGATGGTTGGACCATTGAATTCTACATTGCCTTCTTCGACATTCTGGCAGATGACCTATTGAAAATCATTGAACTTTGCAGACAATCGGGCAGGGTCTCCATGGCCATCAAATCCACCTTCATCGCCCTCATCCCCAAAGCTGATCACCCTGTAACTTTCAATGATTTCAGGCCCATCTCTCTCTGCAATTGTCTCTACAAGATCATTGCAAAGATTATTGCCAATCGACTGAAGCCTATATTATCCCGCCACATCTCATCTGAACAATTTGCCTTCCTTGACCATCGTCAGATTCATGAGGCCATAGCCACTGCTCAGGAACTCCTTCATACCCTCCACACTAAAAAGCAAAAAGGCATGATCCTCAAAGTCGACCTCACTAAAGCCTTTGATAGAGTAAACTGGTTATACATCAGATTACTCTTGACTCACCTTGGCTTTCCCTTTGCTTTCATTAAATGGGTCATGAGTTGTATTACAGAGGTTGCTTACAGCGTTCTTCTAAATGGGGAGGCCACTTCCTTATTCACATCAGAAAGAGGACTCAGACAGGGTTGCCCCCTCTCCCCCCTCCTTTTCCTGCTGATAATGGAAGGCCTGAGCAGACTTATCATATCAGCTAAAAGACAGACAACAGCTCTCTGGTATCCTCATTTCTGATAATTTTTATCTTACGCACTTACTGTTTGTGGATGACATTCTTATATTCCTCAATGGAGGGCTGGGTGATACCACAACACTACACAATATATTTCTACTTTTTCAACTTGCTACTGGGATGATGATAAATGACGGTAAATCTACTATTACGACTGTTGGCTGCTCTCGCCATGAAACTACTTATGCATCTCAGCGGTTCCCATTCGCCTCATCCATGCTTACTGATGGCATCAAATACTTGGGGTACAGGCTGAAACCCCTCGGCTACAAAATAGCAGACTGGACTTGGCTCCTTGCCAAGGTGGAGAAAAGACTCCATATCTGGTATCATAAATACCTCTCAAGAGTAGGACGCCTCATACTCATTAAAGCTGTCATCGAAGCCACGCCTGTATACTGGATGACACTGGCTTGGATACCCCGAGGAGTCTTAAACAGATTACAGAGAATATGCACCAGATTCTTATGGAATGGTCAACAGCCTGGGAGAGTTTTTGCCTGGGTAAAGTGGGACACCATTGCCAGACCTAAAAGATGGGGTGGTTGGGGTATCAAGAGACTTGACCTATTTGCTAAAGCCCTAGCTGCAAAACTTGGCTGGCTACTCCTGACTACAGACAGCCTCTGGTCACGAGTGGCACATGCAAAATATATCAGACCCTCCCATCTCATGGATTGGTTCCGTCAACAACACAACCCAGGATACAATATCTCAAATATATGGAAGGCAGTATTGCTTTCCCTTCCGCTCCTCAGGGAAGGCATCACCTGGCGCATTAAGAGTGGACAGGATGTAAGGATTGGTATAGATCCCTGGGTAGGTTGCGGCAACCTGCACAGACTCTCGGATGGCCTCATCAGACACCTACACGACAGGGGCATAACTCATATTAATCATATTGGTGACAGTGCCAACTCCGTCTTCCTACAACAGGCCTGGTACTCATCAGCAACCTTGGGCATCCCGGATCAGTGGCAGACAGAATGGAACGATTTTACTGAGGCACTCACACAAGCTAACATCAGACTATCTGATGGACCCGACGAACTCATATGGGCCATTGCTAAACATGGTCATTATACTCCGAAAGAAGGATATCTGAAGCTAATGGAACCTTATAAACCACCGGACATCCTTCCTCACTGGAATAAGATTTGGAAATTACAGGCTGCACCTCGATGTCGATTGCTCATGTGGAATATAATTTTCGACAAGATCCCCACGGGAACAAACCTCTTAAAAAGATCCTTCCACGGCCCTTTCAGATGCCACCTCTGTTGTAGTGAAGAGGAGAGCATTGATCATCTTTTTATACATTGCACAGTCATTCGATCATTCTGGCACAACATATCATCTCATATTCCCGATCTCAAGGAATGGAACGGGACCAACTGCAAGGATGCTTGGTGCAATTGGATCAGAGATCACGCGGGCAAACTCATTAACATACCCCTGCTTGTTTGTTGGGCTATTTGGATAGCCCGGAACCACATCATCTTTAACGACAGGCCCCCCAACTGGCCAACCATCCTGAGCCATACTATTGCGGACTTCAACCTCCTACCTTCGACTGATAGGAATCCACCTTCCCGCACTATTTCTCCCCTCAGCATTGATAAATCCAAGCCTTGGGCTTTTTTTGATGGCTCTGCCCAGGATACCGGTTGTGGCGGGGGTGCTGTCTTATATTTGAATGAATCGCACTACTTCAGGATTCAGATTAAACTCCCAAATGGCACAAATAATTTTTCTGAACTTAGCACAGCCAAACACATCATATATTTTGCAATACAAAAACATTGCAGACACCTCCAACTATTTGGTGACTCCCAGATTGTTTGCAATTGGATAAATTCTGCTTCACATTGTTTTACTTACTCTTTGAGAAATATCCTTGACGAAGCCAAAAGACTAATCTCTTCATTTGAATCTTTTGACTGTCGTCATATCTACAGGGAACAGAATGCAGAAGCAGACCAACTGTCCAAAGAAGCAGCGCACAGCCAGCTAGAACAATGGCTGATACAGGAGCAGATTGATGGAACATTCCATCAATATTATCACCGGCCTTATATAGATCTTAACAGGAATGGGTCACCGACCCATCCATAACATCAGACATGGATATGACTCTTTTTTTGATATGGTTTTTTGTACAGTTCATCATGGCTATTTCAGTGCTCTCTGCGTAGAGCAAGTTTTGGTATTTAAAATTTTGTATCTATAACAGTAAGACTCCCTGCGAGGAGATCCAGAACACTCAGGTTATTTGTGAATTTTGACTGGCCAAAGGCCACATATGAATATGCGATAAGCATCTGCAAAATGTAATTTCTCCCTTTTAATAGAAATTACGACTTTTTCCTAATGAGAAAAAAAAAAAAAAAAAAAAACTAGTTCTAACTGTCAGAAGAACTAGTGGAGGTCAAGTTGTGGATGTGTAACTTTAACCACACTCAGTGATAAACCAATTCACTGATTAATCAATCCAAAATAATTGTTGCGTGCAGAGAATTTGAGTTACCCATTTGAGATAGAGATTCCAAGGCAGTGTACTATCAGTTGTAGTATATTCCCACGTGCATAGGTGTTGCATGCAATCAGAGATTGACCTAAAGCTATTGCACAATTCCTTGGTGTGAAATTCCTAAAAAATATGGGCAATTTCCCAAGGGAATGGCACAAGGAAATAGGAGCTTGGGAAGGCTTGATATTGGCTAAGTGTTGGGCCAAGTTCAATCAATCAGACAATGGAATATACTATACACTTGCAAGGTGTGCTCGGGCTTGAGCAAACATTGTATTTCTTCTTTATTCTCTGATTAATGTAATACAAATAGTAAGGGGTTTTGAGCAATTGTTTTCCCTTAAATAAATCCTTGTGTATGTGACGTTTCCTTTCGCATGTCAATGATTCTTGTTTTAGATGATTAATTAACTTCTGTAGATCAGTAGAGTAGCTTCAAGTCTTGTGATTTAGCGAATTTCATGAGCAATATTAAATCTACACATTAATTTCTACAATTTTTTGGTATATACATGATCTCAGGTTTTCTAGCTAACAAGTCAATGCAATAGTCTATGGAGTAATTGGATTTAGAGGCCAAAGAAATTATCATTCTAAGCCTTGTTGCATCATCATTTTAAAAAATTCTAGCAACTAGTCATACCAAGGCATTAATGGAAATTATGGGAATGGAAACCTTTGGAACATCTTTAGTGTTAATCACATCATTCATTGTTGGCACCCCTGGTTTCAACATCTAATCACACCTCACCCCACCAAAGTGGTGAGGCATAATCTTGATAACTTGGTTCCTTATGGTTCATTTATGTTGTATGTAACCTTGTGTATTGGTTGTTATCTAAAATTGAAATACAATGTTAAAGAACTAATTTTCTCCTAATGTATCACCTTTTTAAGTGTTGAATATTTCAAGTTTAGTCACACATGGGTCCGCTCATTAAATTCATAAACGGCTACAAATGTGCGTTGAAAATTATCTTTCAAAATGTTTTTCTCACTATTATATACAAAAGCAATACCATAAAATCTTTGTTGAATACTCCACTGTTGTCTTTAAAGTGTAAATCAGCCTTGATGAATTTTATGACATCGGTAACATAACAATGATCCTCACTTCATATTTTTATGGTTGGTGGTTTCATATTCTTCCCATTTTTTATTTATAAGAAAAATATCATTTTAAAAATAACTAAGGATTTGAACTTGTATATGCACTTACGTCACATATTTTCATAATGTCTTCTTGTTGCACTAATACTCTATGGGCAATTAAGATTCCAAGATATTTCATATGGATGGTCGACTCTTACTTTGTATTGTCAACAATTTCACTAAATAGTGATAATTTTTTCACATTCATAATCATTTAAATCTTTGTAAATGATAGTTGTCATGCTTCAGTTTTGACAACATTGCAACTAGATACCTACACACCAGCATTTACATTTTGAGCATTATTTCAATTTGCTCTAATTCTTGGGCATTCACATTCATATTTCACATCTAACAAAACAGAGAAACTAATAAACCAATTGGAGATTTATAAACTAGAACCTACTCAAAATATGCTCGTGTTTCTACTTCAACATGTCATATTTGGACATCTTAGACTAGCAAAGTTGAGCTCTTTGTGAACTTGGCCTTATAAAGATTCCCTTCGCCATTGAGATTTTGGAGTTACACCTTTGAGTGAGTTGCTTGAGTCAACATGAGTTGGACTTTTCACCATATACCAAAAATGATTAGGCATAGGTTGGCATAGGGACTCCTCCCTATGGTCACAGAGTTGAAGTTCCTTAGTCCAAAGTGTGGGGTAAGGCTACCGAGGTGATAGTGGGTGGCTTGTATATTGTACCTCCAGGCTCTCCTATTGAGGTTAAGACTTTTCTTCTTAGGGTAGAGTTTGAGAGATAACAATGCCCATTTGTATATTATTTTTGTCCATATTTTAGCAAATACAAGAAGTGTTCTTCATTTTTCATACCTTTGACACTATTTTGAAAGCTCTACTCTTGCCCTTTAGATAGAGTTGCAGTCATTTGTATAATCTTCTAATATCATATTTTTGTTAATATAAGCAACATTTTTCAACCTGGACAACAATACTAATGAATTGATCATTTCCTTCATTTTCCATGCATTTGATAAATTTATTCAAGAAAGGATATTCACATATCACATGCATTCACTTAAACTGAAACCTCAAAGGAAATATACTTTTGTCCTTTAGGTAGAGTTATACCCATTTGTATAATCTCCTAGTACCATATTTCTGTTAATCTGCAGCACTTTTCAACCAAAATGAAGGGGGGCATTTCAAATGAATTGAGGATTTTCTTCATTATCTATGCATTTAACAAATTCATTTAAAAGGGATATTCACATATCACGTAAATCCAACTACACTGAAGCTTCAAATGAAATATACTAATATCCAAGTTTCCAAATATACTGAACCTCGAAGACTTATTGATAGTGTGACCAACAATAGCGTTACAAACAACATCCGTGTCCATTTTCAATTACTCATTCACTAAATCCTTACCAAAAAAACAGAAAACGAGAAAGAAAATTAAAAAAAAACACGCATGCTATTTACTATTCAACAAACAATGAAATATATTCATATTCTAAAATATTAATAAACTTCAAAATGGCAAATATTTGCCCTCAAGAGTTTACTGGATATATATCTATATGAATACAAAGTTTCAGCCTCCATATGTATAAATACACCAACTCCCACAACTAACGAGGGCTGAAAACCAAACGTTCATGGAGCTGTCTCTTCAAACCATGGTGAAATTATTACCTTCACCATAGTTTTTCAAGTAATCAAAAACTACCTTTCGAAAAATCTTCCAGATAAAAGAACCAAAAAAAAGGAAAATAACAAATTTAATGCGTGTGTGTGTGCATGTGCAAAGACTACGAGATGAAGCAGACACAAGTGCATCATCGTAATCAAAATCTGATAGGTCTGCGAAAGAGAACACGTTCAAAAAGGTGACAACCCCGGCAGGAACAATAGAGATATTGCAGAGGTCAATCTAACTTCGATCTCCAGAATTTGAGACAAACCAATATAAATGAAATGCCACTATTTGAGCAAATATATCTTAACGAGCAGGGAATGATATTTTCATCTAGAAAATTTCTATAATGTTGCAACCAAACTCAAGTACCTTTGATTATTGTAGTTATCTAAGCCAAGGTATTATTGTCTAAAGATGGGCTCATGACTACACAATTACTTACCCGTAACTGAACTTCACAAGTCCCAAGAAAATTGCTTATGGCATAAGCATCAACTGTATGAAAATGAAAAGAGAAACCAATTGCTTCTGAATGAAGGTTATAATAAAGATCCGTATCAGACTGCTGTAATGCCATGCAACTCAACAACTGTACTGCCAAGTGCTAATTCGCATCTTCAAAATTTTAGTAGGCCAAATAACAGCAACAGGACGGTAGCATTAAAACCTCCACACCAAAGACTTGATCCACAACAAATTATTGAGGTGCTTATGCTATCTTTTTGCATTGGTATCTAAGTAAATAAGTGAGGGCATAAAACATTTTTTGAATGTATATGCAGGGTGTTGTAAATATACATTGACAATGTGATAAATTCTCCACTAGTACAGCGTAACAAAGAAGATATTTGAGAAACAAATTAATATTACAATCCACAGATTATGTTTCATAAAATACAGAATATACCAAATATGGGTGGGAGACTTTATGCTATATGCCAATGCAACAATCAGGTAAAGGCTACGGATTGCTTTGTTATCAAACTTGGAACACATTAAAAAGGTAGATGGCGACCCTTGGCTTGCAGGTCTTCTGAGGTGCCCACCCACATGAATACCTCCAACTTGGACAATTCTCGTGGAGACCATAGCTAAAAGAACTGATACAAAAAAGCAATAATGGGAACGTTCCCTCCTTTGTAGAAGCTTAAATTTATAGATTACTAATGAGACAAGAAGGTGTACAATAGCATGTCTTCTAGTTTGAAAACTCCATTTGCAACTCTTTTTCCAGCTAAGTGCCAATAGCTTCCACAACATCCTAAAAGGCAGTGCAATTAACATAAATAAGAATAATGCATGCGTTATGTAAGCATAAAATGGGATCCAAAATACAGCGGATTATAGCCAATTCAGAAAACAAAAATTAAAATATAAATCACATCTACCAAAAGAGTTTACACATTGAACTCCATCAGGGAAGTATGCATTGCTAGCCATTGTGCATCCATCATTTCAAATGCATTACAGTAAAGCCAGTCAAACACCCATTCATCCTCTGTTAATAAGCCCATTTATTAGCTCATCAGCATTATGGTTTCATAAAGCAAACGCTGCAAAATAATGATAAAATTTCTTCTCAATAGGAAATCTTCATAAAAATCAATCATTCCAATAGTTTGTGTTGTATTGGATTATTTATTAGCCTTGAATACTCCTGGTATCTCTCTCTCTCTCTCCCTCTATATATATATAGCCTTTTAGGATATATAGTAGTCTTGTATTTATACCAAAGGTAAATGGAAGAGCTACCATGGCTTCCTTCCTAGTAGTAGTCTTTTGTTTACACCAAAGATATATAGAAGAGATACAATGCTTTTGTGCTAGGGTCGCCATGCATAACCACTGCACATCTTGGCAGCGACTAAAGCATTATGCGTGTGGTGGTTTCTCTCTCGTTAGAGTTTAAATATCCTCAATTTGATGCTTCTTTGTGGAAGTCTTTCAAAGCCCTCGTTGGGGAGGTCTTTTCCCTTTGTTGTATTCTCTTTTAGGCTGCCAAGCCATGTGCTTCTTCTTCAAGGTTGCATCCCTAGAGGGAAGCTTACAAATGCTTCTGTTCAGGCCCATTGTCTCCTTGTCCAGGTTTCTATCTAACTAGGGAGTGGGCCTACTATGTCTTTTTCAATCCATCCAAGCCATGGTTCTCTACATCAGGTCTGTCATGTCTGCGTTTGAGGTTTTGCATCTGGTGATCAGTATCTATTGTTTCATTCTCATGGCTTCTTATTGTTGACACCTAATCATTGGAATTGGGCGAATATATGTAAAATAGTGTAAATAGTAAATAAGGAGAATAAGAATATGAAGAGACACTGGGAGGTGAAGCTCAAGAGTCTCTCCCTCCATGTAAATATCCATGAGCAATCTTAATGCAAAATCACAATTCGCATTGTGGAGTTACCTCTTGGCCTAACATGGTACCAGAGCAAGCTCCATTTTTAGCTTTTCTGCCCTTGTAACTCCCTTTTTCCATTTCTACAGTCTGCCATATTCTTCATTCCTATGCTCTCAATCCTCTGTGTGTTTTATAATCTGGTGTGCATCCATATTCTTTTAACGCATCGCCACTCTGGTTTCCTAGCCACTCTCTCGACTCCATTGTCAGTCCTTTGCAATCTCTTTGGTTAATATTGTATCTTCTCCTCACTGTTCACATCTCCCACTGCCTCCTCCCACTATGTAGGCCCAACCAAGTGGTGTTTCTGGAATGCGAGAAAGAATAACAATTACTAAGGAGTAGCTTGCGTTCAATTACGCCTTTCATTTTAGAATCACTCTCGAATGAGATGGCACGTTGTGCGCCTAAGTACGAAAGGACAGTGCATTGTTATGTTGAAGTTACCTCCTTTGAACACTACCATACGTGACCCCTCCTCCATATGCGTTAATACCTCTCCCTAGAGCCTCGGCCTCTCGGCCCTCTCCCAACTGTGCACTACCTCCAATGTGTTATTACCACAGTCAACTCCCCACTACGGTCCCCTCACACCCCTCCCACATTGGTGGTATCCGCTGCCATACCTCATTGCGCTACTCCACGTTGTGTCTTACATTGCCCACACTCCACAAACATTATATGCTCCTCCCACAGGGCTGCCATACCAGTACACAGTCCAAACCACCTGTGTATATGCCACAGTTATATACCACCTATGTAATACCTCTCTCCTCCCACCATTCATACTGTTTCATACAATTCGGTTAATATAATTTGGTTACCACCAGTCATACGTTGACCCCCCTCCCCATTCAACCCTTCCCCATATAATACCCTCCCCCACATACCACCTCCCCTAAGTAACAACTCCCCAAAGTATTACCTTTGTCCTATATGTCAAAGTGTATTTTCTTTTACAATTTTACACCAAAACAGCATTTTTTTACCACTAGGAGTGCAAATTTTTATATATTGGCAACAGAGTATATTTTTTACACAATACACAGTCTTTAAGATGCATTCATTAATATCAATTGTTGGAGTAGTCCTCTCTGGAAAAGAGAACTATCCAAAATGGTCAAAGAAAATTAAACACACTCTCATTTTTAATGAGTTGTGGAAAAGAATTTGTGAAGGAAAAGGAAATAATGAACCTGCAAAGCCCACCTCAGATAAGGAGATCGCCATTTGGGAAAACAAGAACAGCAAGGCCTATGCCTTGACTGCAGCATCTGTAAATGAAGAGGTAAGTCACCATATTTCACCATTTTCAAATGTTTTTGAAGCCTTACATAAGTTGAAGGAACTCTATGACTCACACTTTGAACTTGAAGTTGTCCAATTGATGATTAAATTGTTCAATCTTGAATTGAAAAGTGATGATCCTTTTGCTTTAGCATCAGAAGTAAGATCTATTATGCATGATATCAAAACCACTAGTGTTCAAATAGATATTCCTCTTATAGCTTATGTCAAAGCACTATATCCCACTTATTCAGATTATCTTCAGTCATTGCAAGCAAGTGGAAACCTTAAGGAGATTACCTTTGACTCCCTTGAGAAGAAGTTTGTTGAGAGAGAGAAGGCTTTTGGGAAGAAGACAACTCCTCAGTCTTCTGAAGAAGCTATGTGTCTTGCACATAAAGAGAAGAATCATGCTCAAGATTCTTCTAGAGGAAGAGGTGGCCGAAGAGGAAGAGGAAGAAGAAATTTTAGAGGCAGGGGAGGCAGACATTTCCAAGGAGAAAAGTTTGATCTTCATTGCATATGTTGCAATAGAGATGGACACGATGCATCCACATGTAAATTGCCTTGGGACAGAATTGAGCAGGAAAGAAATGAAGCCAAAGGTAAAACCCATGACAAAGAGAAAGGTAAAGCACCTGAATCCGCTCACTATGTTGTGGCACATTGTAATATTGGAGTAACTGAAGACTTGTTTAATGCTTCACTTGCTTCTTGGAAAAATGATTGGTTGCTTGATTCAGGGGCAACTTACCACGTAACTTTTAGAAGAGATTTTTTGAAGAATTTACTAACAATGGTGATGGAGTAGTATACTTTGCAGACAAATCATAACTCAAGCCATCAGAGCTTGGCACCATCAAGCTCAAATTGGCTAGTCTTCCAGACTTTCTTTTACATGATGTTTTATACCTCCCGGAGTTGAGGAGAAACTTGTTTTCCTTGATCCACATCCGCCAGCAAGGACACTCCATTCATATGTTTGATGGCAAGGTTGACATCAGAAAAGCATCAGATCACTCACTTGTCATGACGAGGATGTTGATTTGGGGTAGCATCGGATGTGCTCTAGCCATGAAGATTGGTGGAGAGGCTAAAGCAAATGAGATCTCCAAGACCCGGAAATGGTTTAGGCATATTCTAACCGGTTTGGGAGATATTAAAACAATTAATATTTTTAATGGAGTTCCTAAGTCTAAATTTAGGAAAAATAAAATATTAATGGATATTAATACAAAATTGGGTTAGAAGGTTCCAAAAGCCATGGATCAAGCCAAGTCTAATCTTAGTTGTTGATTAGAGATTTAATCTCGATCGTTGATGAACCAACGAGAAAATTATAAGAGGAGGCTTGAGGGCCAGTTGGAGAACACACCAGAGTGATCAGTGATTCATTTCGCTGAAGCGGGTTTGCTAAGCAAAGTTGCATCAATGATCAGTAGCGAGGGGCAGTGAGTACGAGGCAGAGACGATACTGAGAGACCAGCGCAGAAGCAGAGACAACAAGAACAACAACCAGTCCAGGCTACGCAGAGCCCAGCAGAGGCAGCGCAGAGCCCAAAGACACTGCGTCATCCACGCAGAGGGCAGAGGGAGTGACGCAGAAGCCTCCATAGGCTACGCAGTGCCTCAGAGGGCTGACGCAATGGCCAGAAGGGCCAGCGTTGTGCTTCGATTGTGCCAGAGAGGGTTTCGTGGGACAGGTTTTCTGAATACTTGTTTCCAAATATAGAGGTATCATTGCCGTGTATTTTTTTTTGTCGCATGAGCCGGTTTAGGCACCCAGATGTACTCTGATAAACTGCATAATAATATAACCCTCTGAATAGTTGCACCGGTTTTCCTGCATTGGGTTTTTTCGAGGACATTGGTCCAAAAATAATGGTGTCACTTGTGTGCTTGTTTTCTTTCAGGTGATGATCTGTACATGTTGATACTGAACTTGTGTTTATTTTCAGTATTTACATGGTAAATAACTTGTTAAGTGATTAAACAAATAGGAAGAAATAAACTGGATACTACAGGAAGAATTTATAACGGGTTAAACTTAGAAATTCCAACAGGGGATAGAAGAAGAAAGACTTCTGAAGCTGCAAGGTACCTCTGCTCATGCACAAAACTTCTCATACAATTCTCATTATGATGAAGGTACATTTCCATCAAGTCTTTTATGGCATGCTAGATTTGGACACTTGAATTATGACAGCCTTCGTATGTTGAAGAAAAGTGGTGTTACTGGTTTGCCTACAATTCCTAGGAAACTTAAGCAATGTGATGCTTGTATTCTAGGAAAGCATAGCAAACAGTGTTTTCATGATTCAAATTCCGGAGCACATAGAAAACTTGAACTCATTCATTGAAACTTATGTGTCACAATGCCTATTCCTTCTGCAAATGGAAATAAATATATGATGACATTTATTGATGACTAAACTAGAATGTGTTGGGTTTATTTATTGAAGAATAAATCTGATGCTTTTCAAACATTCAAGAACTTTCATGCATGGATTGAAAATGGTGCACAATCTCATATTGGCTCTATTTGTACTGATAATGGAAAAGAATACACTTCAAATGAATTTGAAAACTATCTTCGCCAACATGGGATCAAACATCAAACAATTGTGCCTTATAATCCCCAACAGAAAGGAGTAACTGAAAGAATGAACAAGACAATCTTAAATATGGTACGTTCCATGATGTTTTCAAAAATGTAAAATTGATGTTTTGAGTTGATGCAGTTCTCTGTGTTGTATATGTAAAGAATAGATATCCATCTAATGTTATTAGAAACAAGACTCCTTATGAAACGTGGTATGGCCACATTCCTTCGGTAAAGAATCTCAGAGTCTTTGGTTCCACCTGTTATGCCTTGACACCAAAGGAACAAATAAACAAACTAGGTGCTAGGAGTCGTAAGTGTATCTTCTTGGTTTATTCAAATAGTTCCAAAGCATACCATCTCTATGATGAAGTTAATAAGAAGTTTGTTGTATCTAGAGATGTGATCTTTCTTGAATCTTCCAAAGCTGACAATGTTGTTGAGCAGCAGCTTGATCACTTGGATAGATTCGAACATGCAAAGTCATTTCAAGAATTTGATAATCATATTCCACATCTTGAAGAAGGGATTCCTATACTGGATCAATTTGTGGAATCTTCTTCTTAAGCACTCCCCGGCCCCCTCCCCCCCCGACATGAAGCTCCAGCCACTAATGATACTTTGAGTGATGTGATTGACAAAATTGGGAGACTAAATCTTGACTCAACCCCAACTCTGTCAACTGAGCAGCCTGGGCCATCTCAGAAAGGTCCTCCAAAATGGCTGACAAAGACACTTGAAAGTTTTCATCCTGATGAGGTTGGAAAGATAGGAACAAGAAATTCAACCAGGCAAAATGGAGGTGATGTAGACGATTCTAATTCACCTGTTGATATGGATATTTCTTATGATTGTGAACTGAATTTGTCTACAGATTTTGAACGAACTTCCTTCAAAGAAGCCACTTCTCATGATGAATGGAAAGAAGCGATGCAAAAGGAGTATGGTGCCTTGATAAAGAATGGCACTTGGAAGCTGATTGATCCTCCATTGGGAACCAAACCAATTGGTTGCAAGCAGTGTTGTTAAAATCGCGATATTATCGATTTTTCGCGATTTTTTCAGCAAAAAGATAAAATCGTGAGTAGTACTCGGACTTCTTTTTTATAGGCGATTTTTTCGAAAAAATCGTGGGGAAAAAAAATATTTTTTTTTTTGTGAGGAGGAGGAGGTGACCCAAGCTACCCCTGTCACAAATAGAGGACGTGGTTTACCTCTTGTAGCTCCTAGTTCTTCAGCTTCTAAAGCACAGCAGACTCCATAGTCTACTGCGTCCTGCCAACTCCACCGACATCTACATCTGGAGGGGAAAAGGAAATCAGTGGTATAGACTTTAGTTATTTGGTTCATTTCATTGTATATGACATTATGACTCATGATATGAGATACATTATTATATTTTTTGTTGATATTTTGAGGTTGAGTTGGAACTCAGTAATCAGGACTTACTATTCAGGACATGATTCACTGTTATGTGTGATTTTAGCACTAGAAATGATATTAAACATCTTATATATTAGTTCTTTTATCATATTTATGTGTCAATGTATTTATTTTATGTTGTAGATGGTTTAGATATTAAAAAAATTGAAAAAAATTAATATTTTTGTACCAAACGATTTTTTCCCGATTATTACCGATTTTTTCCCGATTATTACGATTTTTTCCGATTTTTTCCTCACGCTGATATTATCCCGATAACGATTAGTGCAACATTGGTTGCAAGTGGGTCTACAAGAACAAGTATAAAGTTGATAGCTCACTTGACAAGCACAAAGCCAGGCTTGTGGCAAAAGGTTTTGCACAGAAGGAAGGGGTCGATTATGAGGAGACTTTTGCCCCCACATCAAAATGGGCTACCATCCCGACACGCTTTGTCTTGGCAGCTCAGAACGGTTGGAGAGTCCATCAAATGGATGTAAAAACTGTTTTCTTGAATGGAGATCTGAAAGAGAGTTTTTATGTCCCATCCAAAAGGATTTGTTGTAAAGGGCCAAGAACACAAAGTATGCAAGCTTGTGAAATCCTTGTATGGCCTCAAGAAAGCACCACGAGCCTGGTATGAAAACTTAACTGAGCATCTTCTGAAACTCAACTTCAAACATTATGATCATGATGATGGGCCTTTGTTTGTCAAGAAAGTTGGCAAAAGAGTTGTATATCTTGTGGTGTGTGTAGATGATCTTTTGACGACAAGGAAAAATGAGAGCTACATTGCATCCATAAAGAAGGAATTAAGGAAAGGTTTTGAAATCACTGACTTAGGCTATGTTCACTACTATCTTGGTATTGAAGTAACTCAACATTCGAAGTTTATATTCCTCTCTCAAAAGAAGTACATTGGAAATCTGTTAAACAGGTTTGGCATGGTTGAGTGCAATCCTTTGACTACTCCAATGGAACAGAACTTGAAGCTCACATCCATTGAAGGAAAGAATTTGAGGATGCAACAAGGTATAGACAACTTGTAGGAAGTCTCAACTACCTAACTACTATCAGACCGGACATTTCATTTGTTGTTGGAATCTTCTCCAGGTTTATGCAAAAGCCTTATCGGGGACATTGGTCCACTGCAAAAAGAATTCTAAAGTACTTGAAGGGAACTCAAGACTTTGGACTCAAGTATACACAAGTGGGTGACTTCAGCTTGATTGGATACTCTGATTCAGACTTCGATCGAGATAAAGAAATTGGGGTATCTACTTCAGTTTGTGCTATGAATCTTGGCTCAAGAGCTATCTCCTGGTGGTCACGAAAACAATTAATTCTAGCAAATTCCACAATAGAGGCAGAATATGTGGTAGCAGCTGAAGTAACAAAGGAAATTGTGTGGCTGGGTAAAATTCTGGAAGATTTGCAGGTGAAACAAGTGCATTCAACTCCACTCATGATTGACAACACTTTTGCAATAAAGTTGGCCAAGAACCCAAAGTTCCATGATCAAACGAAGCACGTCAATACAAAATACCATTTGATTCAACATCATGTTGAGGCCAAGGGCCCAAGACAATCCATCTATGCCATTGTTCCACAAATAAGCAGATTGCAGACATCTTCACCAAAGCGCTTGGAAGAGAAAAGTTCGAAAGGTTCAGAACGATGCTTGGACTCGCCAACATCCCTTCAGATTAATGGGGTGAATGTTGACACCTACTCAGGGGGATTGGGTGACTATATGTAAAATAGTGTAAATGGTAAACAACGAGAATAGGAATATGAAGAGACATTGGGAGGTGAAGCCCAAGAGTCTCTCCCTCCATGTATATATCCATGAGCAATCTTAATGCAAAATCACAATTCGCATTGTGGAGTTACCTCCTGGCCTTACACTTATGATAATTTTCACCGCTCTTGGATCATTTAAGGGAACAACTGCTTCCAATTTTGAGGATCCTTATGGCCCTTTGTCCAGTGGTTGTTTTGTGATGGAAAAAGAAACAAAAACTCCTAACATATCCCTCAAGGATAAGGCAGCTTTGAACTTCAATTTTTACCAAGATCTTTTGGACTTCCATAAATGGACATGCGAAATTTGGAAACCCCTATTGCAGGAGGAAGCATACATCATCCCTGTGCTTGGGGTATCTTTGTGATGGAATTTGATTCTGCACAAGGCACAGCTCATATCTTCAATATTGGTCCTTGGTGTACTGTTATCTAGGTTAAACCCCCATACCTTCTTGATTTGGGGTAGCATCGGATGTGCTCTAGGCCTCAAATTTTGCAGGGAGGCTTGGGCACATGTATTCTCCAATACCCAGAAAGCGTTTTGGGAAATTCACCCAGAAGTGATTTTATTAAAATAATTAATATTTTTAAAGGGGTTCCTAGATCTAAATTTAGGAAAATTAAAATATTAATGGGTATTAATCTAATCAGGGGTGAAAATTCTAGAAAAAGACACAGATCAAGCCAAAGCGATATGAGCCTTTGATTATGATTTAATCTAGGTCGTTGGTTGTCCAATAGGAATATATAAGGGGCTTGAGGGTCATTTGGAAAACACAAAGAGATTGAGGAAATAGATTTTCTGAAGTGAGAAGTTCTCAGAAGGAAAATCGATTGAGGATATTTCTTACAGCAGAGGGGCAAGGATAGCAGCTTCCGGAGAGAGAGATTCTCAGTCAGAGAATCATCAGCAAAGAGAGGCAGAGAGTGATCCAGTAGCCTTGACGCAGGGCCAGAAGAGCCACGCAGAGGGCAAGAGAGAAAGTCGAAAGTCAGAGCAGAGGGTCACTTTCAGCAACTGGAAGCCGGGGTGTGAGATCGGGAGGCTGAGAGCAGTGACTCTAGGCTACTGATCGATTCCCCAGTTGGGTGACGTTGTGCCTAAGAGGGTTGACATTGGGACAGCATAGAGGCAACATAGTGATAGCACAGAGCCTGCCAGGGGCACCTAATCCAACAGTCGGGACATTTTCTCAGTGATTGTGTGAGGTAAACTCACAAAGCTTCTACCAGTATTTCTCTCTGTAACTGAATAACCCTGTGAGGTATTCAGTGATGTATTCAGAATTTGCTACTGCTTAATAATAATAAACCCTCAGAGTTGTTGCACCAGTTTTCCCGCATTGGGTTTTTCCGGGGACTATTGTCCAAAAATAACGGTGTCCTATGTGTTTCTATTTTCCTTGCTCAGTTTCTATGTTTCAGAATCATAATTAATTTGGTGTAGGTTGCTTCAGTAATTTACTTCAATGTTTCAAGAAGAAATCTAAAATAAACTTGTAATGTTATTTACAATCTAGGTGAAGTAGATTCAGTTAGTTGCAGTAGAATTCCTGAGATTGTTAGATCCTAAGAATTTTCACATGGTATCGGAGCTATTGATGTAAAACAAGGAAGAGCAGATCTAGCACTAAAGCAAGGGCCAACTTGCTGCAGCAAGCAGCAGTTCGAATCCCCTGAGGGATTGCGCAGTTCTAGCCAAGAGAGCTATATTTTCGTGGGTGTCTCTCTGAGTGAGCCGACAGAGAGGTAAGACTGCCAGATCAAAAACTTGCCAAGGCAGAGGGAGCTACGCAGAGCCACGAAGAGCTAGAGGAACGCAGTTTTCTGTAAGCTGAGTGTTGGACAGAAAAACTATCAAAAGGAAGAAGCAAATCACATAGTGAGGGAATACTTCCTCAGTGATTTCTTGCCGAGGAAATCAGTATTTCTCATTTGTTGAGCAACAAAGAAGCAGCAGCGTACCAGCTCCATCAGGGAGTGTGTTATGAATATAATTCATAACAAGTAAATAAATAAAATAAATGTAAATATTAAATAATCAAATATTGATTATGTTAAATAGTCATTAAGTTAAGTGAAAAGGCATGTCTTTTAAACATGCCCAGTCACGAAAGGACACCTGCTTAGGTATATATGTGAGTCCTCATTGTAACATTTTACATCACTTGTACATTTTATATATATAACAAATTATTATTAAAATACCTCGTGTATTTTTACGTTTAAGTCAACAAGCTATCAGTTTTGATGCTTTAGTGGTATCAAAGCCATGGTGCACAATATAATCATGCGAGTCTTTGAACATTGTTCACCGCACAATGTGCCATTACATTCACGTCCTAAATGCGTTGGGCAGTTTAGTAAAATTCAAGAAGCATTTCAATGTTTAGAAAAATCATTTGCAGAAGTTAAAGCATGTCGAAAGGAAATCAATAATAAGGAAGATAATGATGATGAAAAGGAAGTGAAAATGGTTGTTTTTTATAATGGAGAAAAAGGTGTGGATGCAGAAAGTACCAATGGAAGAAATGAATCCATAGATGATGAAGGGGATGATGAGGAAGATATGAATTCACACAGTAATAGTGGAGGAAACAATGCCATTGATAGTGAAGGGGAAGATATCAAAATTGTTGATTTAAAAGGAGACAAAGAATCGGTGAATATAAATATGGACATTGATAGTGAGAGTGATGAAGCTGGAAATGATGTGGAAATCGAAGTTAATGATGAAGTTCTTGTGAAGATGGTTTATGATGAAAGTGAGAAAAAGGAACAATATCATAAAGATTCAATTGATGACATTCAAATATTTCACATCTCCTCAGTTTCTCTTGGGGAACATCCTTATCGTATTTGCCATCAAGATGCGTCTCAAACATTTGCCATTTGCAGTAAGAGATGTGATTATGATCACAGGTACAAGATGTTGACAAAAACAGTGAAGAGCTTCGTGCATCTATTAAACCATAAAACAATTGAGATTATAACACTGTTTGCTCTTGGCATTAATGAACATGGATCTTGCATTCTGGGTTGTTCATTTGCAGATGGGAACAATCTCTATATTTGTGTTGAGACAACGTGTGCGTATCATGTGGACAGTGAATCTCACAAGGACCGAATTTTGGTATTTTCGTTTGAAGGAATCAACAAAAAAATGAGATGTACCAATGGTTGCATGATTCACGAACGTTGCAGTATGAATGTGGACATCATGGTCGTATACTGTCACATCATGTTCAGTGTCATGGAGATTTTATCATAGTTGGGGATCATATGAAATCGATATATTTGTTGGTATACAACAATCATGGGGAACGGGGAGCTGTGTTGGAGGAGAGGACTCGTGATAATAGTGAAAATTGGATGAGGATTGTTGAAATTCTGGGTGAATACAGTGAGGAAAAATAGCGATTTTGCAATTGATTCTGAAGAGAAACGAAAATTGGAAGTTGAAGGTGAATACCATCTTGGAGATATTGTGAGCAGGTTTCGGCGTGGATCTCTTGCTCTGCCTACGTTAGGCTCAGAGGGCAGCAACATACCTACAGCTATATTTGTGACAATAAATGGTATGGTTGGTGTTATCACACCCCTTTCACAGGAGCAATATCAAATTCTCGAAAACTTGCAAATGAATCTTGTCAAAGTAATCAAAGGAATAGGGGGCTTAAGCCATGAGCAATGGCAGTCATTCAGTAACGAAAAGTACACCAGAGATGCCAAGAATTTCATTGATGGAAATCTGATCGAGTCACTTTTGAAACTTAACAAAAACCAGATAGAGGAAATTGCAAACACAATAGGGTTAGCTCCAGAAGATAAGCAGCTATCTGTAAGTGGACGGAATTGGGGAGAAGTTGATTTAGATGGAAATATGTTATCGTTTTTTATGGGTTCAAAGCAAGCTTTTGAAGTATCTTTAGCAGACGTGTCACAAGCACAGCCTCAAGGTAGAAATGATGTCCTCCTAGAATTTCATGTGGATGACACTACTGGAGCCAATGAGAAGGATTCATTAATAGAGCTGAGTTTCCACATACCAAATACAAATACGACATTTACTGCGGATGAAAGATGACCTCCAGCACAAATCCTTCGAGATAAAATCATGCAAATGGTTGATGTTGGGGTGGGACCATCTGGTGAATCAGTTCTTGTGTTTGAAGATGTTGTACTTACTCCAAGGGGTCGCTACATAGTTGAGCTCCATCTTTCGTTCTTAAGACTTCAACGACAAGCTAATGATTTTAAAATTCAATATAGTAGTGTGGTTCGTCTTTTTCTTCTACCAAGGTCAAATCAACCCCATATGTTTGTTGTCATATCTCTGGATCCACCAATTCGCAAAGGTCAAACATTTTATCCACATATTGTCATGCAGTTTGCAACAGAAGAATTGGCAAAGCGTGAACTATCAATAAGTGAAGAACTCTTAAATTCTAAATTCAAGGACAGACACGAGCCATTCTATAAGGGTCTCCCACATGAAGTATTCACTCAGATATTACGTGGTCTCTCAGGGACCAAAGTCACAGCGGCCGAGAATGTAGCGGTTGGCAATGCTCTGTCGACTACTCGTCCTTCTAGAACAGTATATGTTCCTCCTCATCTGCGAAATAGCCCTCAAGTTTCGAATCCATCTTCTACAAACGTTGCTTCCACTGATTTTGGCTCCCTGCCTAACTCTGGTTCTGTTTGGATAGCCTATCACGAATCCGTCAAATGGTCAACGAAGCATCGTGACTGTTGTCGATTCGGTAATACGTAGTAAGGTAATATACATATAAAGTTATATAATAATAAATAGATATATTATAACTTTATAATATATATATTTATATAGTTTATAGAAAAAAAATTATAATAATAATAATATTATTATTAAAAAAAATTATATATTAGAAAAAATTATTATTATAAAAAAGAAAAAAAAAATGCTTAAGAAATAAAATTAAAAATTAAAAAGTAATAAAGAATAAAAATAATAAAAAAAAGTGGAGATAGAAAAACCCTAGCTTTAAGACAACAAAACAAAAAACAAAAAAAAACCATGGTTTCAAGACAATATTACTGGTGAGCTATAGGACAAGACGATTGCCAGATTATATACATCAAGATGACTGACACTAAGTGAAGAAAATCGACAGCATTAAAGCTTTGAGGACAAAGCTTCTGAAGGAAGGGGCTATGTTATGAATATAATTCATAACAAGTAAATAAATAAAATAAATGTAAATATTAAATAATCAAATATTGGTTATGTTAAATAGTCATTAAGTTAAGTGAAAAGGCATGTCAAAAAGACATACCCAATCACAAAAGGACACCTGCTTAGGTATATATGCGGGTCCTCATTGTAACATTTTACATCACTTGTACATTTTATATATATAATAAATTATTATTGAAATACCTCTTGTGTATTTTTACGTTTAAGTCAACAAGCTATCAGTTTTGATGCTTCAAAGTGTGTAAGGCAGCCTAGGAGCTACGCAGTAAGGAGAAAGAGGGAGTTGTTCGACATTTTTTTTGGAGGATATGGCAACCAGTGGCTTGAGGGATCAGGACAGGTTGGACAGAGCTTCCAACTATGCCATCTGGAAGGCTAGAATGTCTTTCCTTCTAGATGAGCATGCCCTCAAGACGTATGTTGATAATGTGGTAGCTGAACCTATGGATGCAGATCCGCTAAAGAAGTACAAGGCTGAGATGTCAAAGGCCAAAAGGATGATCCTGGATGGAGTCAAGGATCACGTGGTGTGCCATGTTGCTAGCAAAGGGACTGCTAAGGAGATGTGGGATGCCTTGGCCACATTGTATCAGGGATCTTCCGAGCAGTGGAAGATGTACTTAGAACAGAAGTTGAGGTCGACACAGATGCAGAAGGGAATACGTATGGATCCATTCCTCACAAAACTAAAGGAGATCCGTGATGAGTTGTCAATTGCGAGGCACACACCTCAGGATTCGGAGTTAGTGAGACTGGCTCTAAATTTCGTCTCAGATGAATGGCAAGTCTTTGTCCCGAGTATCCTGGGCTGAGCAGCATTGCCAAATTAGGACGAAAGGTGGGCAGCTCTGAAATAAGAAGAGCTGAGGAGATCCCTGCTCAAGGTCAAACTTGACGGCAACAGCTACAGCGATGGATCGAAGCCCAAAGAAGAGGAGGAGGATAACACGGCCCTTGCATCAAAGGGATAACAGGGGCAACAGAGACGAAATAAGGACGTCTCCAAGGTGAAGTGCTTCAGATGTGGCAAGATAGGCCACTATGCATCCCAGTGTCCTTTGAAGAAAAAGGACAAGGATGAGAAGCATGATCCTAAGGTTGCAGTCGCAAAGATCGAACAGGAGGAGGAGGAGTTCGTGATGACAGCCAAGATACCTCCAGGAGGGAGGTGGGCTGATATAGAACTGTAGTTCGATAGAGCTACAGATGGGCAAGATCCTTGAGGAGCCCGCCTCTTGGATCGTCACCTTGCTATGGGAGCCCATGATCAGTAGTAGCGAGATGGAGGAGTTTTCAATTGGTGCCATGGAGTCTTGATTCGACAGATGCAGTAGTTAGTAGTGCCAGAATGTGAGCAGCGCAGAGCAGAGAGGCAGTAGTGCGAGGAGGCATAGTGCAAAGCTTCAACAGCGCAGTGGCTTCAGAAGATAGCGTAGGACTAGCAGCAATCAGTATTTCAACATGAGGTGTATCCACTGGATACTTGTCCAGTTTTGGGTGTTTTCAGTTGCTTCTCTCAGTCACTGAGTTGCAGTACAAATGCAGTGTTAGCAGTGGCAGTGCTAGCAGCATAGCAGATGCAGCGTTTGAGAGGGAGTTGTAGTACAGATGTAGCATTGGCAGTGGCAATGGCAGTGTAAAAGGCAGCAGCACAGTTACAGCAGCAGCGCAGTAGTTGGTGGACAGCGTGTTAGACATCAGCAGCACAGTAGTTGGTGGACAGCATGTTAGACATCAGTAGCGCAGAGGACGATGCTTCAAAGTCAGAACAGTATGCAGTAGGGTATATTGCTAGAGCACATTCCTCGCTAAGAGGGAGTGTTGATTTGGGGTAGCATCGAATGTGCTCTAGGCCTCAAATTTTGCAGGGATACTTGGGCACATGTCTTCTCCAATACCCAAAAAGTGTTTTGGGAAATTCCACCCAGAAGTGATTTTATTAAAATAATTAGTATTTTTAGTGGGGTTTTCAAGTCTAAACTTAGGAAATTAAAATATTAATGGGTATTAATCTAATCAGGGTGAAACATCTAGAAAAAAACATGGATCAAGCCAAAACGATCTAAGCCTTTGATTATGATTTAATCTAGGCCATTGGTTGTCCAACAAGAAGATATAAGAAGGGGCTTGAAGGTCATTTGGAAAACACACAAAGAGATTGAGGAAATCTATTTTCTAAAGTGATAAGTTCTTAGAAGGAAAATCGATTGAGGAGATTTCTTGCAGCAGAGGGGCGGGGATAGCGGCTTCCGAATAGAGAGATTCTCAGTTGGAGAATCATCAGCAGAGAGAGGTAGAGAGTGATCCAGTAGCCTTGACGCAGGGCCAAAATGGCCATGCAGAAGCAGCGCAGAGGGAGAGAGAAATCGAAAGTCAGAGCAGTGGGTTAGTTTCAGCACCCGGACATCGGGGTGTGAGACCGGAAGGCTGAGAGCAGTGACTCTGGGCTATTGATCGATTCCCTAGTTGGGTGACATTGTGCTTGAGAGGGTTGACGTTGGGACAACGTAGAGGCAGCGCAGTGATAGCGTAGAGCCTACCAAGGGCACCTCATCTAGCAACTGGAACAGCGGGGACTTTTTCTCAGTGATTGTGTGAGGTAAACTCACAAAGCTTCTACCAATATTTCTCTCTGTCACTGAATAACCCTGTGAGGTATTCAATGATGTATTCAAAATTTGCTACCACTTAATAATAATAAACCCTCAGAGCCGCTACACCAGTTTTCCCGCATTGGGTTTTTCCGCGGACTATTGTCCAAAAATAACGGTGTCATATGTGTTTCTATTTTCCTTGCTCAGTTTCTATGTTTCAAAATCATAATTAATTTGGTGCAGGTTGCTTCAGTAATTTACTTCAATGTTTCAAGAAGAAATCTGAAATACGCTTGTAATGTTATTTACAGTCTAGGTAAAGTAGATTCAGTTAGTTGCAGTGGAATTCCTGGATTGTTAGATCCTAGGAATTTTCACAGACCTGCCCATATTCTTGGGGTCCCAATTCGTTGGAAACCATTGGCAATGCTCTTGATAAATTTCATTTTATATCTAGCAAAACAGGAAGAAGGCATTTGACTACAATTGTCCGAATTTGCATCTAGCTCGACCTTTTTTTTAAACAGAAATGGATATATTTTGCATTAGAAATTTGCTACAGCCATGCTGGCCAGCATTATACTACAAAACTGTAGAGTCTGATCCAAAACTTGATGATCTAAAATTGCCCAAAAATCTTGAAGCGTAACTACTACGAAGGCATGGCAATCATTTGCAGAGGAGATTAAGAAAGTACTACTAGTATAAATTCTATGGTGCATGCCCAAAAAATTAAACAAAACTTGCAAAACATTATTGACTAGTACTGAATAAAGGTACGCTTGCTGTTAGCTTCCTCCTGGTTCTCTAGAATAGCCTCAGTCCTGGTTTATGCCCATCATGTCCACATCATCATGCTGCTACTGGACAGTCACTTCGTTAATTTCCCCAGTAACTGATTCAATAGACAGTCTGCCATTTGAGGGAGCAGAGTTGGTACTTTTAGTAATCAAATTCACAACCATTTAATGAAGAGTAACACACTCAGCTTAAAAGGATTCGATTTGCCTCTTCTGACTGTGCAAAGTTTCCATAATAGAAGTATATTTATTACTTCTAGCTTCTCAGAATGCAACCATCCAGTCATAAAGAAAATTGAAGTCCCATTATCACCAAAGAGACTTTCTTGTCTTCTTAAAACCGTGTATATCAGTTGTTTTGTATAGTGGGCATCTCCCAGAATGTGTATGGTTTTCCATTCTGTAACCACTACATAAAACAATCAAGTTCCACCTTCCAATTCCAACAGGATCAGCAAGAATCAAACTACCATAACAAATAACAAAATTCTTTTCAAACATCTCCCCGAGCAATTGACAACAGAGGAAAAGACCTTCAGAAGCAGACTAACTTCCATAGTGATTTGGGAAACTAACCTTTTAATTATCCACACTGAGAGGAGCTCCTCAAGGATATCAGCAGTGTCTGTGCCATGAAATCCAACAAGCCTCCAGAGCAATACACCATGAGCCACCAAGCAAAATCAAGCCAAAAACTCAAACCAAGATCCCAAACTTTTCACTGTATTGGCACCCCAGACATGGAGAAGGAAAACCCTGTTGATATTCTAGTGCAATCAAGACTAATATAATTTTTCAAATTGATAACTACTTCCAATGATACAATATTACTTTTTTAGACCATTCCAATCGTCAAGCAGTTATACATGAAAATTTTCAATCATTCACTTCTATAATAGAGCAATAGAGATCACAGTAAACAATGAGACAAAAGACAAGAGACACCAAAATTTTAGCCAGCGGCCAGGGAAAAACCCACAAGGGTAAAACTCAACAATCTTTCCTTATGAGAGAGTTCAATTCATCAATTGTACATCAGTCAAAATCATATCTTTGATAAGATCATATGGACAAAACTTCGTCCTCTTCCTCAATCACAGAGATAAGGAGCCGCAGAACTTCGCTTTACTACAGAGAAGCTCCCATACCACAGAGAATAGTGCCACAGAGAAGCTTGAATACCACAGAAGAATGCTTACAGAATTTGACCTCCTTAAGAGATAAGTATAAGCTTCAGCTTTTCCGTCCTCAAACTCCTCCTTCCTTTGCTAGTACAGAGATGATTCTTGAGATGATTCAATTGCCCAAATGAGGAGAGGTCTCATATATCTATTAGCTTCCAAATGGAGTCGAATGGGTGCCTCCAACAGCCAGGCTGACTTGATCAAGGAGGGGGGCCGACTTGACACTTGTGGGGTCATAAATGTAAATTTAAATTTTCCTTTTCTTTTATTAAAGAAAATACCGACCATGGCTACTAAATTTCCAACACTCCCTCTTAGCTAGGGAGGTACTTTCCATTCTTTCTTAAGATCAATCTCCCTGTCCAATCCATAGGTCTCTCAGCAACAGCCCAAGGGAGAGATCCGAGGTACAAGTCTCTCTCTCTCTCTCTCTCTTAAGATCAATCTCCCCGACAAATCTATGGATCTCTCAGCAACAACCCAAGAGAGAGATCAGATGTACAAGTCTCATCATAAGGAAAGATACATAGCATCCAACACATCCCATAAGCCAAAACCTAATGGCATCAAGGTCAGTGCCCAACTGACCAATGGGATCAACCAATATCATTCATGAGGCCAAACTCTCCAACCATATGCAATGGTTTCTCAGTCAAGCTCAATGACCCAAGAGAGTATACACAGGGTCCATCTCCCCGACCTTAAACAAAGGTCTCTCAGTCCACGACCCAAGGGAGGAATCCCTATCTCGACATCAATCTCCCTGACTATATAGTCTCTCAATCCACGACCCAAGGGAGAGAACTCATCCTTCCTGACCAAACTCATTGGCCTCTCAGTCAACGACCCAAGGAAGGGAACTCAAGATCAATCTCCCCAACCAATCCATTGGTCTCATGGTAACTATGTTGGCATTATGACACAGGTTTGGCACTATAATACAGGTGTTGTCCTTGATGGCAACTCACTCAGATGGCAAATCATTGTTCAGGCTCTCAGAATGAAAAAAAAAAAAGAGGTATACGCAGGTTTCCTTTGACTAAGTCATGTATACACGCGGGATTGCCGATCAAAAGTCACATATGCGTATGCACGCACTTTCATGCACGGAAAAGCGCATACAAGTGGGAAAGCTTATTTTTAGGTCCATGGTATTTGGACCTGTGGTTTTGGACCTTGGTATTGCGTCTGAAGTATTGAACCCAAGTTTTGGGTCCCTAGTATTGGTTCTCTATGGTTTTGGACCATGGTTTGAGTAAGGCCTAAGACTATAAGAAGGAGGAGATCATTTGGCAAAGGTATTGACTCAAGCATTGAATATCTTATGAAGAGAAAGATCTAGAATACTGGTGATCGGGGTATGGTGCATAGCTGAATCTGAATCAAGGAGGAACCTGAGCACAAGAAGATGGATAAGTTCTATTGATGGGTCAAAACTCAAGACTTGAATAGTAGTATCTTTGTGTGATTTTGATCTGTTATATTTGGCGCGTGACTTGATCTATAAATCTGATAATCTGGGTATAACTAATGTCTGAATATTTGAAAGAGTGAATTATCTTTTATAGATCTGTACGCAGGTTCGACACATCAGAGGCGCGTATACACGCTGGTTCAGTAAGTCAAAACAGCGTATACGCTGGTTGGCCTTAATACAGAAGCGTATGCACGCAGGTTTCTGCATATTGAAGTAGCGTACGTCTCATGAAATATGTTTTAGCTACTTCTGTTTATTGCTGCAGTGTTCTGGGTTCAGAATTGGTGTCTGGTTACTGTTACTATTTTTTGGGTACAGCATTCAGAGAAGTGACTATTTGATTCAGTTTTGTTTGGTGCAAAGGAGATTGGTTGATACAGATATACTTGATGTTATTCGTGGATCCAGTCTGAAAATTTACGAAACGTGGTCCCTGGAAGAAAAGAGAAGGTTGTAGCCTTCTGTAGGTCAACACCTACGTACTAGTACCTGAATCAAGGAGGAACCTGAGCACAAGAAGATGGATAAGTTCTATTGATGGGTCAAAACTCAAGACTTGAATAGTAGTATCTTTGTGTGATTTTGATCTGTTATATTTGGCGCGTGACTTGATCTATAAATCTGATAATCTAGGTATAACCGATGTCTGAATATTTGAAAGAGTGAATTATCTTTTATAGATCTGTACGCAGGTTCGACACATCAGAGGCGCGTATACACGCTGGTTCAGTAAGTCAAAACAGCGTATACGCTGGTTGGCCTTCATACAGAAGCGTATGCACGCAGGTTTCTGCATATTGAAGTAGCGTACGTCTCATGAAATATGTTTTAGCTACTTCTGTTTATTGCTGCAGTGTTCTGGGTTCAGAATTGGTGTCTGGTTACTGTTACTATTTTTTGGGTACAGCATTCAGAGAAGTGACTATTTGATTCAGTTTTGTTTGGTGCAAAGGAGATTGGTTGATACAGATATACTTGATGTTATTCGTGGATCCAGTCTGAAAATTTACGAAACGTGGTCCCTGGAAGAAAAGAGAAGGTTGTAGCCTTCTGTAGGTCAACACCTACGTACTAGTACCTCAGCTAGTACAAGAGCTAAGGGGGTTGTATCTCCCTTCCAAGAGAAGCTGGAGAACGAGAGAAGGTTGTAGCCTTCTGCAGGTAGCAGCCTGCGTACTGGTATAACACTGCACCAGTACAGAATCATTGTAAAAAAAGTTTCTAATTAAAAGAAGATAGAGACGAATTGCAGCAGGTGGTTTTCACCCACATTGGGTTTCCACCTTATATCTTTGTGTCCATGTGTGTGATGATCTGTTTTGTTTTACTGCTCCTGTTTACTGTTCTTATGATTAATGAAGTCTTGATGCACTGATTAAAGATCAACAATTAATGAATCTTAAGTTTTCTGATATACGCTGGTTTCTTTAGACACAGTAGCGTATATATGCAGTTTCCCATAGCTGAAGTAGCGTATACAAATCTGATTGTGAAATGAAAAATAATTGATTTAATAATATTGATTCACCCCCCCTCTCAGTATTATTTCCAACAATTGGAATCAGAGCAGGTCCTTTAGAAGAAGCTTGATCGCTTGAAGGAAGATCTATCATCATGAGCAACTACGAAAAGGAAGCATCTATCAGGCTACCAATCTTTGATGGAAGAAACTTCGTCTATTGGAAGGTAAGAATCACAGTCTATCTTCAATCTCTTGGTACAGAAGTCTGGGATATTGTGGAAACAGGATACACATTTCCATCAGCAACTCCTACAGATACGGTTGGTAAGAAGCAGTGTGAAACAAATGCAAAGGTTGTCAATACTCTATTAGGGAGTCTATCTCAATCAGAATTCGTCAAAGTTATGCAGCTCAAAACTGCAAAAGAAATATGGGACAAGATCGTTCTGAGCTATGAAGGAGATGATCAGGTAAAACGAGCAAAACTACAAACTCTCAGAATTCAATATGAAAATCTCAGAATGCACAATGATGAAAGTGTGGCTAACTATTTCCTACGTATAGATGAGATTGTTAATTGTATGAAAAACTTGGGTGAAGAAATAAAAGAAGTTGTTTTGGTTGAAAAGGTTCTAAGATCTTTGTCTTCTAAGTTTGAATCAAAAGTTTCTGCCATAGAAGAAAAACAGAATCTACAGAGCATTACCATGTCACAGCTGCACGGAATCCTAACTACTTTCGAAATGAGAAAAGAAGGACCATCAGACAAGAGAGAAGCCGCATTCAAAGCCTCAGGAAAAGGAGATTACATTGAGTCTGGACATATGTCTGAAGGAGAGGAAGAATCAAACTTTGTCAAGAACCTTCAACGGGGTTTTGGAAGATTCAGAGATAAGCTACCTTTCAAATGTTTTACTTGTGGAAGAGTCGGTCACTATGCTGCCAAGTGTCCTCATAAAGATAAGCTTGACAAAGGTAAAGAACCAGTTAGATGGAACAGAAAACAAAGTGTAAGTAAGAAGAACTATTATACACATGAAGACAGTGACGGATTTTCAAATAGTGATGAAGATGAACAATGTAATGATTATAGACTTTTGATGGCTTTTGAAGATGATGACTTCTTGGATGCTATAGATGAAGAAGGTCTTTATGAAGAAATTTCTATACTCAAAATTTGTTTAGAAGAAAAAAAATATGATTATAGATACTTTGACATTCCAACTTGCTGAAAGGGAAAAACACAATGAAAAGTTAGAATGTGAAATTGTGGGACTTAGAAAAGATATTGAGAAATCAAAAGCTCTTAATCTTAGATTTGCTAAAGGATCTGAAACTTTAGATGAGATTATCAAAGTGCAGCGATCTCCTCTAATCAAGACAGGTCTTGGATATACTGAAGAAGCGTCTCAAGCACAGAAGCCATCCACCTCCAAAACTTATCTTGATGCAGCAAGGAGAGGTGAACAGGTTGACAATCGACAGCAAAAGCATAATGCAGATCACCAGGTAAATCAGGGACAATTTACTTCCAGAATGAACAGAGATCACCAAGTAAATCGGGGGCAATCTACTTCAAGGATGAACAGAAGCTACAACAAACCACAGGTAAATCATTCTCAATTTTCTTCAAGAATGGATGTCAATGGAAACTACAATCATTTGGTCGGTAGGTTTGATAATCGCGGGAATTTCTTCAATGGCCAATGTTTCTCTTGTCATAACTTTGGACACAAAGCTGCTCAATGTGTTGCCTACAAGACCATCATGACTAGAGAAGCTCAAAGACAAAGGAGTATGACTGGAATCATGAAAAGGACCTACAATAACTTTTATGCTCTTGAGAATGAAACAAAATGTTCTATTTGTAACAACTTCGGTCATGAAGATTCTGAATGCAGGAGTAGGTTTCGGCAAACAACTCAGAAGGAGCAAGCTTCATTGAGTCCCAAAACATGGAGAAAGAAAGAACCACAACCAGAAAGATGTGGGATAGCCTTATATGCAGAAGGACATGAAATCAGTGGTACATCGACAGTGGATGTTCGAAACATATGACAAGTGATAAAGAAAAACTTCAGTCATATAGTGCCTTAGAAAAGGAAATGAAGGTCTCGTTTGAAAATGACACCCCTGCACTCATAAAAGGTAAAGGTTCTGTTCTTTTGAAAGAAAAAGTCAAAGCTGGAAATGTTATGTATGTTGATGGTTTAAAGCATAATCTATTGAGTGTCAGTCAAATGTGTGATCAAGGAAATGAGGTAATATTTCGATCAAATGGATGTATTGTTTGTGAGCTTGGTACAGGAGAAACAGTGATCAAAGGCATAAGAACTCCAAATAATTTATACATACTCAAGGGAGGACAACAACAAAGCTATCTGAGCAAGAATGATGAACACTGGCTATGGCACAGAAGATTGGGGCATCTACGCTTCTCTCAGATAAGGAAAGCATGCAAATATCAGGCGGTTCATGATCTCCTTGACATCAGAATTCCAGACAATACAATATGCAAATCATGTCAATTTGGTAAGCAAACCAAAACTAATTTCCCTGAGAAGGAAGGATCAGCTAGCAGGCCACTTGAACTTGTCCATACTGATGTATGTGGTCCATCTAGGAAAAGGTCACCTCGAGGAGAAGAATACTTTATATTGTTCATTGACGAATTTTCCAGGATGTGTTGGATAGGACTTATGAAGCATAAAGATGAAGCTTTCGAAAAATTCAAAGCATTCAAAGCCTTGGTTGAAAACGAATAAGATCACAGAATCAAATGCCTCAGGTTTGATCGAGGATGGGAATTTACCTCGGATGAAGTTTTCGATTTTTGTGAAGAACATGGAATAAGAAGGGAATTCTCTACTGCAAGGACTCCTCAACAAAATGAAGTAGTGGAAAGGATGAACAGAACGGTTCAACAAATGGTTTGTGCTATGCTTGATGAGTCTGGAACTCCCGCAACCTTCTGGGGTGAAGCTGCATTTGCTGCAGTTACTATTCTCAACAAGACAAACGTCCGGGTAAACAACACTCAAACTCCTCATGAACTCTGGTATGGTAAGACTCCCACAGTAAAATACTTCAAAAATTTTGGAAGCAAATGTTACATCAAAAAGACTGATTAAAACCTTGGCAAGTTTGAACCTAGAGCAGATGAAGGCATTCTCCTTGGATACTCTCCCCACAGCAAAGGATATAAGCGTTACAATAAAAGACTTGGAAAAATTGTTGAAAGTATTGATGTAGTGGTTGATGAAGAAGTAAACATTCCTATGCAAGTAAAATCCGAAGATTTCGACGATGATGAGGACTATGCTACAACATCAAATCAGACTTATGATGAAGAAGAAACCCATGAGGCACCAGAAGAACAAATAAGGATAGAAGAAAAGACTCCATCCAGGTACGTTCAAAAGAATCATCCAGAAACTCAAATTTTGGGGCAGAAAGAGGCAGGTGTACAAACAAGAAGAACTATTTCAGAAGCTTCAAGCTATCTAGCATTGCTCTCCTCCACTGAACCACAAAATGTAAGAGAAGCATGCAAAAATGAATGCTGGGTCAAGGCCATGAATGAAGAACTTGAGCAGATTGAAAAGAATAACACTTGGGAGTTGGTTCCTAGACCAAATGATAAGAATGTCATAGGGACAAAATGGATATTCAAAAACAAGCTGAATGAAAATGGAGATGTTATTAGAAACAAGGCCAGACTTGTTTGTAAAGGGTATGCTCAACAAGAAGGTATATACTTTGAAGAAACTTTTGCACCAGTTGCTAGACTTGAGACCATAAGAATGTTCCTTGCTCTTTCTAGCTTTCAAAAGTTCAAAGTATTTCAAATGGACGTGAAATCTGCCTTTCTAAATGGAGACTTGGATGAAGAAGTGCATATTGAGCAACCAGATGGGTTTATCCTTGGAAATGATCCAAAACTTGTATGCAGACTTAAAAAGGCTCTTTATGGCCTTAAACAGGCTCCAAGGGCTTGGTATTATCATTTGGATAAGTACCTCCATCAACAAGGTTTTTCAAAAGGATTAGCAGATAGCAATCTATATGTAAAAATTGATAATGATAAATTGCTAATACTTGATGTGTATGTTGATGATATCATCTTTGGTAGCAATGAGGAAGCCATGAGTCAAAACTTTGCTTTGGTGATGCAGAAAGAATTCAAAATGTCCATGATTGGTGAGCTGACATATTTTCTTGGTTTACAAGTCCAACAAAATAAAGACGGTATTTTTTAATCACAAACCAAGTACCTCAAGGAGATCTTGAAGAAATATCGCATGGAAGATTCAAAACCAGTATGTACCCCTATGGTAACAGGATGCAACCTCAGCGCCAATGATGATTCAGCAGCAGTACATCAACCAACCTATAGATCCATGATTGGTAGTCTGCTCTATCTGACAGGTACCCGACCAGACATCATGCATGCAGTGGGAATAGTTGGAAGATTCCAGGCAAATCCAAAAGAAGCACACCTTCAGGCAGTTAAAAGAATCTTCAAATATCTTCAAGGGACATAAAACTATGGCTTATGGTATCCTAGAGATACAGATCTCACACTTCATGCATATACAGATGCAGATTGGGCAGGAAGCGTGGATGACAGAAAAAAGTACTAGTGGTGGTGCATTCTTTATGGGGTCCAGATTAGTCTCTTGGTTCAGCAAGAAGCAAATTTCAATTGCTTTATCTACAGCTGAAGCGAAATATGTGGTTGCTGCATCTTGCTGCACACTACTCCTTTGGATGATGCAAATTTTGCAAGATTTTCAAATCACTTGCACTCCACCTATCTCTATTTTATGTGATAATACAAGTGCAATCAGCGTTTCAAAAAATCCAGCCATGCATTCAAAGACCAAGCACATACCTATCAAATATCATTTTCTCCGAGAACAAGTGCTTGAACAAAAGGTCAAATTGGAGTACATTCCCTCCAAGGAACAGGTTGCTGATATACTCACCAAACCACTGCCCAGGAGACATTTGAATACCTCAGACAGAAGCTGGGAGTAGTTGATGCATCATCTTGCTATTGAAACTTGTCTGTTTCAGAGAAAAGTGGTTGTATGTGAGTTTAATGAGGAGAATCCGCGTATATACGCCGGTTTATGTGGATACAGTCGCATATATGTTGGTTTAAAAACAAACAGTGGGCCAGGCTCAGGATGAAAGGAGTCTGATATGGGTCTGACAGAGACCATCTGGGACAGGTTCAGGGGGAGCATATATATTCTTCTAATAATGCATTGTTGGCATTATCCTAGAATATCTTCGTTCAAGATCATAGTGTTTTGGTTTCAGGGGGAACAGGTGCAGAAGGAGAACATGGTTGCTGGTCTGAATGATGATTGACAGATGTTGCTCATGATAGTTGTTGATAACTATCATAGTCTGGTTGTAGATATTTCGTCTTTATGTCATGTATTTCTTTTCTTATCAAGGTCATGTAACGGCCTATTTTGGTGTCCCCACTATGCCTGGGATGGATAATGTAATGTTCTTGTCTTATCTTGTGTAAACTTTTGGTGTATCCCCACTTGGTTGGGAGATGGATGTATGTATGAGTCTTTGGTGGTAGGAAGGTCATTTATGATGTTATGTATCTTCTTGTAGAACACCTTCTTGCAAACTGTGCCTACAGTCAGGGGGAGCATGGACAACACAGCAAAAGAGAGATTTCAACATGAACTCAGGGGGGAGCATAACCCTTTGCCCTTGATGTCAAAGGGGGAGAATGACTTTGAATGACTTGGGGTTGCCATCAAGTCCAAAGGGAGAGATTGTTGGCATTATGACACAAGTTTCGCACTATAACACAGGTGTTGTCCTTGATGGCAACTCACTCAGATGGCAGATCACTGTTCAGGCTCTCAGAATGAAAGAAAAAGAGGTATACACAGGTTTCCTTTGACTAAGTCATGTATACACGTGGGATTGCCAATCAAAAGTCGCGTATGCGTATGCACGCACTTTCATGCACGGAAAAGCGCGTACATGTGGGAAAGCTTATTTTTAGGTCCATGGTATTTGGACCTATGGTTTTGGACCTTGGTATTGCGTCCGAAGTATTGAACCCAGGTTTTGGGTCCCTAGTATTGGTTCTCTATGGTTTTGGACCATGGTTTGAGTAAGGCCTAAGACTATAAAAAGGAGGAGATCATTTGGCAAAGGTATTGACTCAAGCATTGAATATCTTATGAAGAGCAAGATCTGGAATACTGGTGATCGGTTTATGGTGCATAGCTGAATCTGAATCAAGGAGGAACCTGAGCGCAAGAAGATGGATAAGTTCTATTGATGGGTCAAAACTCAAGACTTGAATAGTAGTATCTTTGTGTGATTTTGATCTGTTATATTTGGCGCATGACTTGATCTATAAATCTGATAATCTGGGTACAACTGATGTCTGAATATTTGAAAGAGTGAATTATCTCTTATAGATCTGTACGCAGGTTCGACACATCAAAAGCGCGGGTATACACGCTGGTTCAGTAAGTCAAAACATCGTATACGCTAGTTGGCCTTCATACAGAAGCGTATGCACGCAGGTTTCTGCATATTGAAGTAGCGTACGTCTCATGAAATATGTTTTAGCTACTTCTGTTTATTGATGCAGTGTTCTGGGTTCAGAATTGGTGTCTGGTTACTGTTACTATTTTCTGGGTACAGCATTCAAAGAAGTGACTATTTGATTCAGTTTTGTTTGGTGCAAAGGAGATTGGTTGATACAGATATACTTAATGTTATTCGTGGATTCAGTCTGAAAATTTATGAAACGTGGTCCCTGGAAGAAAAGAGAAGGTTGTAGCTTTTTGTAGGTCAACACCTACGTACTAGTACCTCAGCTAGTACAAGAGCTAAGGGGGTTGTAGCTCCCTTCCAGAAGAAGCTGGAGAACGAGAGAAGGTTGTAGCCTTATGCAGGTAGCAGCCTGCGTACTGGTATAACACTGCACCAGTACAGAATCATTGTAAAAGAAGTTTCTAATTAAAAGAAGATAGAGACGAATTGCAGCAAGTGGTTTTCACCCACATTGGGTTTCCACCTTATATCTTTGTGTCCATGTGTGTGATGATCTGTTCTGTTCTACTGCTCCTGTTTATTGTTCTTATGATTAATGAAGTCCTGATGCACTGATTAAAGATCAACAATTAATGAATCTTAAGTTTTCTGATATACATTGGTTTCTTTAAACACAGTAGCGTATATACGCAGTTTCCTATAGCTGAAGTAGCGTATACAATTCTAATTGTGAAATGAAAAATAATTGATTTAATAATACTGATTAACCCCCCCTCTCAGTGTTATTTCCAACGAACTACCTATGGGAGAGATCACAAAATTAGTGTCCCCGACCAAACTCATTGGTCTCTTAGTCATCATGACCTAAGGGATCACTTCATGCCTCAGAACCAAGCTCCTTGACCAGACTCATTGACCTCTCGGTCAACTGACCTAAGGGAGTGACAATCTTCTTGACCATAATCTATGGCCTCTCAACTACAGTGTAAGGAAGATTCATGATGCTATACAATCAATGCTCTCTTTCTTCAAGAAGAATTCTCAGCCATTCCAAGCTTCTCACAGAAGCAAGCAAACACCATCTAAGATAGTGGCTTTGTCAAAACATCATCAACATGCTCATTAATATAAATGTATTCGAGCCTCACAACTCTTCTTTGGACACATCTCAGATATAGTGCTTTGACTTATCATGAAAAAAGAAGATTCTCAGAAAGCTTCGAACAACTTTGATTGTCACAATACATCATAATTCCAGCACCTGATCAAACAAGCCAGCAAACAGCTTTTGAAGCCACACAGCTTCACAACAGGCTGAACAGACAGCAATGTACTCAGCCTCAATCATACTAAGAGCAACAAAAGTTTGCTTCTTACTAGACCATGAAATCATATTAGGGCCCAAGCTAAAATAGAACCCAGAAGTGCTCTTTCTATCACTAGAGCATCCAGCGCAATCAACATCAGTAAAACCATGCAGTTGCCATTTTCCATTAAAAAAATATATCTCAAACCATAGTCAACGGTGCCATGCAGATATCTCATATATGTTTTGCTGCAACCCAAAGCACATGTCAGGGCTCAACCAAGAATTGGCTCATAGCCAATATAAATTTTGGTGTTCACCATATAGTTCAATGAGCCAATCAATATGTGATACATAGAGGGATCAATCATACCAAAATCACAATCTCGTATCTTCTTCAAATTTGTCACCATGGGAGTGTCCATGGACTTGCATTCCATCATGCCAAAAATTTTGAAGGATCTTAATAGTGTACTTGCATGGTTCAACAAAGAATTCAACAGGCTTTTTCCATATTTCGAATAATAATGCATAAGACCAAGATCCTTCATCTCAAATTCAAAAATCACCTCCCTCTTACACTGGCGAATGAGAAATTCAGCGCTTGTCAGAAACAAATCATCTACATATAGAAGCAAAATCAAGGGCTCATTTTTAATGATGAATTAGCATTGTTATAAATAGCCATCAACTATGCACGAGGTGTCTATCTTCGTATTCCTCTCCCTCTCAATGAGGTAATCCTTCGCTTGGCACTTCCAACCATCTTCTTTTTGAAAGTCACAACTGACCTCTTTTCGACATAGTTCCAAACAAGCTTCAATCTCACTAATTTGTATGCTCCCTCTAAGTCCAAGGCTCATCTAACACAATATCTCTCATCACGAGTCTTCTTGTCACAAACTTTGTCCTTCCAATCTTTTCATTTATTGCAACAATCTAGGCAGTTTTCATCATGTACCTGCAATCCTCACCAGGAGGCCAAGGAAGAACAAATACAACCAAGATATACAAGGACAAGAAGAATAACAACAATAGTAATAATTGAAATAAGAGAGATAATATACTTATCTTTTGAGAACATGTTGGCTCCCTCTTGATCTTTAGCCTTCTTTCATCCAACTTGCAAATCAACCTTGTCCACATCATCATCATCATCATGCCATCCCTTCTTTGCAGGAGCTAGGTTTTTCTTCTTTCGATGGAAGCAATTCTTTTGCCCATAAACCCTAGGGCTTTCTTGTCATGTTGCTATCTAGGGTTTACAAACCCTAGATCTTCAATGATGATCCTCGATTTAAACAAATCAAGAAACCCTTCTTTCATAAAAATCATTGTAACAATAGCAGCATCAGTTCCTTAAGAACTTGCAATAAACTTCATCATCAATTCACGCAACTACTTAATATGACTTTATAAAGAGAGAAACTTTTGGTCTTCAAGGCTTGGCATCTTCAGATTTAGCAGGATTTTCAAAGAAGGTAAATAAGGTGACTTAGCTTTTAATGATGTATCATAACAGCTCAGCATCTTCCAAGCCTTGTTCACAGATTCAAAGTAATGTCCTGCCATTATGCAACTTTCCAATAAAAGTCACACAATTCCTTCAATCAATTATTCCATCAAGTAGACTATGTTCCTACTGAACTTAAACCTTGAAGAGGCACTCGGCCTCCTTTTTCCCTGAAAATAATCTTTTGTCAAAGGTATGAATAGTGAGACCTTTCTTTTATCTAAAAACTGAGCAACCATAGATACCATCCTTCTAAACATGCAAAGATACATCATCACACTCAAAATTGTACTGAGCCAGTGTCATTTCTTGCCATACATTAAGAGGGACACCCTCAGAATTTACAGTTGTCCTAAAAGATTCCTCACAGTCCTGTGATTGACTAACTTGTTCCAGAAAGGTTCAGGTCATACTTGAATTCAATTTTGCAACTGTCCTTCCACATAGATTGGTGACTTATCTTTCAACCTACTTTTATCTGAATCTTCCAAGGAGATACTCAACTCAGCCCTCCTATTACTTCAGATCATATTTGCCCTAGAGATATTTTTCGGATTTCTTGTAGCAGGTTTTTAAGGTCTTTTCAATATATGTCATAGAGCCATCGGTTATTCACATACGCAAGACAAACTTTGATATGCTAAGAAATTTAATCTCTTGCATAACTTATCACTAAACTTGTAGAAGAAGACATTCAAGCCTCATTCCTTTATGACTGATCTAGGACATCAAATACTTCTGATTCATTGTTGCTCACATTTTTCCAGTACAAGAGAGACTCGTATGCTACAAATTTTGAGGTATATATATATAAAGCCTTTTCAATCTTCAGGGAGTACAGAGATCAGTCCTTTCTTAATGATAAAAAAAACAGACTTTCTATGGGAGTCTAGATACAAATCTTGTACAAATTATGTCAGAGCCAAGAAAAGAATATCGCTGAAATTTTAGAAACAGTGACAATACATACCTCAGATGTTACAATTCAGATTTTATTTCAGTACAGACGAAATCCCAGGTCGGCTCTTTGTATAGGTCTCTCTATGTAGCACAGGGATCTTTTAAGCTAACATCAGATTTACTTCTGAGTGGATTTGAAAATTTGGCTTTACTATCCTTGAGATTACTTTTGGGTACAGAGATCATTGACCACGAACATGTCACCTTTCAAAATGGCTTGGTTTTCTTATATTTCAAGGAGATACCCAACATAACACTTTGTCAACCGTGAGAGAGAGATGCTTCTTCCTTAAGTCAAAATACATAATAGATAGGAAGGATCCATCAACAATGTTCTCAGGTTCAGCGAATTCAGCCCTCAAAGTATTGATCCTCAATCATAAATCTGTCCATAACATGTCAATAGTCTGTCCACAAGACTATCCAATAACAAACCTTGGATTGTGCCACAAAGCTTCACTCAAACTTCGCATGGTTCCGCAGAGTGAGGTGCCTCAAACCCTTGCATAGTTCTTCAAATAAATGGCCTCATACTTCGCATCATTTCATAGTGAAATGTGCCTCAGACTTGTTGAAATATGTAACTAGGTTTGGTATTCATAATGACATGTAATCATGATTGTATGTATTTGATGTAAAGAGAAATAAAATTATTATTGTTATTCTTGAGGCATGGGTTTCATGCTCAAGGTTATTTGATTTATAGTTCAAGCACACATTGAGTGCTTCTAGGGCTTGTCATTGAGTCTACAAGTCAATTGAGTCATTGTCATGTATGGAAGACCCTTTTGGGCATGTTACATCTTGTAAAGAAAATTTATATAAAGTCAAAAGTGTCAAATAGACCCTCCAAGACCTTGTCATCATCAAAAGAACAAGTCGGCCTTCATGAGTGGACAAGTCGGCCTAAAGACAGCAATTCAACCTAGAAAGAAGCCTATATATAAGAAGACTTCGACCTCATTTGAAGATCATCCAATCAGCTCTCAAGAAGTTCGATCTAAGAAGAGGACGAAAAAGGAAGTCGAATACCTATCAAAGAAGGAGAAGAAGAAAGCAAAGTTTTTGGGCTAATATCCTTCACACGTGCGAGGAAACTAGGGCATCATTTGCAGCAGGAAGTCCGAAATTGCAGCTACCTTAGGAGACCGAAATTAGGTGTGAAAAAGACTAAGTTTGTTGGCCAAGTACTCAAGAAGGAGAAAGTTATCCAAGCGAAGAAGGAAAGGAAGCAAAATCATCTCACACGTGCAATCTAGGGTTTCTGCAGAAGAAGCTATTGGGGGTCGAAATTGCAGAAGAAGTTGTTGGGGGTTGAAATTGCAGAAGAAGCAGCAGGGGGTCGAAGATGCAGAAATAACTGGGGTCAATTTGCTAGAAGGAAAGCTCATCAAGGAGGAAGAATTGACTTGGTCTTGGAGGGGACTTTAACAGTCTTAGGTCTTGCAATTCGTCATTTGAAGTTCTATAAGAAGAGAAGAGTTCTTGTGGGTTTTCCTCTCAAGAGGAGAGGTTTTGGCCCTAGCTGATACCTTATATCTTGTGTCCTCTTGTCTCATTGTTCTTTATTGTTTTGGTAGTTGTTTGATGATAAGAACAGTAATTATAATCAAGTGAAAGAAGCATCTAATCAAGTTAAGTAAAATACATCACAAGCAGTTATCAAAGTAAGAGAAATCATCTAATCTAGTTGCCATAGATTTCTCAACAAGACTTAGCTTCATTTCATAGCGAAATGTGCCTCAGACTTCGCACTTCTTTGACAAAGAATAAGTGCCTCAAATCTACAAGTTTCCACAGAGAATAAGTGCCTTAAGTTCATCAAGATTCATTCATCTTTCTTCTTGCAGGTGATGACTCCTTTCCACAATAAACTTTCAATCATGGTCTTAACATGATCTTAACCTTTGATATCCTTGCAGAACAAGTCTTTGAACTAGGACTTCTCTAGACTTAGGCCTACTTAAGGCTTTCAAAGATCAAGGCTACTAGTTAGATAAGTGATCTCAATGCTCTTTCCTTTAACCATAACCTTGATTCCATGTTGATATTCTAGTGCATTTAAGAGTAGTACAATTTTTCAAATTGATAACTACTTCCAATGATACAATATTACTTCAAGACCATTCAAATCATCAAGTAGTTATACATGAAAAATTTCAACCATTCACTTTTATAATAGAGCAATAGAGATCACAGTTTTTTTCACAACGAGATAAGAGACACCAAAATTTAGGTCAGCGGCCAAGGCAAAACCCACAAGGGGAAAACCCAACAATCTTTTCTTATGAGAGAGAGTTCAATTCATCAATTGTACATTAGTCAAAATAATATCTTTGATAAGATCCTATGGACAAAACTCTATCCTCTTCCTCAATCACAGAGATAAGGAGCCACAGAACTTCACTTTACCATAGAGATAAGGAGCCACAAAGAAGCTCGCATACCATAGAGAATAGTGCCACAGAGAAGCTCGCATACCACATAAGAATGCTTACAAAATTCGACCTCCTTAAGAGATAGGTATAAGCTTTTTTTTTCCATCTTCAAACTCCTTCCTTCACTAGAGCAGAGATGATTCTTGAGATGATTTGATTTCCCAAATGAGGAGGAGAGATCTCATATTTATAGCTTCCAAAGGGAGTTGAATGGGTGCCTCCAAGGGCTAGACCGACTTGATCAAGGAGGGGGGGCAGCTTGACACTTGTGGGGTCACAAATGTAAATTTAAATTTTCCTTTTCTTTTATTAATGAAAATATTGACCATGGCTAGTAATTTTCGAACAAACTCCAAGACAAAATAGCTCATAACAGAGATATCCACTGTAAGACAAGAAACCACTCCAAAATATCCCTCCAAAACTATCATCCCAAATACATAAGAGCCCAAGTCACTTCTGTAGAAATAACTCGAAATTTGCAGCTGCTAACGAATTCAGACTGAAATCAATAGACACAAATTTCTTCTACTAAATTTTTCGAAAGGAAAACTGACAATAGAAACACATGCAATCATTCAATCACATCAAACACAGTTTTTACTGGGGAACCCAACTGGGAAAAACCCCTCCTTTGTTTGTATTATATCAGATGAGAAAAATGATCTATTACAATGATAGCTTCAATCCTTGAAGCTCAATTTGCACTGCAATATTGATCTCCTCCTGAGTCTGCTCTGGAAAATACTGAGCTTGCACTCACTCTGCCTGCACTCACGTTTCTGCAATCACTCTGCCTGCACTCGTGCTATTTCCTTGCGCAATTATGAGGAAATTAGCTCATCTGCTACATCCAAACTCTATACACTCACTAGTATACAACAATAAATACAATTATGTATTTTCCCTCTACTCAACTAGGCAATTCGAATTGCATGCATGAGTAGGCCTATTTTTAGTAAACTAACTAGTTAACTAAGAGATCAGTGAGTTAACAACAGTTACAACTACTCAATTGAACTCATACTGACTCTATTCTAGACTAGACCTCAGATAACTGAGTTTCGCTAAATATAACTCCACTAGATCGCTAAATCTTAGCAATCAAATCATGCACAACTCTACTTCTTGCCCACAAACTCGAATTGACTGACTTAACTAAGTGGCTTGGCCATGTAACTTCTGCTAACTGCAACTCATGTCATCCTGCTAATGTAGACATTCAAATTTCTCCATTTGACTAAGGCACAAGTCAAATGAAGCCTTTTCTTGGTACAATTTAACACTCCTTCTTAGCAAGAAAAGGATTCTTGGAAGAACCCTATCCACCTGGGTCTGTCTTCAACTCTACCAAGTTCTCTACTAACGCAGTTGCTCCCTAAACTAGAAAATGTTTCTTCTTTCTTCTGCAGAACCTGATCTAAAGATTTGTTCTTTCCCACAATGCATTATGAGTCCATCACCTCTCTATTTTTTGCACAACCTGCCTTGCTGCTCAAGGCTTCTCCCTCTGAAACTGTGCATCTCTAGCTCCACAATCTGCCAATATTAATGATCACAACTCCTTTTTGTGTCACTAAACATTGGCTCACTGATCTACCCACTAGCAGCCTTCTAGCTCCATTAAGAAGTCTGCACATAGGGTCTTTTGGATCTACCCTAAACTAGGGCTCCATCAATTTGCCTTCTAACAGTCCATGGATCCTTTCATGCATAATGTACTTGAGGTCTTCAAGTTGTTGCATACTGCATACGAAAGTCATTGTTCACAACTACGTTTGTGAACAATGCCTAGCTTTCCAGATCTACCATATCTATGACATATCAACTGCTATTGTCACTCTTCTTAGGGTTTTCCGATCTACCGACATACGGTCACTCCTTCACTAATCTAGGGCTTCAAAGAACACTGCCCTATTTTTGCAATTTGTTCCTCAAATTGCCCATATCTAGGGCTCTTTAGATCTACCAAATTTTCTTTGATTTCTTATACAAGTTGATCTCTATGTGTTGGTCCTTATTCTACTCACTGCTCTGTCCTCAATCCATAAACTGACATGATTCCTGCACTGACAAAATTCCTGCACCACAAATTTGCTATTCGAAATTTCTCTGAGCGGTAATCAGGAACATGGTTTCTATGTAGTTTTCAATACCTGTGATACCATGTTGAAATAACTCGAAATTTGTAGTTGATAATGAATTCAAACTAAAATCAATAGACACAAATGTCTTCTACTAAATTTTGCGGAAGGAAAACTGACAATAGAAACACATGCAATCATAATTGACAATAGAAGCACATAGAAATCATTCAATCACAATGAACACAGTTTTTACTGGGGAACCCAACTAGGAAGAACCCCTCCTCTATTTGTATTATATCAAAGTAGAAAAATGATCTATTACAATGACAACTTCAATCCTTGAAGCTCAATTTGCACTGCAATATTGATCTCCTCCCGAGTCTGCTCTGGAAAGTACTGAACCTGTAATCGCTCTGCCTGCACTCACTCTACCAGCACTCGTGTTCCTGCACACACTCGGCCTGCAGTCGTGCTATTTCCTTATGCAATTCTGAGAAAATTAGCTCATCTGCTACATCCAAACTCAGTACACTCATTAGTATACAACACTAAATACAATTCTTCCTTTTCCCTCCACTCAACTAGGCAATTTGAATTGCATGCATGAGTAGAGCTATTTTTAGTAAATTGACTAGTTAACTAAGAGATTAGTGAGTTAACAATAGTTACAACTACTCAACTGAACTCATATTGACTCTATTCTAAACTGGAGCTCAAATAACTGAGTTTCACTAGATATAACTCCACTAGATAGCTAGATCTTAGCAATCAACTCATGCACAATTCTAATTCTTGCCCACAAACTCGAATTAACTGACTTAACTAAGTGACTTGGCCATGTCACTTCTGCTCACTGCAACTCAAGTCATCCTGCTAATGTGGAAAGTTGAATTTCTCCATTTGACTAAGGCACAAGTCAAATGAAGCCTTCTTGCTACAATTTAACAACTTCACACATGAATAACCTACTCCAGCAGTAAACCACAAGTGTGTGAAGGTACCATGGGTAAATACACCTTGAATGCCAAATTCCATAAGTTAATTTCCCTTACCACTCGAATTCCTTTTGGATACCATGCAATGCTTGTTTATAACTTTGGAATAAGGGATTAAGGAATGAAGGAAGTTGATATACCAATTTTGATTCTAAGAACTCCAGTCTAAGCTAGAGGCTATGTTAGCCAGTCGATCTACCTTATGATTGAGCTCTCTTAATACATGATAATGCTCTAGAGATTTAAACCTATTGGCTTCCTACTGTATTTTCCAGATTATCTACACAAGATTGCCATCATTCAGAGAGGAGTTGTGCATCATCTTGATAATCATAGCCGAGTCACCAATGACGATTTAACTACTAATTTGACTTGCATCAAGTAGCTTCAACCCCTGAAAAGGAGCCAATGCCTCAACCTGGTTATTTGCCACTCTGCATAGGCCCCATTCAAAGGTTATTTCTTTGTTTCCCTCAAGATCAAGGATGATCGCCCCTGAAGCTACCACCCTTGCATTGAACTAAACCCTACCAAAGGCCTCCCAAAACAAATAACGTTGAAAGTGTCGAAAGTTGCTTGGAAGCAAACATTGCACTATGTGCACATTGCATTTGGATGTAGGTCATGCATTGCCTATAAGTATATGGCCACATCGTGCATTCTAAGAGAAAATTAAGAGGCAAGGCTCTTGGATTCTACTTGGTGGCAAGCTACAGATGACAGCCACCGTTTACTTACTCAAGATCCTAAGGAGCCCTCTCTAGAATTTGAGGAAGAGGCTCTAGCCAATGACAGTGTTCCATCCAAGGATCTTCACAAGGAACGCATGGAAATCAATGCATCAAGAAAATATCATCACAATACCCCATCTTAAAGCTCTTCATTTTGTGGAACAATTTCGGCAAGGCTCTTGGATTCTACTTGGTGGCAAGCTACAGATGACAGCCACCGTTTACTTACTCAAGATCCTAAGGAGCCCTCTCTAGAATTTGAGGAAGAGGCTCTAGCCAATGACAGTGTTCCATCCAAGAATCTTCACAAGGAACGCATGGAAATCAATGCATCAAGAAAATATCATCACAATACCCCATCTTAAAGCTCTTCATTTGTGGAACAATGTATTGAAATTGTTTTGAGGGGTTTTATATTGAGTACTAGGGTTCTGCAATGATAGCGCCCCTTCACATGGTGTGATGGCCCGGTGTTAACACTGGTTCTGGATCCCCACTGCGGGTCCTCTACCCCTCTGCTTGGGCTGGACCCTTCCTACCATTGTGGGTTGGCCTCGGTGTGTCGGGTCTACTGGAGTCTGGATTCGTCTTCCTCTGGCCTTAAGCTTTCTTCTGGTGCTCCTCTCTTTTTGGCGCATTGGATTCATGGGTCGGTCTGGCGCTAACTTTTTCTTCTAGTCCTTGCTGCTGGACGCTCCTTGTCTGAGGTTGTCGTTGTCTGGGGGTCTTCAATCATTCTCCCTGCTGGTTTTGGGGTTGGTGGTGTAATGCTTGCACTAGCCCAGAATGCGCGACTCATGGCAAAGATTTCAACCTTCAACTCCCAGGTGGCCTCTGCTTTGAAGTTCTATATGCAAGGGGACTCCAAGTTTGTGAAGAAAACTGCAGAGATCCCCAACATTGAAATAAGTATCCCGTAGGCCCGCTCTCAAGCCTTGCGGCTTGCGGATAGAGGCCTTATTGGCTAGTTCATGGGCCCCTGGCCTTCCCCTCGGACGATCAAGGCTTTGGTTGCGAAGAACCGGACCCCTCTCATAAAAGGTGCAGTGATCTCCTCGTACTATGGCAAAGGTTTCTATACCTTTTATTTTGAGAATCGTTTGGACAGTGACTTAGTTTTTAGGAGTGGTCCTTATTTTATGGGGACCTAGGGGCTCTACTTGGACCGCTAGGGTCCTAGTTTCAACCTGGAATGTGATGTCCGTTCATCGGTCTCGGTATGGGTGAAGTTGCCTTAGCTTTGTTTATCTTTGGTAGACACGGATGTGCTCTAAGTCTCAAAATTTGCAGGGAGGCTTAGACACATGCATTCTCTAATACCCAAAAATCGTTTTGGAAAATTCCACCCGAAAACAGTTTTAATAAAATAATTAGTTATTTTTAATGGGACCCTAAGTCTAGACTTAGGAAATTAAAATAATTAATGGGTATTAATCTAAACTGTGAGTGAAACTTCCAGAAGAAGGCGGAGATCAAGTCAATATGATCCTAGCCATTGATGGGAATCTAATATGGGTCGTTGATTGATCAACGAGAGGATTATAAGAAGAGACTTGATGGGCACTTGGAGAACACAACAAAGGCAGATACTCAGTTACCCGAATAAGATCGATTTTCTCACTGGTCAAAGTTCGACAAGAGAAAATCGAATCAAAGGGAGAGTTGCAGGTGAGAAAGGGAGAGAGGGCATCAGCATCATTTAAGAGTGCAAGACAGCAAGATGCAGACAAGCAACAGGGTGACGCAAAAAGAGGTAGTGCAGAGGCAGGTTGACGCAGGGACTGCATGGGCAGCTAGACGTTGGGCCAATGTGGGAAAATTGACGCAGAGGGACACAAAAGGATTCAGAGGAAAGAGGGGTACTTCACCTGGATCAGAAATTTGTCAGGAAGCGTCTGTAAATTTTCTCACTCCTATTTTGTTGGTTGTAATTTGTACATGAGATTTTGCTGAAGAATAATAAAGAAACCCTCATCTGTTGCACCGGTTTTCCCACATTGGGTTTTTCTGGGGACGATTGTCCAAAAATAGTTGTCATTGTGATTGTATTTGTGCCAGTATTTTTCCTTGTGTTTACTTTCTGCAATATTTTAATTGTGAAGATTGCAGTGGAATATATTTCGATATTTGTCGTAAGAACACTGTGAATAACTTATTTCTGAGATAATAAGTAGAAGAAATAATATTAATCACTGCAGTAAGATTTCTATTTAGAAATTTTCACAACCTTGCCCTTCACTGCTGGAATGATGCGACCTCCAGGCTCATAGGAAACTCCTTGGGGCGGTATATTGACTGCTCTGAACCAAACAATGGTCGGTTGGCAATCTTTGCATGGATAGTTGGACGCATGTTCAGGAAATAGACTATGACCAACTGCCCTTCAAGTGTAAGTTGTGCCACGAATATGGGCACTTTGCAAAAGGTTGTCCAAAAGGTGGGGTCTCTATAGAGAATCAACGTGGGGACCCTAAAGAGCAGTGGCAGCAAGTCAAGCGGCATAAGCCTTCGAAATATTCTGCGCAGGCCAGCGGCCCTAGCGTTGTTCCGGTCTCAGAGGAAGTGGAGTTTGCCCCCCCTAGGCAAGCCAGTCAGGGCCCATCTTGGGTCGGTGTCAAAGAATCGTTTTGGGATCCTAGATTCAGAAGTTGTTGTAGAAGGTTCAGTGCTACCCTTCCCCCCCTCCTCATCTCAGGAGGACCCGGCCCCTCGTCTCACTCCCCTAGGGCACCTCCCAAGCAGTCATAAGGAGGCAAGCTCTAGCCCGAACACTGACAACAGAATTACATAAGTGAAATCCCTAATCAGTAAAGAAAGACCAGATGTCATCCTCCTACAGGTAACCAAGCTGGATGAGGAGTCTATCAACTCTATTAAAAACAAATTTTAGAACACTGGCAAGCTAGAATCAATCAATTCAAGAGGAGCGTCATGAGGCCTCTGTACACTATGGAATCCGTCGAAGCTACAACTGGTAAGTACCTTAAAAATAACTCATTCGATAGCAACTATTTTTAATATTAAAGAGAAACAACATCCCTTCACCGTGGTCAATGTAGACACGCCCACGGTTTCGGGAAAAACAAGAATGTTGGAGTTCCCTAATGGAGCTAAAAGACACAGAGTTCGAGCATAACTGCATTTTTGGTGGAGATTTCAACACAACAATGGGCAGCCACGAAAAAAGAGGGGGCTCCATCATCCGGGATGCCCAGCAAGAATACATGGAGGACCTCATCCTAAACCTGAACCTTTTCGATGTCAAACCTCAAAAAATTTTGTACACTTGGACTAACAAAAGAGGGTGGGTCAATCATATAGCGGCCCAATTGGACCATTTCCTTGTCGCTGACAACCTCCTAACCTTGAATTACAACCTCAAATCTTCCATCCTGTCGTGGGCAGGTTTGGACCACCACCCGATCAGCCTGGCAATCTCTCAACCCTTGGATCTGGGCCCTATCCCCTTTCAATTCTCTCCTCTTTGGTTGGAAGCCACCAATTTCTTGGAAATGGTCTCCCTCCTGGGTTGGTTGGATTGATGGAAGCTCAATCACCATCTGGGAGTCCAAGATTCGCAAACTAAAAGGCGACATCAAAAAATGGCTAAAGGATCATTAATCTGAAAGACAGAACAACATCAAAGACATGGAAGGGAAACTTGTCGCAATCCAAGGGAGAATGGAAACAATGTCGATCCAGGAACCAGAGCTTCATAAGCAAAAACTTTTAAGCTCTCCACACAAACATAAGAAAGGAAGAGGAATACTGGAGACTAAAATCCAGAAATAACTGGCTTAAGGCAGGGGATAGGAACACTAAATTCTTCCATAAACAAGCCAAGTTCAAGGAATCAAAAAATAATATAACTCAGATAACTCATGGGGGGAGACCATCAATAAGTTTGAGGAAATCAAAAGAGCAGAGAAAATCTGTATACAAAGGATAATAATTGGGATCTTGCCAACGAAGACTACTTTTTTAGAGCATCCCTCAAATGGTGATGGAGGAGTGGAATCGCTCTCTGACCCCCCCCCACCCCGACGTTGGAGGAAATTCGAAAAGTAATTTACTCCTTTCCCCCAGATAAAGCACCGGGCCCGGATGGATTCACAGCAAGCTTCTATCACTCCTTCTCGGATGTTATCAAGGGAGACCTTCAAAAGATTTGGATGGGGGAAGGAATAAACTCTTCTTTCCTGGCCTTAATTCCTAAAGAATTGAACCCCTCCTCGTTCTCCAGATTCTGCCCTATTTCCCTTTGCAATGTCTCCTACAAAATCTTCTCGAAGCTACTGGCCTGTCGCCTTAAGCCTTTATTGCCCTCTCTGATCTCTGAAAACCAGGGGGATTTGTTCCAGGTAGGCAAATCTTTGATAATATAATCCTGATCCAGGAAGCTCTGGATTCAAGCTGGTGCAGGGGGATCAAGGTATGATTATAAAGTTGGACATGGAAAATGCCTTTGACCGGGTTAGGCATGGATTCCTGTTAAAAGTTCTCAGGAAAATGGGGTTGGATGAGACCTTCATCAGATGGATAAATCTTTGTATTGCCTCCCCTTGGATTGCTCCGTTGGTAAATGGAAGAGCGGTTGGATTCTTCAAAAGCCTCGTGGGGCCTCTGGCAAGGGTGCCCCCTCTCTCCTTTTTTATACATTATCATGGCAAATGCCCTAAGTCGGAAACTAGAGCTTGAAAGAGTCTCCCTCAACCTCCCTGACATCCGCTACAAGGAAGGCATCGAAGTATAAATCATGGGTAGTTCGCGGATGATACTATTATGATGGGAGAAGCCTCGACCACAATCGCTCATTGTTTTAAGAGAGTCTTAGATAGATTCCTTAGTGCTTCCGAGGGTGCCACTAATGATAAAAAAAGCCACATCTATAGTTGGAACATCTCAAGACATAAGGAAAAAAAGATAGAAGAAATCCTGGGGTTTAAAGCAATCTGGGAGTGGACAGATTTCAATTATTTAGGGATCCCAATCTTCTGAAGATGAGCTACACCACATGCCTGGAAAAAAGTGCAAGATAAAATAAAAACAAAAATTGTAAACTGGGGTGGTATTTGGCTTAATTATGCTGGAAGAGAAATCCTCATTAAGTCAGTCCTGTCGACGATCCCTCTGTATCAGTTCACTACCCTTCAAGCCCCCAAGAGCGTGCTTCAGCAAATGGGCATATATATAAGAAAATTCATGTGGGAAGGAGGGAAAGAGGAAACAAAGAAATATCATTTAGTAAATTGGAAAACGGTTAGAGCTTCGAAACAGCATGGAGGTCTGGGAATCAAGGATCCGAAGATATCTAACTTGGCAATGGGAGCAAAAATGTACTGGAGTTTGATCACGAAGTCGAGTCAATGGTGGTCCCAAGTGATCAATGTTAAATATCCATCTCAGCAAATTGTTAGTGGGGGACGTGAGGTCTCTGGTATGGGCTCCCCCATCTGGCGACTAATCTTCTCCTCCAGGGATATTATCACCAAAAATATAAGCAAAATTCCGAGAAATGGAGCCTCCACCAAAATTTTCTCTGATTCAATTATGGGGCTCCAGCGTTTTGATTCTGACCTATCCCTAATGAATCTCAAAAACTTCTTGTGCAATAGGGGGGAGGAAAATCTAGGCCAAATTGTGGAGTGGAACCAGCAAGGAGGTTGGAAGGGCTAGAAGCTCGAAAATATCCCAGAGGCACTTCTCATCCAAAGAGACAATCTTTTAAAGAAGTTAAGGGGATGTGCCCCCATAGCTATGACAGAGGCAGACAAGTGGGGTTGGAAGAATGTCAATTACACAGTCAAAGGTGGGTATTCACACATGCTCTTAAACTCCCAATTACCTCCAAAAAACTCTATTTGGGGGAAAATATGGAAAAGGAATGCCATCCCAAAAGTCATTTTTTTCTGTTGGCTACTCTCGCATAAGAAAATTCTTACAGCAGAAAATCTTTGGAAGAGGGCACTGATCGGCCCCTCAAGATGCACGCTATGTGAATCTGAGGAGGAAACAATCCCCCACCTCTTTCTCCATTGTCATGTGACTAAAGAAGTTTGGGTTGTGGTCCTTGGGCCTCTTTATTGCAGAACAATTTGGCCTTTGGACCCCCTGATCTTCTTTAGCTCTTGGCCCAAATCCTATTTGGGCTCCCTTCAGGCCAAAAGCAATTTCAAAGAAATATGGTTGGCTCTTTCGAAATATGTCTGTTGGCAAATATGGTTATCAAGAAATAAGGCAATATTTAAAAAGTCTCAGCCTCCGGCTGGGGTAATAGCCATGACTTCCCTTTCAGCTTGTATGGAACTACACAAACCAAATTCAGACCCATCCTTGGATAAGATTGAATCCGTGGGTGTCTCCCCTGGCCTCTCAAGTTCCGAGGAGTAGTTCTCCCTCTCAGGCGAAGTGGATTTTGAGGTTGTCGTCGGAAGCTCTAGTGGACTGGCTCAGATCCACAAATAAATGGACCCTTCAATTCGATGGGGCATCAAAAGGTAAACCTGGCGTGGCAGGAGGGGAAGGGCTTCTCATTAATCCCAAAGGAATCATTGAATATAAATATGCTTGGGTGCTTGGATGGAAGACAAACAATCAAGTTGAAGCGTATGGATTGTTTCTGGGCCTCACCTGGGCTCAAAAGAAAGGAATAAAAACCTTGCAAGTGATGGGAGACTCCATGATTATAATACGGCATATGAATTATGCCTCATCTGCAAAAAACACAATTTTAAACCAAATTATCAAGAGATCCCAAGGGATGATCCCATCCTTCGATTCGGTGACCTTTTTCCATATTCTAAGAGGAAATAATCAAGAAGACGACAAACAGGCTAACCTTGCTTGCGAGTTGATAGAAGAGAGTGTGGTGAATGATGTTGTGGGCACGACTAGTATCCCATAAATTAGTTAATGATTTACAATTCCTAGATAGTGGAGGTTGCTCTAAGCCTTGCTTGGGCGATAACAAACATTAAAATTAGAGAATTTGATTTTAGATTTATTGGGTTGACTCCATGGTCTGCCCTCCTGCCCCTTATCCCTCCCCCTCCCCTACCACTTCCCTCCCCCTCCCTTTGCTCCCCCTCTCCCCTATATATCCTTCCCATCCCTTCCCTCTGACATTCCCCTTTCTTTTCCCCTGTCGCTCCCCTCTTATGTTCTGTCCCGCCTCCCCTCTCTTCCGTCATGCTCCTCTTCCTTGCCCACCTCACCCCCTCGCCACTTGGGCCCCGCAAAGTATCTCCTTGTGTTCCCTGGCTTGTTCAAGAGCCTCATGGCAGGCATGTCCTATGCTTTCACCCGCAACGTGTATGTTATCGTCACCCAGGTACTATCTTTATTAATAACAGGGATCTCTCGGTACGTTTTCAGTTCCTTCGCCCTGGTTATTTGTGCAAGATAAGGGGAAGAGAGGAGCAACATTTATTTCCTAAACACAGATTGATCCTGAACACTCGTGGGAGGAAACTCAGAAGGAGAATGACGGACAATGATCAATGCTAGGAAATTAAGGCGAAAGGCTGGGAATTAATGGAAGATCATCGGGATCATAGCCCCATCAGTTTCCTCAACAGGTACTGCAACATCTCGCGGCACAGTTACTACTATATAAGGAATAATGGTCGGAGAAGTTTGCATGGGTTAATGCTCCTTCCTACTCAGGTGGCCTCTACGCAGGCCTTGAGGCTGAAGCTGAGGTCATTGAGTGTTTGTAGTGGGGACTAGATTGCTGGAAAGAATCCCAGGGAGCCCGGTGAGTCGAAAATTTTGGGTGGGAAGCTGCAAGGGTTCGCGGGTCTAAGTGTTGTGGTTGGTTTGAGGGGTAGCGCAGTGTTGGGAATTGTTATTCTGTTGAACTGGGAGGGGACTTTGGATCAGACCCTCGGGAAAGGTTTGGAAGTCGGCCCGCAGAGGGAGGACTGTCGGAATTCGGTAGTCTTTGATACTACAATTGTTGTGAAACTTCTCAAGCTTCATGACTGGGAGGGGGTCCAGGGCCAGGACCCTGGAGCAGTGATTCTGAAGGAGAAGCTTCGTGGTGCAGTGGGCCTGAGTGTAATTGATGGGCAGGGTGCAGTTGTTGGGGCTAGTAATGTTATTCCACTGAATTGGGAAGTCCGGTTGATCTTGGTCAGCTCTGAGTCTGCAACTGGTGAGAAGGCTTCTACTCTTCTGGTCTGTGAGGGGGTCTTGGGACATATCCTTAGGGCGGCGTGGCTAGCCTGTGAGGTGGACTAGTGGGTCAAGGACATCCTAGACTTGAGCGGGGGGAACAGAAGGAATTGCAACATTCTGGGATGTCAAAAGATGGATCCGAGGGGACAGAGTGCAAATGACAATCCTTGGTCGAGCTCTTGGGGTAGTCGAAGGCCGAGGTCGAGACGGCAGTGTGCTGGAAGTCTTCGAGCTGAAAGGAGAATTCGGCCAACCTGCACCACTTGCGAGCAGGAGCACTTGGAATTTAGAGAAGGCCTGGCGGCTTTGCAGCGCAACATGTACTTTCAGCAACAAGAGAATCTCACAATGCAGGAGAGACAACTGGAGAAGAGGGACTGAATCTGCCAGCTAGAGGATGAAGTGGAAGCACTGCGTCAACAAATTGAGCAGCTGAAACTCACGGTGGCGGAGATCAACAAGAACAACGAGGACTTCACTGAACAGACCTATACAAGAATGCCAAAGTAGTCTCCACTGAGCTGGACCTAAACAGTCCAACGCCTCTGGACTTTTAGACTTTTAGTCTTTTATGTTCTCTCTTTGTTTTCAAATGACAAAATGTAAATGTAAATTTTTGTTGCTTCAATTTTGTAGAATTTACAGTGATAAGAGATCTATGAATGGGAATTTTTGTATGCACTATAGAGAACACTTGTATAGTGGGTATGCAAACCAAATGATGTATCACCTGTCCTTAGAAGGTTGGAAATCACCATGTAAAATCCCGGTTTTGTTTGTGAACGGGCGCACCATATTTAAATAAAAAAATCTACTCATTCTGGTTTTAAAAAAAAAAGCTCTTCATTTGTTCAAAAAAACTTCAATTCAAGAAGCGAGCAGAAAGGTGATTCAAACCTATAACTTGTCCAATTATTCTAGTCATATGATTCTTCAGCCAAGACAAGAAAAAGGCTAATCTACTCTTAAATTTTATAAGGGCACTAGACTTGATTCGACCCTTTGTGTTCATTGGTAGTGATATTTTAGTCTTGGGCTTTAGAAAGTTGCAAGGTTTGTTGCAGCATCAAAATAAGGGTTTGGTATGTGATGTTGTACCAATTTTGGTGTTTTATGATAAAAATACCTTTAACTCGATACTTGGTATAATAATTGAGTTATATTCTCAGTATTTATATATTTCAAATATTGAAATATAAATACTAGGATATGTATCTAAGGTATCCTAAGATATATTTTTGGTATACATACTTGATATATAACAAATGTATTTGTTAATATATATATATCAAGGAAATATCCTTTGGATATATGAATAAATACCAAAGATATGTAATGAAATATCCGGATAGTATATTTAAAATATATCTCGATATATATAACAACAATATATGCTATTATATATATAGTAATATACTAGGATATATACATGGCAGGAAGTGTGGGAGGGGTTCTCATTAACCCTAGAGGAACCATTGAATTTTCATGTGCTTGGAGTCTTGGTCAGGCTTCTAACAATCGAGCAAAATCGCCTTCTCCAAGGAGTCAATATGGCTAGTTCCCTAAGCCCTCAAAAACTAATAATCATTGGTGATTCAAAAAACACTATCAACTTCAGGCTGGCACCACTCAAGATTCTAAAGCAAGTTTAATATTCCAGTTTCCACAAGATCCATATGGTTTTAAAATCTATTTCAGTTCTGGAGTTTTATCGTGTTCTTCAAAGCCTCAACACACAAGCACATGCCTACGCCAATTTAGCAACACACGGGAAAATGGGGGAGATCGCAACTAAGTCCAAGCACTACTAGCAAGCAATCCCTTATTAGTGCAATGACCAAAGCGAAATTAATTGATCAACAAGTAGCATGTCATCAAACTCGAGCTATCAAATTGGTGACACAGCCTCCTCATTCTTGGTTTGATATGGTATGCTCCAACCCTTCCTATACATAGTTCTCACATACTACACAATGTCATGGTGGGATATCTCCCCCAAGGATGGCACAACCAATACAGCAATTTTATCATTATGTAATGATGATAAAGGTACAAGATGGCAGAGTTTCACCCTAATTTTGAATTTGATGGAGCCCCTGTGGCATATTGTAAGCATACAGTTGACACGCCCTCCTCATACTTGGCTTGATATGGTACGCTCCAACCCCTCTATACATAATTCTCACATACTACACAAGGTCATGGTGGGATATCTCCTTTGAGGATGGCACAACCAATACAACAATTTCATCATCATGCAATGATGACAAAGGTACAAGAGGGCAGAGTTTCACCCTTATTTCGAATTTGATGGAGCCCCCTGTGGCATATGGTAAGGATGCAACTCACCTGGCCTTAATTTTATCCCTCTATTTGTTTTTTCTGCCACACTGCAGTCATCATTCACTCTAGGACAATATGAGGTGTTGGTTAAATGGAAAATGGTGAATTTTCAAAGGTAAGCTGAGTCCTAGGTTGCCACAAGGAGATTATTGTGGACATGCAAGATGAAATTAAACAATTGCAAGTTTGAAATGCCACCTTAGTTGCAGAACTAGAGATGTCAATGGACATATTTATCCAGCAAAAACATGTTCTTCAATGGGTTCAAGAGGATTATGGGACACCCTAATGCAAGATTGATGGTCTCCAGTTAGGTCTCCTGGCTGAAATGAGGAACACTACTCCATCTACTTGATCTGGAATGGGAAACTCAACTCCATCAATAATTCAACTCCCAAATATGAATAAGCGGGCTCTTAAGAAGGATTAGAAAATGGTTGAGATGGTTGGCACCCCTCACCTCCTAGGTTGGATAATTCTCATGTTTCGTAAATTTCTTCTAATACTCGACATTTACTAGTGAACCTACTTTGTAATGTTGTATCGTGTAAACTTGAACATCTATATTCCAATTTTGCATAGACAATACTCAGAGCCCTGTTTTGCACTGCAATATTTTCAGAAGGTGCTCCTCCATTTTGTATTTTGGCTACAGACATTTGTGCAGATTTTACTTAATATAAATCTCACAATTTACAATTTATGTTAAAAAAATAATAAATGAATATACTAGGATATATAGTCTGATGGGTTAGGTCAAGTGATTGACTACTATGAGTTACAAGAAAGATGTATCAGGGTCAAGTCCCTTGGCTTGTTGCCTCTATCAAATATTGTGGGCCTCTGTCAATGTGTCCATCAAGTTAAGTTGCCAAAAACTGCAACCAACCAATTTACCCTGAGCACCACCCTTGAAATGAAGGGAAGTGCTCAATCAATTCCCCGAAAAGTGCATTTTATCAAGAAAAAAAACAGTGCATTTTATCAAGAAAAAAAACAAAGTTATATATATATATATATATATGCCAAGAATATATACTAGAATTGAAAAGGAGCCAAGCTTATAGCCCAAGGTGCCCACAACTAAATTTCTCATGTGTTGTGGGTACATGATTGGGGTGTATGTATATATCTTGCAAAAATTGTCGATTAGTTGACGATTTTACAACTACTTGCCCAGTTAATAATGAAATCAGAAATCAAAGATTAAAACTACAATTTTTTTATGAAATTAGACAAATCGCATTTTTTGTCAAAAAACCACTAGGGCACCAAGAAAGCACAAGAAAACACTCCTTTTGTTCATTCCGACCTTGATGTTTGCATGTTCGAGAAAGAGAAAGAGAGAGAGAGCATGTCTTCTAACAGTGTTCAGGAGGGAAAATTAGTGTTAAACTATCTGATGTTTTTGTTGGTTTATTTTTTAATAGTTCAAAAAATAAAACAGATTGCAGTTTTAACTTTGCCTATTTTTTCCCAGCTTACAAAATTTTTTCCCAGTTTTTTCCCAAAGTCCAATTTTTTCACTACCATTGAGTTACTTCTAAGTGCATTTTTTGCAAAATACATCTATATATGTTCTATAATAGTTCTGTAGAATAATGACTAGATAGCTAGTGCATACTCAAGTATATATGGGATATATTCTTGGTCTATATAACAAGATTGTCAAATATAGATGGTACAAAAGAACTAAACTGTGATTTGTTTAGCCTAAGATCAATGAAAATGAGAATTAACTTCACTCAAACCTTGTATTTATGATTCTATTTTCTTGTCACTTCTCAGATATTTACATATAATACCACTATCACATATTAAATACAACAGAATAAATGTTTGCTAGTCTGCAGTAATAACCAAATTGACCTATATGACTATGCTGATGATTAGACTAACATAATACAAAAGCATATATGACTATGCTGTAGAAATTTCAAAAACAAGGCAATCTTCACTAAGATATCTGCACTTTACCCAGTTCAAAAGATTTCACCTCACGTCAATAAGGTCAAAAATTTATCACATAAAACTTTCAACCTTAGGGCTGAATTAAAATAATCATAAATACACATACAAATATCTCACATCTGTCCTCCACTAATCTAGGTAAGTTCAAATAGATAAACATGCCAAATATCTCAACACCAGATCAATCCACCACCCCTTAGGGTATGACCTAATCGAGTATAAGGATCTAAAAATTACATTCATCGACAGCAAAATATAACAGCACATTTTAAACCTAAAGTTCCATGTAAGGCATCCCAAATCACTCAACATTTCAACCTTGCTATCCTAGTAAATCAGCATATCAAAAAGGCCACAAGGCTTGCTCAAAACACATGAAAACCAGATCTAAAATCAGATCAGCAATAAGAGAATTTAGGACAGCAGCGGTACAACTCCTTATTATCACAATATGAAGATAAAGTAAAACACCTTAGCTTATACAAAGCCAGTACATCAAATCTTTCAGGTTTATCCCAATAAAAGAATTATCAAAAGTTTTCCAAACCCTAACTAGGGCATCAACTATCAATGTGAACCCTATCCAACAACAACAAGGCCTAACAAGGCATCCCACCAAGCAATACTAGGCTCTCCAAAGGATCAACAATAAGCTAGTATCGTACCAATTGTCCATCCCTTAGTTCCACACTTGCATCTCACAAACTTTACTCTTTACTTGCATCACACAAGCCAAGTAACTCTAGCACATGGCTTCTCACAAGGACAATTCATGTTACAAGAGTAAATAATTGTTCTTCCAAGATCCTCCATAGTTAGCATCACACCAACTATCACATCTCTAACCATTTATTACAAAGACACTTCCCTTTATATATTGAATAGGTGAGGGAGGCCAAAAATGAAACATGACTAAGTCCACTAGTAAACCCCAGGCTAAGTCAATGACAAAGCTTTAAGTGGAGTTTTACACTAAGCAAAAAATAACAAATGGCACAATAGGGCTTGTACAGCCCCCAAGGTGGTGTGCCCTCCATGTCAAGTTGTCCCTATGTCAAGTGCTTCTCTAAGCAATATAGTGTCCTCCAACAAGGGCTAAACCATAGACAAGCCCCATGTTAACCCTAAAACCCCTTATTAAGCCCTAGACATTGAGTTTTTTTTCACGTGAAAAATACCTTTATATTCCATATGATGAATATACGTGTTTTGATCCTCACAGGACTATACATTATTCAACAAGAATACTCGAAGCCATTACATGATAGCTCGTCATGTCACTTGCGGGAATTGAACCTGGGTGGGGAGGATCCCAATCATTCCTTCCAACTGCCTGAGATAAACCCAACTGGCAAGCCCTAGATATTGACTTATTACATTTCTATTGTTTTATTGGTATGTCAGCTAGAACCTTTCATTGAGCCATTTCATTATAATAGCACCCTTTGTCTCGTATATACACCAAGGAGACCTAGTCTTAGGATCATCAAATATAGTTTTACACATTGTATTCATTGTAGAAGGAGGTTCCTCCCTTGAAGTGGATTGTAACTACTGTCGCCCAAACTATATAGGCAAGATGCAACAATGCTCAGGGCGAGGGCTATCACTCTAATCCCCACCCTCTTTGTTCTAGTTGTCTCCCTACAGGAAGCCATGGGGAGTAGTCCTTATGAAATGTGAAAATGGAAGATTCATTGGCAACCAACAAATTTGGGAAACACAACTGAATGGCCTAGAAACTTGGTTAATTTTAGCAAGTTGAAGATTAATTTGGATTTGACTTGAAAGACCAATGCCTTAAATGGAGTCAATTACTTGCTTAAGATAACTTATTTACCAAGTCACCGGATGAACAGTTGTTATTGAAAGATGCTTCACAATCCTAAATGAGATGCAAATCCTACAATCTAGGTGAGATGCAAAATCTTGGCTTATTTTAAGTTATATGCCTATTCTAAGTGTATCCTTCCTCTTAACTATTTTGAAGCTTGTCTGTAGAGTAAGTTGTGAGAGAGAAATTGGGGGGAAACAAGCTAAGGCAGTTTCAAAGGTGTGGTGATGTGATGTGGCACATAGGTTTGAAGGGCCAAACAAATTTGATGATGTGGCAACATTGCATCAGCACATCTCCTTAAAAGAAGAAGCATGATTTAAGTATTGAAGTCTATGGTATGCATCATTAGGTCAAGAAGGGTTCTTCAATTAAAAAAAAAATTATTGAGGATAAATTTAATGTGGTCCAAAAGTCATTTAATTGAATGGTTCAAATTGGAGGGAGTACTTTAATTTGAATTTTAAAATTAAAATTCCCTCCAACCCTCAATACAGTCTACTCCAAAAGAAACCTCTGAAAATCTATATAAACAAGGGCATTATGATCCTTATGTGCAATTAAATGATTTGAGTTTATCTTTGATTCTTCATCTACGACCAGCAGGCTTAATAAGGCTTTTAGTTCGTTTTATTTTGACTTGTGGCTTTCAGGGATTCGTTGGCTTTCTTTGCAGGTCTCGGGTCTCCTTAAGACAAATTCTTTGTCTTTAACCTCTATGAGTTTTGGAAATCGTTGGTTCTCCTAATCTCTTGCAAGTGAAAGACCAAAGTTGAACCTAAGGAGGTCTTCTTTGCTACCGAATTGGTATTTTTGAAAGGAACCGAGGTCTACCAAAATTATCTGTGAAGGACGCATTTTGAAGTTGGTTGAATTGAAAGTTTGCCAAGGCTATTCGATCTTCATTGAAGCAAGTTATATTCACCTTATGCAGCAGAATTAGACCAAGGACAAAAGGTCTTGATCGGAAGCATCTTACGGCAATACTTCTATGCAAAAGCTTTTCGGCCTTCAAAACAGAAGCCTATTCCTCTGCGGCATACTTTTGGTGATTCTTTGGTGTGACTAAGTTCTATCTCTTGTGCAAAAAAATCGAACTATGAACAAAGAATTATCCTAAATTATTGTGGCTTGTTTTAACTTTGATGTCAATGAAGGGCCCTAGGGTCCATTCTATTTGTTGGGATTCGAACTGCTATTGCAAATGATATATCTCTGTATCAAGCAGCTTCATTGACTCTTCTACAAATGAATTGAACACAACAAATTGATCTCAGTCCTATGGAACAACAACATATCAAAAGAAGACTCGATTACTATCTAAAATTGTACCTTCTTTAAATTTGAGGAAAAGTGATTAAAGAATCGAAGTATTTCTTTCTGCATGCCTCGATTAGGTTACGCTCCTGAAGGGATGAATGTAATCTAACGAAATTGCCTAACTGAAATAACTTTTGCGACAACCTTTGGGTATACACATATCCATACTTTTGTTCGTGGATTAGAGCAAACATACGAAGGCCTAGGAAGTTGTTAATTTTAGGTTAAGATGTTCTTTGCATGGAAAATTACTTCAGTGATTCATATGAGCCCAAGATTAATTCCATTTCCTTTAATAGCAATCACATAAACTATTATTCGATGACAGTAATTGAAGAAAGAACATGAGTAATCATATGCAGAAGACAAGCCAAAACAAGAGAACACAAAAATTGGCTCAAGCCAGGGAAAAACCCAAGATGGGGAAAACCATTGATCAAATCTTCTTATTATTTATATCAAATGTTCAGCACAGAGAGAGAGTACAATAAATCAAAATGACTTGCCAATTTTGTAGATCCAATATTGTTGCCCTAAACAAGTAGATGGCCCAACGCAATTATGAAATGCAACTAATGAAGCTTGGACTGGTTAGGGTTTCCTGTAAATCACAATTGTCCCACTTAGCTGCCCCAGAAACTCCTTATTTCAGCTGCGGCCTCTCTAGGAATGCATGATGATGCCCTTTGCTGGCCCTTAGAACTGATCTGAACCCATGATAGGCTTCTCGGCTCCTCTGTCTAAGCTGATGCATGCCTGCGGACCTACCTGGAGTAGTAGCTCTGAAGTGCGGCCACAGAAAGGGAGAAATTCTTCCTCAAATTGACCATAGATCAACTCAGAGACAATACCCAAACTCGGCCTGACTTCCTGAGGTTGAATTCGAACCTATAAAGACAAGATTACCCATACAAGTGGCCCAGAGATTTCATCAAGTCCTGCAGCTATCTATCTGAGGAATCTCGACCCTAGTTGCTGAAGAAGAAACCCAAAACAAACCATCCTTCATCCTTAATTCAACTTCCTTTCCTTCTGAAAAAAATTCAAGAAAAGTTCTTGAAAATTAAAAGCTATCGTACCCAAAGATTGTAGCCATTAGACTCCTAGTACAACATTAGCACCACCCATTGGAATGGAAAGCATTGGACTATTCAACACATATTCTCCCATGGATAGCTTGATATTATGGCACTTTCCAGAGCAATTTATGGTTCCTCCATTTGCAACCATCACTTGACACTCTGGTGTTGGATATAGGAAGCAATTCAATTCCTTCGTTATCTTACAATGAATAAAATTATGGGTACTACCTGAATCAATCAACACTATTACCTTTTTCTTCTTGATATGTCATTTTATCTTGATAGTTTGAGGAGTGGTAATTCCGACCAATGCATTACAAGATATGGTCGGATTCATTTCTTCTTTCTCTAGGGTTTGTTCCTGGTGTGTATCCTCTTCTTTTGATGTTTTTTGTTCATTTTCTTCTTCCTCTTCACAATCTATGTAAAATAATTTCTTCTCAACACACTTATGACCTTTAGTGTATTTGCTATCACAACTGTAACAAAGCCCTTTTCTCTTTTTTCTTCCAATTGTTGTGGTGTCAACCTTAAAGGTTGTGGAAGGCTAGGGGCAACAACACTTCCATCTTTATAGTTGTGATTGGTAGGCTTCCTTGTTGCCATAATTTTGCTTTCAATTTTTCTTGCCAACCTGAATGCCTTCTCCAGTGAAGCAGGTTCCCAAAGGCGCACCTCATGTTGGATATGCGCTAGAGAATAGGGGTTCATGTGTGCTAGGAAATAGGGACCTAGTGCGCAAGGCTTAAGGAGCCTCTAGTGTGCAAAGATCAGGAAAAGAGCAGGGTTTGCAAAGCAAGTCAAGGGGTCAGCAAAGGATTGGTTGCGAGCTAGAGGGCCGAGATCAAGCAATGATCAAGGTAGACCGAGATCAACCATATCAGCTGAGATTTGTGAGTAAAGCAGAACGCTTTCTCAAGTGTGACAGTTTGCTTTGTAATAGATTCATTTGCTCCAAGACAATCAATAAAATACCACATAAAGCAAGCGGGTTTTCCCTGTTGCATTTCCCAAGAAAAACAAGTGTGTCAATTTGTGTGATGTATTTTTTATCTCTGGTGTTTTTATTCTGTTGCTTATAAGTCGTTAAGAAGCTTTGTATCTTGGTGAAAGTTAACTAGATTTCAGTTTTCAGTAATTCACTAAGTGGGTGCAAAGTTTCACGGAAATTTAATAGGATGGATCAAAGTTACTAGAAATATCCCACAGATTATTGGTCCTTTTTCAGGAATGGAAGAAGACCAAAGATTGACCTGTTGCAGTGAGTGAGGAGGAAAAACTAATTTTGGATAAAAGCTTATATCAGAGAAGAATTCTGATGACCCAAAATAGTGATTCACTTCGATGAAACAAGGATGGGATTGAGAGTTATAGGATTAGAGAGGATTACAACGCAATCTCAAATCAGCAGATCTCTAGTAAACCAAACTTCAGAAAAAGATTTGCATTCCCAGCATTTGGACTAACTTCTAAGGTAGCCCAACTCTCATCTTTGGTTATAAACAGAAAAACTCCTGACAAAATAAGCCCTAAAGTTGAGGGAAGCAATTGGGCCAACAAGGTGAAGCAAGCGCATGAGAAATGTTGAAAGCAGCCAATATGTACTGCTGAAATGTGAAATCGCAAATCAAGTCTAGAACTTTATTGAGACTGGTGCAAACAAAGTATTTCAAGGGCTAACCCGGTGGAGCATCTCTCAGAAAAAAAATGAGGGAAACATCCTGGAAATCTTCCATTCTGAAAATAGTTTGGGAAATCATCCCAGGATTTGCAATCTGATTTATTTGAAAAGCTAGAAATGGTAGGATCTTTAAAGACTAAAGACTAAGCCCCTGACAGATTTGGTTTCAGGTCAAGAAAGCTATAGTAGAGACATCCAAAGCTAATGCCAAAAATTCCCTGACCATAATCCCAGCTGAAGTGAAACTTTTTCTTGGGAAATAAATCTCTATTTAGAAGAAAACCAGCAAAAAAACAGTATTTTAATGAGTAGAGCGGCCCTAGAAATCATTAACCTCAGTATTCATAAAAGTTAATTTCGACAGGGCTTCTAAAGGAAATCCAGGAATCTCTAGCATGGGTGGATTTATCAAAGATAACTCATTAAACTGTTAGGAAATTTCTGCAAGTGTCAAACTATAAGGCTGAAAGCCAAGGGCTGATCAAAAGAATAAGTGTGTTAAAGAAAATGAAAGTCGCCAAAGTTATTACAGAAGGACATTTGAAGCTCCTGAATGATTTCATGGATGAACAGACTGCAAACAAGTCTTGGGAAAATCACAAGTTATGTGGAATAATGTTGGATGTAGAAGAAACCATTTCAGAATATTGAAGCTGTTCATATTAGGAGAGAAGCCAACCGGATCGTGGATTGGCTGGTGAACACTGCAATTCAGCTGCAGATGAGTGACACAATTGACATGACACAGAAATCAGGATGATGAGTCAAAGACGTTGGAAAGAATGCCTGGAGAATGTACTCTCGGACGAGTTCAGATAGGGATCAGCCATATATGGTGGATTGGCTGGAAAACATTGCAATTTAGCCACAGATGAGTGACACAATTGACATGACACAGAAATCAGGATGATGTGTCAAAAACGTTGGAAAGAATGCCTAGAGAATGTACTCTCGGACGAGTTCAGATAGGGATCAGCCATATATGATGAATGCCTGCAGAGAAGAATAGCAGAACTACGGATTGTCGACAAAGTAATCATTGAGACAGCATAACTCTAATCCGAGGAGAACCAAAAAATGATTACATCCTAACAATATAAGAAGCATAAAGAGGAACAGAGGATATTTGATGGCACAAGGACAGTTAGGTATCTCTTTAATTAAAGCTGAAATGAGGAAAGTTTCCATCCCAATGAAGTTAACCCTGTCATAGATATGGTGTTTCCTCCTTTGGGAAAATGAATGTCTTTGGCCAAGATCTATAAGACCCTCTCATTTAAGGGACTCAACAAAAGACAACCTCCAGCTTTTCACCTGGGGCAGACTCCCTCTTTCCTATCCTTAGATTATAGGAGATACTTTCACACTCTTTCTGTATGTCACTACTGGATTGTCCTTTAAGTCCCAATGAACTTGGTCATTTGTGGACATTAATAAAATTATAGTATCTTAGCGAGTAGTTTCAGTCTTTTGTGCTTTTGCTATAAGCCTATAATTATGTTCCAATTATAATGTATGTTTTTGCTTGATAGCTATAAACCGAACAGGCTATTTCCAGTTTTTTAAATGTGTTGGTAGCTTAGAATAGGGAGCATTGATGAAAGCTTCCACTATCTCCGTGAACCTGATGTAAATGACCAGTAGGTGATATGTTATGATTAAAAGAATCTATTTTTCTTATTTGTCTATCTTTCTCTAGTAAATGTAAATTGGGATCCCAATGATACAGTAGGCCATAAATACGGAAAAATAATTGGAAGAACTGAGCCTGTAACTTCCCAGCAGAAAAAAAAAAATACAGTAAAACCCAAATCACACCTGATTTCAAGCGAACTTAATTTCTGCCCAACCCAACATATGGGAAAGAGAAGTTAATTAATCAGGCATTGTCATCGGAGTCAGATGGGCATAAGCTATGCACAAGTGTGGTGGGGCTCTCCCAAACAGGCAAATCAAGCAAAGGCTGTTTGAGGTCTCGTTCATGGGCCTCGCAAATCAACTCTGCAGCATCGCAGATACTCGTTATACCCTTGATAAAGTCCTCCTGGGCTTCATCCTGCAGGAGGAAATGGGGAAGATAAACCCATTAAACCCAATTTGAGAAAACAGAGCAGTTCAGCATTTAGCAGAGAAGTGAGCAGAGAATATGTAGTACCTGCTTTAGAAGCTCCCTGAGGATGCCTTTACGAGCATTCTGCATTTGCGTCAGAGGCACAGATGATGAAGATGGTACTGGGTCTTTAATGGAAGCGACTGTGGATGTGGATCTGTTCTGCGACATCTGGGAAAGTGATTCCCACTCTGTGATTTCCTGTACATATTTGGCTTTGAGGTTTAGCAGAGCTGCCTTTTTTAGCAAGCGACGCTGCCTGAGATACTGTTCATCGTTGGTAGTTGTGGTATCAGTAGAAATGGGAGGAGGAGGAGGGGGAGGGGCATTGTGCTTCCGCTTTCGTCTCTTGTATACGAAGCCATCGTCGTTCACAACCTCCCATTCATCTTCTGCTGCCAATTCTACTATAGGCCCAGGTCCAGGCCCAGTCTGTTCCTCTGCCATTCATTCAGGACTCTGAAGAATTGAGCCTTGACAACAAGACGGAAAGGAACGCAATTGTAAAATGGGTGCGCAAAAAGGGGAAAATGAGAAATAGTGTAGCTGTGAACGACTTGGCCCGACGAGCGGAGGGAAAATCAGCTGCCTCGTTTGTAATTTTTCATCCATCTTCATAAAATTGTGATCTTATGGTTATACTGTGTATATTTATTGTGCATCTACTTCTGTTTATTATGTTAACATAAATTTATATTTGTTACAGTGTTATGAAGCAAACCTCTATTTTTTTAAAAGCTTATATTTTTTTAATTAATTTAAGTTTGTTTAAAAAATTAAAACTTAGTTATAAGAAGAATTTCAGCGTAAATCACATATAAAAAGACCTTTGACGACACGTTTGGAACCAACTAGTGTGGTTCATCGTCAGGAAACTAAAACCTAATTAATATTTGAATTATTACTTATTTTTTGAGTGTAAAACTTGAGGAAAGGTTTGTACCTCGAGAGATTTGATCCTCTCGGGGCTTGATAGATCCGGTGTTAAGATGGATCTAAGTTGGTTTCAGTCGTGTGCAGTGATACAAAATTTGTTAAATATCTAATTATTTTGATTATTTTAAATATGCTAAATATGTCTAAGATTAATTCGGTCAATTTAATTTAAAATTTGCATAGTTACCTCAGTTTGTTGAAATGAGAGAGATTGTTAGTAACTTGAATGATGAAAAATGATAAAATACAAATTTTGAGTGCAAAGTGTAAATGTAGTAATTTTGATAGATAGAAAATGTGAATACTAAGAATATAGTCAATTACAAAGAATCTTCATTGCAATCAATCTGAAACTATTTTCTTCTACTGTTCATATTATCACACCTATTAATTTTTCCATTTTCTCATATCGATCATAAACCATTCAAATATTTAACTCAAGCTACTATAGTAAACAACATACCTTGTCTTTGTTGCTCTCCAATATTAATAGTAGTTTTCTCCAAAGTCAATCATTGTGACTTATGGAGTGTTAAACCCCAAATAATTTTCAATGGTAGTTATTTTCTATTACTGCGTTTGAATGCAAAGTAATTAACAATGTTGAATGATGGAAAATGGGAATAATAAGAATGTAGTCAATTATAAATAGTTTATAGTTTCAAGAAGCAAACATTTGGGGTAAGAAAACATTTTATTTAGGATGAAAATTCAAGTATTGTATTTATGGTTGAATAATTTTTATGTGCTTACATTGAGAGAGAGAGTATGTGTTTTGGGGGTGAGAAGGAGAGACAAGGGGAGATAGAGATATAGATGGGGGGAGAGGGAAGAAGAGAGAGGCAAAGATAGGGAGGGAGGAAGAAATATATTTATGGAGAGAGAAATGTTAGAGAGAGAGAAGGGGAAGAGAGGGAGAGAGGGAGGGGAAAGGCACGGAGGGAGAGAGAAATAGATAGATATAGAGAGAGTGTGTGTATGTTTAGGGGCTGAGATAGAGAGATAGAGAAGGAGAGACAATGGGAGATAGAGATATAGATGGAGGAGGTAGAGATGTGCTTACACTATAATCAATGCACACTATTAATCTAATTACTTTTAAATTAATGTACATCACACATCTTGTTGCATCAAATCAAAAATCAACATCTACACTAAATTCAATGCATCTAGTGCAAACAATCAAATAGGATTAGAAATCAACATCTATACTAAAATTAATGCATCTAGTGCAAGAAATCAAATAGGATTAGGAATCAATATCTACACTGAAACCAATGCATCTAATGTAAGCAATCAAATATGAGTAGAAATCAACATCTACATTGAAATCAATGCATCTAGTGTAAGGTATTAAATATGATTAGAAATCAACATCTACACTGAAATCAATGCATCTAGTGCAAGCGATTAAATAGGATTAGAAATTAATATCTACACTGAAACCAATGCATCCTGTGCAAACAATCAGATAGGAGTAGAAATCAATATCTACACTGAAATAAATGCATCTAATGCAAGCAATCAAATATGAGTAGAAATCAACATCTACACTGAAATCAATGCATCTAGTGTAAGGTATTAAATATGATTAGAAATTGACATCTACACTGAAATCAATGCATCTAGTGCAAGCGATCAAATAGGATTAGAAATCAATATCTACACTGAAACCAATGCATCTTGTGCAAGCAATCAAATAGGAGTAGAAATCAACATCGACATTGAAATCAATGCATCTAGTGTAAGGTATTAAATAGAATTATAAATCAACATCTACATTGAAATCAATGCATATAGTGCATGTGATCAAATAGGATTAGAAATCAACAACTACATTGAAATTAATACATCTATTTTAGTGAAAATCTAAAATATTCATGACTTTCTAGATCTAACTTCTATGTTTGTATTTGTCTCTATGAGACTCTTTCTTCTTCCCTCTCTCTCTACCTTCCATTCTGTGTCTATCTACCTCCCCCTCTCCTTCTCTCTCTTCCCCTCCCTCTCTCCCCCATCTCACTCTATCTGCCTCTCCCTAACTTTCTCTATCTTTCTCTTCTTTCCTCTCTCCCCCTACCATCTATATTTATACCTCCCTCCATCTCTCCTTATTTGTCTCTCTATCTCAACCCCCTAAACATAAGTCACGCTCTCTCTCTCTCCCCATATCTATCTATCTATCCATCTATCTCTCCCTCTCTACATCGTCCCCTTCTCTCTCTCTCTCTCCATCTATATCTCTATCTCCCATCTATCCCTCTTCCTCCCTCCCTCTCTTTGCCTCTCTCTTCTACCGCCTCCCCCGCCCCATCTATATCTCTATCTCCCATTGTCTCTCCTTCTCACCCCCAAAACACACACACACACTCTCTCTCTCTCCCTTGCCACTACCTCTCCACCTTTCTCTCTCTATTTCTTTCTTCCCCTTCCAACTCTATCTCTTTCTCCCCCTCTCTCTCAAGTCCTCTCTCTTTTTCCTTCCTCTCTCTCCCCTTATCTCCCACCTCCCTCTGTGTCTCCCCCCATCATACACATACTCTCTCTCCACCCTCCAACTCTGTCACAATCTCCCTCCCTCTCTCCTTCTCTCTCCCCCTCTCTCCCCCCTCCATATCTATGTCTCTCTGTCTCTCTCTTCCCCCTCTTTCCCTATCTTTATCCTCTCTTTTTCTCTCTCTTCCCTCGTCTCCTCTCTCCCTCATCGCATCTTCATCTCTCCCTTGTCACTCCCTCTCTTTCACCCTCCAAATCCATCTCTCTCCCACACTCTATTCCCCCTTCCATCTTACTCTCTTTCTTAAATATGATCCCATTTTATTGTATTTAGGAAGGTATCTAAATTAATAAAAAAAAACATAAGTGGTTGTAAAATAGTAAACCTATATTTTGGATCAATCATGTTAAAGAAAATACAATAATAAAAAAAACATTAAAAATCACGCACCATCTTTCCTTTATCATTGTTAATCACTTTGCTTTCTCACTTCCCTTGGATCCTTGATTAAGATGCATCTATCCGAGTCCATTATAATATTATTTATATTATATAAATTTCACATATGTATATATAAAAGTATTCTCATTTTTTAATTTATTAAAACCTCCATTTAATCTCTATTAAAATATTGTATTGTTAGTAGTAGTGAGGATGGAGAGTTTAGAGATACCTCAAAAGTAATTATAACCTTTTTGCTCTTAGATTTAATTAAAAAATGTTATAAAATTAAATTAAAATAAAATAATTGTAAAAAAAATTATTTTTAAATAAGTTACTTTTTTGGCATGTGGTATTGACCCATGGTATTGTAACAATTAAAAGTCTAGATCCATAACATAATAATCAAAAGTCTAGATGGTTCATGATATTGATAAACCATGGTAGTAGCCCATGGTATTATAATTTTTTTCCCTCCTCTCCCTCTCTATCTTTCTCTTGTGGGTATTGGCCCATGGTATTGTAAAAAAACCTACTTAGAAGTTAATAATATCCATGGTAAATTTTCATAAAAATCTTGTCATATTGTAAATATTAAGTTTTTATCTGCTTATTAATTAAATTTATAGATGCAACACATGTATATTAATTGTTACAAATATATTGATTACATAAAATATAATATTACAATATTATATGTTACCCAATATTTATAACCACCCCCACCTAATAAATAGTGGCCATGGGTGGAGAGAAATATTAATTAAATGTAATATTATTAAATTTTACCTAATATTTCAGGTCACACCCCGCCCTAAATATTACATTCTACTCAATATTTCCGGTCACTCCTACTAATTTTATTAAGCACCTTCCATTATATTGAGTTTACCTTCCTACAACCGAAAAACTGAAATTTATCTCTTGAACACCTCGAAATATAAATTTACCGGGTTATTATTATTACAGAAATCTCACAAAAACCTAAACGTCACAAAATTTACGTGGTTATTATTATTATTAGAGAAATCTCACAAAAACCTAAATGTCACAAAATTTACCTGGTTATTATTATTATTACAGAAATCTCACAAAAACCTCAACGCCACAAAATTTACGTGGTTATTATTACAAGATATGCCCAATTGAATCATTGGCTTCCTTCGATCTCTTAAATTGTATATATATCATTTTCAAAGTTGAGTTTGTTAATATTAGCCATATTTTTTTTATTTATTTTTAAGTAGCATTACACATATCTTGAGCATATACAATATATATTACCAGACACATATATAGTAACATTACACATATCTTCCACATATACAATATATATTAGCCGACACATATATATTTTTTTAATAATTTTTTTAATGTAACATTGAGTATGTGACAACGTCTCCTCATATTTTGTTTAATGTAACCTTACGTGACAACAGTTCCTTCATATTTTTTTAATATTTTTTAATGTAATCTTACTTTACTGACAACATCATCTCCCTCATATACTGGGTTGTAGAGCGGGCAAAAATATGGTAAATTTTAAAAGCACATAGAATAATACAAATTTATATTTTTAATTAATTTAAAATTGTTTAAAAAATTCAAGTAAATGAATTAGAATTAGTAATATAATTTAGATTAGTAATAAAACATAATTAATATTTGATTATCCAACTATCACTTAATTGTGCCAACAATGAACATGTGAAGAGAGGCATCGATGGTCTCTTGCCTTAATGTCCAACAACTTCCTCCTCTTAGATAATCCAGGCTCTCTTTGTATGGGAGTGAGACTCAACCTCTTAAGCAATGACCACAAGCCCTTCCTTGACCAACCAAAATCAATGTGAATTAAGGTCTTGAAGGAAATGGCTTGGCCACCAATTGAAAGTGTTCTTAAAACATCATGTGGGTATGACCTTGGGCCTATCAAACATCAAAACGAATTGGAAAGTCCTTAAGATGAGCTTGGGTCATCAAATCTAAGGGAATGACATTAACAGACGAGGGGGGGCCTCAGAGGGTGGGCGGGTTAACATCACCTAGAAGCCCTACTTATGTGAAATGCATGAGAGCCATAAAATGAGTAAGACTGATCAATGGTCATGGGGTGCTTTAGAGAAAAAGTAACTTGACATCACTCATTAAGCCACGCATGTTGACATGCCCAAGGTAGAATATTATTACATTGTACTTCTCCTCGTAAGGGATTGAGACTCATCCTTTAAGCCTACCCACAAACCCCTCCTTAACCAATCAAAGTTAATGTGAGTAAGGGCCATAAAGGGAATGTCTTAGCCACCAGTTAAAAATGTTGTTAAAAGATCACATGGGTATGACCTTAAGCCTATCAAACATCAAAATTATTTGGAAAGTCCTTGAGATGAGCATGACCCATCAAATCTAGGGGATAAATATTAATGGGTGAGTGGATGCTCAGAGGGTGGGTGGGTTGACATCGCCTAAAAGCCCTACTTGTGTGAAATGCATGAGAGCCATCCAAATGAGTTAGCCCAGTCAATGGTCAGGAAGCACTTTGGATGAAAAGTAGCTTAACATCAACCATTAGTCCAAGAACTCTGATGTGGCAATAGATGAAGGTCAAATTACTCTTCCAACTCTACTTTTGTACTCCTCTCACTCCACTTGCCTTCATATACATGTAATTTTTATATTCATGTAGACTAATTTGTGCATCCTTTGCTTATTGCTTTAACTCCACACATTAAACCACTCTTGGTTCCACACTTTGCTTATAGAGATTTTCCCATGGCTCTACGAGCTCCTCTTTGCTACAAAAAAACTTTTCATGGAATGGGATGGCTCCATATCCAACCTTGCACAATTCCTTTTGCATTTATCTCTTCACTTGCACTTGAAAGTGCATGCCCTCATCTTACTAGGCCTTAAACATTATAACCATCATTTCAACTTGATGTTGTGCGAAGACAATATAGTCCCTGTTAGTGTTATCTTCATCTCCCTCGTCAGCGTAATTCCATCAATGATCTTCCTCCACTTCACCATTTGTTGGTGATATTCATCTTCCCCATGCTCCAAGACATGTGAACCTCTTAAATGTGACCCTTTTGTAGAATGTAAAAGTATGGTGATAAAATTGCAACTGCTCAAGAAATTTAATCTAAACCAAGAGACGCAATTCTACTTTACTACTCTGCGGAAATTAATTCACAATTTAGAACAACATTCGCAAACATGCATCAATCACATACACAAGTACACAAATTTATCTAGGGGAAACCAACTAGTAAAAACCCCTTAAGCCTGCTTGCATTAATCAAATGAATAGAGAATGTATTACAATTGTTTTCTCACTCTGAGCTCAACCTGCAAGTGAATAACCTTTCTCTTTGCTCAATGAGAAGCTCTAACCCAGACTTAGTCAATTTTTGCCTCTGCTTGAGCCCCTATTTCCTTGCACAAATCCTAAGGAATTAGGCCCCTGTTTTTTAAGAAATTTCCCCCAATTGATTGCGTAATTCCCAAGGTTGGATCTTTGACTTCATGTAACACTTGTACACTCAAGACTAGTCTACAACTAATGTTACATTGCCTTGGAATATCCACCACGGTTGGGGAACTTGAATTCTCTACATGCACTAACTATTTTTGGTTGCTTGATCAGTTAACTGGATGATCACTAAGTTAGATTGTTTTCCCACTACACAACTGACCTCCAACTAGTTTAACCGAATACAACTGAAAAAATAATTGAACTAGATTGCTACAAATTAGCAATCACACATGCATAACTGAACTCCAAGCCCTCTAACTCAAATTTACTGAGCTAACTAAGTGACAAGAGCCATGTCACCTCATTTAACTACCTCCAAGTTGTTTGTTGATGTGGAAATTTAAATTTTCTCAATTTGACCAAGGCAAAGTCAAATTGAGACTTTCTTGCTACACTTTTCAACACTCCCTCTTAGCAAGAAAGGGATTTTCAACCACCCATATCCTACACCCATGGAATTTGAACTTCCCTCTTGAAAAAGCCTTTGTAAAGATGACAACATCTTATTCCTCTATAGCAATGTATTGCAGCAGCATTATCCTCCTCTATACATAATCTCGTAAATGTTGATACAGATATTTATATGCTTGGATCGATCGTAAAACACTAGATTCTCAGAGGGCTTAATGAAACTATGATTATCACAATATATCACAGTTGGATCTATCTACTAACCAAACAGTCCAACAAGTATCTTTCTCATCTAGATCACCTCACATGTTGCTTGACTTGCAGCCATGTATTCTACTTCTGCTGAGCTGAGTGCCATAGACCTCTGCTTCCTGTTGTACCAAGAAATTTTTGCGAACCCAACACTAAAAATTCCACCTAATGTACTCTTTCGGTCAGATGGACTTCCTGCCTAATCTGCATCTATGAAGCCACACAACTTCACTCCCTTTGTCTGTCTGTACCATAATCCATACTAGGCAGTGCCTCTGAGGTATCGTAAAACACACCTTCCAATACAATTTGGTCCGCCTAACCATAGCTTGGCTCAATTGTTTGACTGCATAGCACATATTTGGTCGTGTGTTCACAAAATACATCATTGAACCCACTAGCTGTTGGTGAATGGTATTATCAACCTCTTCACCTGAAGTGGCATTCTCCTTCCTCTAGTTGGTCACTAGAGGTGTCTCCATGGGCTTACAACTCTCCATGTGAAATATCTGCAACATCTCGGTGGCATACTTGCCTTGAGACACAAACAATTCCCCAACACTTTGCCATAGTTATAGCCGATGGAAGTAGTGCATGAAACCCATGTATTTCATCTCAAATTCCCTTGCAAGGTCCTCCTTGCAAGAGTTAATCAGTTGCTCATCACTTGTCAATATTAAATCATCAACATATAAGACAATGATAAGCAATTTACCTTCTACCAAAATATGATAGAATTTTATATTCGCTTCACTTTTGGTGAAGCCCAATGTAGTGAGATAATTGTCGATCGAAGCGTACCAAGCTCAGGGTGCCTATTTGAGACCATACAATCCTCGTCTGAGTCTGCACACATGAGACTGCCGATCAAATGTCTCAAAATATTTTAGTTGCCGGATGTACACTTCCTCCTCAATAACACCATTGAGAAAATGTTGTTTTTACATCCATCTAGTGGATCTTCCACCCCATTTGCGCAGTCAATGCAAGAATTGATCTAATGGTTGAATCCCTTGGTATGGGAGAAAAGATTTCCTCATAGTCAATTCCCTCAACTTGAGAGAATCCTTTGGCCATAAATTTGGCCTTATACTTCTCTATGTTTTCATTTGTTGCATGCTTAACCTTGAAGATCCATTTCGAACCCACAACTGATTTATCTGTCAGTCTTGGGACCACTTCCCAAACATTGTTCTTCATGATGGATTCGTATTCTTCCACCACTGCATCAACCTTAACTGGCTGCTTAACTCCTTCCTCAAAAGAGGATGGCTCAATCTCTACAAGCTCAGTCATTAGAGCTGTGTAGCTAGTGTACCTCTTAGGTGACCTCCTTTTCCTGCTCAAATTTGAAGGAGCTCCCACATTCTCCCTCGCATCCTACACCAATTTATCAGTTTCCCTGGTTCTTTTTCTACCTTCTATGGATGGTTCTTTCTCTACACTCTATGGATGGTTCTACTTGAGTGGATGTCTCCACTCCACCTCCTCTCTACTCCTCCATTTGTGTCTTCTCCACAAATTCCCAAGGCTCCTCCTTCAGAGCTAAAAGCTCCTATTCCCATGGGATTTGTAGATCCCTCTTAAGAGAGCATATCATTGCTTTCTCCTAATCAAACTTTACATCCCTTCACACAATTGTCATTATGAGGGAAGGTAAGTACACTTGATAATTGTGTGGAGTTTGGTGTAACTCACAAAAACTCCCAACTCTGTTGTTGACTCAAGTTTCTTCCTCAAATATTTGGAGACATGGTAGTAAACAGAGGCCCTAAAAAATCTAAAATGATACACATTCGAATTTCTCCCCATGAAATCCTCCTCTAGTGTAATCATACTAAGAATCCGATGAGGACTCTAATTCTGCAAGTAGACTATTGTGTTACATGCCCCTACCCACAAATGTAGCGGCAGACCTTGGTCATGTAGCATAGCTCTCACAGCTCCCACAATGCTCTAGGTCTTTTTCTTAGCTACCCCATTTTACTGTGGGTTGTGTAGTGTTGTCAACTCTCTTCGAATGCCTTCTTCCGCACAAAAATCCTTGAATTCATTCAAAACATACTCACCTCCATTGTTGCTCCTGAGAGGCTTCACCTTCTTGCCGATCTCTTTCTCAAATAGTGCCTCAAATTCTACAAACTTTAAGAATGTCTCATCCTTCTTTCGCATAAAGAAGATCCAACGCTTCCTTGAGTAATCATCAATAAAAATAACATAGTACTTATGTCTGGTAATGGAGGTTGTCGAGAAGGGTCCACAAACATCAGAGTGGACTTTCTCCAAGACTGTGTGTGCTTTGTTGTCCCAATCATGGAATGTGGATTTCACATACTTCCCCAAGGTACAACCCTTGTAGACATATTGTTGCTCAAGTGGTCCTTTAGGGAGGCCAGTGGTTATTTGTTGCATAATTTTTAAGGCACCATGATGCAAATGGCCCAATCTCATGTACCAAATTTCACTGACATCACAACTTTGCACTTTCTCTGCCTTACTTCTTAATGCAACACAATATTCCACATCAAGCTTATGCAGGTTCTTCACATGAACTCCGATCTGCTTCACCTTTCCAGTAGCTATGTGCCTAAAAAATGTTATACCCTTACTGAAGATAACATCATTGTCGTGGTCTTCCAAAACTGTTATATAAATAAGGTTCTTCTTTAGGCTTGGAACAAACATGGCATATTTGAGGCGAAGAGGGGATCTTGACTCCCTCTTAAAGGTAATTGTACCAATCCCAGTCGAATTCTACCTTCTATCATCCCCAAGCCCAATATTCATCTGGAGATATTTCTCCTCCAGGTCACTGAAAAATTATCTACACCTTGTCATGTGGAATGAGGCACCTCAATCCAAGTACTACACACTCCCCATCACAGTGTTGGTCATGCATGCGATTAGGGTGAAGTCTAGCTCGAATTGTGAATACAATGCTTCACCTATTGCTCCCCCTAAGTTCTTCTTGCTAGACTTTTTGTGTGGACACTTTGTAGCATAGTGCCCGAATTCATGACAATTGAAGCATTTTATTTTGGACAAGTCTTTCTTCTTGCCCCCTTTGCTAGATCCTAGTTTGGTTTGAGACTTATTCCCTTTGCCCTTCTTTCCCTTTCCAACCAACAAAAATTTTCTTCATCCTCTCCCTTGGATGAAATTCCATCTTTGGTATTTCACCTGATCTCTTCTTATACCAAATTGGATCATAAGCATTCCCAATTCAATAATTTCTCCCTCCTGTTCACCGATTCCTGGTAGCGATGCCAACTTTTGGTCATGCCTATAAGAGCTTAGCTCACCAAGTCATCTTCTGCAACATTCATACCAACCCCTCCAAGCTCATCCCGAACTTGCGTAAATCTGGTGAGATACTGTGAAATAGTATCATTCTTCTGCATCTTGATGTTTTGAAGTTTGTCTTTGAGGGCCAATTTTCTATGGTCACTATTATTCTCAAATAGCTCAATGAGTTCCTTTGACATTTCAAAATGAGTTTCTTTGACATGAGATTTGAGACAATGTGGTATCGCACTCCCTCAAGGATTATTCTCCTCTCCTTGGCTACATATTTCTTCCATTGGGCTAGGTTCTAGGCATCAATTGATCCTGGTTTTGGAATGTTTGTCTTGACATAATCCAACAATCCATTGTCATTAAGCACTGCCTCCATGTGATCCTTCTAGGCAATGAAATTCGACCTACCTTCAAAGGCATACTCTAATATCAGTCCATTGAAGGTCATTTTCCCAACTCCAAAGAAATCCTACTACACTGAAGCTGCAAATTCTAATCCTACTTTGATACCATGTAGAAATATGGTGATAGAATTGCAACTGCTCAAGAAATTTAATCTAAATCAAGAGACACAAATCTACTATATTGCTCTGCGGAATTTAGTTCACAATTTAGAACAACATTCGCAAATGTGCATCAATCACATACATAAGTACACATATTGATCTAGGGGAAACAAATTGGTAAAACCCCCTTAAGCCTGCTTGATCCGAATTTAAATAGGAACGCAACAAATTACAGAGATAACCATAAATATAGAGATACAATATAAATAATACTTCATTTCATTAATGTAAAATACTGAAATATGCTTACAAACAGAAATGGAAATAAACTAGCTCGGGCGATGGTAGCTTATCTCCGAGGAGAGATGTGGCGGTTGCATGCCTCTGAACTATCTTACAATGAGGCTCGAAGGCCTATTTGAGAAATAATGGAAAATTCTAAACATCCAAAACCCTAACCCTAGGAGATGAAGTGCCAAACTATGGGCCCCGTTTTGGGTAAATTGGTACATTAATTTCCCGGGGTCATAACTTTGGCATATGATCTTTGTTTGACGTGCACAATACCTGGTTAGAAATATCTATCCGAGGACTACAACTTTGAGATGAGAAACATTGGTCCAATCTGAGGACCCATGTTGCTCCTAATTTTCCCAAAAAATGTCGTTTAGGGCCTCAAAACGACTTTGGAAGTTGAGGACTCGAAAAACTACCAAAAATAGTAAATTGTGCTACAAATAAGGAAACTGAAAAACTGAAAGAAACAATGGTGCGGGTCCAAGTGGATTTGGCGGGTGGCCACCAATATCCACCTGGATCATTCCTCCCCCCTTAGGAAGCAATGGTCCCCATTGCGTTAAGTTCCTCCATGAGATGAGGAAACTTCTGCGAAACTTGGTCCCTAGTGAGCCACTTGCCCTGGTGAAGGAGTTGGCCTGCTTTGACAACTCGATACAGTTGGATCTTCTGTTGGCGAGTGTGCTTGATCCGTGTGTCCATGATCTGATCAACTACAACTTGTTCCATGCAATCTGGATTTAACTTTGTTGATGTGAGATGTTTTGCAATGTTGGATGTGTCTAGTAATGGTGGAAAGTATGGTCGAAGGCAGTCCACATTGAACACCGGGTGTAGGCCAAGGAATGGGGGAATGCTGAGCTCAAATGCATTGTCTCCCACGGCCTTGGTAATGGTGTAAGGACCATATCGGAGTGGTTTGAGTTTCTGATAGGCTCCGGTAAGGCATTCCTTTTGCAAATGCAACCAAACTTTGTCACCCACCTGAAACTTGTGTGGCACCCGATGTTGATCATGTCACTGCTTGTACTTGGCAATTGATTTCTCCAGAATGTCATGGACCTGCTGGTGAATATGTTGGATGTGTTCAATGAATTTGTTTGCCTTATCTGTTTTAGCCTGGACATGAGCCGAATATGCCTAAGTAGCTGCAAATGGCATGGCCACATCAATGGGACATAGTGGCTAGAATCCCAAGCCCACCTAAAAAGGGTTGTGGCCAGTCGAGTTGTGGGGAGCCTGGTTATAACTGTGTTGAACATAGGGGAGGCTCTCATCCCATGTGTGTGGATTCTTTGAGTTGTATGTGCATGTTGAGCCTCAAAATTTCCCTTTCCTTAGCAACTCTTCTCCTCCCTTTTCTTTGTTTTTCCATGAAGAAAATGCATCCCTATCATCAATAACCAGTATACATTGCCTTAAGGAGAACATTTTAGTGATTTACATGTTATGATTTTATGTTTTGCTGTTTGAATAAGTTTTTGTCTTTTAGCTATGGAACATAGCCTATTCTGCAGCTAATCGGCTGTTCTGCAGCTACTTTCATGCTTTAACAGGTTCCAGGTGTCAGAAGGAGAAAATAACTACATGGGCAGCTTGGAAATCATTATGACATGGATCGTGTCCTATTCACCTCACCCAGGTCGACAAGGAAGATGGTACAAGACTCCGGTCAATGAAGAAGTCAAACGTAGAGACCAAAGGCAAACAAGACTCTATTTTGTACACGTTTCATAGTGATGGGATTTGAAACAACTTCCTGAACCCACGGACTCCAACAGCCATCTGTGAAACCGAATCCAACAGCCATCATATTATATTTATGTCTCCAGCATCCGAGGAAGAGAATTTCGTGTGCTTGTCTGCTACGTGTTTTAGGCTGTAGCTTATTTTTCTCCATAAACAGTTGTATATTTTTTCTATAAATACTTGTGTAAAGAACGCAGAACCAGTTCGAATTTCCTCATGTATTAAGCTCAGGCTTCTGTAATTTTGAAAAACTCATTCTACGTTTTGTGTTTTATGAATATCTGAAAACGTTTCTTGGAGTTTTGATTGAGTATGCATAACCTGAGCAGTTGCAGAGGGCCCCTGCATTGACTAATGTTTCATTTTATTTTGTTTTGTCTTTTATAGTTAAACTGTCAATTCATCATTTCTTCCATAGTGTTCATAACCATTTACTAACTTTGTTTATAATGCAGTCTTTATCATTTTCTTACTAATGCAGAATAACTTCTTTCAGTACAGAATAGCTTTCTCTTTGCTTAATTTCTTTCTAGTTTTATCGGTAGTTAGAAGTTGAATTCAGTAGTGTAGAGTAGTTTATTTTATTTACTGTTTCACTAGTTTTTAAATTTCCAAATAGACTGATCAGTGCCATTATTGTTCTTGCCATTTTATTACTAGTTTAGTGACTCATGGTGTAGAAGAATGTTTCTAAAAAGACCTTCTATTTGATAACTCATCTCAAACTAAGTGGTTGAATACTTCATTCATGCAATTAGTCTTTTCTGCGTTTTTCGCATTTATCTTCTTTTAGAATAATGAAGTACATAATTCCTCAAAATGTCATTCCAAGGAGGTTTGTCTTCCAAAATCGAGAGGCAGAGTAACTAAGTATTTCATTTAGTTTTGTTGTAATTTCACTTTCAGTTTTTCATCTAGTTTTGTTTCTGCAATAGACTAAACATTTTTTTTGTAAGCTAAGGAGGGACCCTTCTTTTTCCATTACTTCGAATTGAAACCATTACATTTTCATGGTGGCCTCAACCCGCCCCGAGGGGAAACCGGGTCTGTTGGCCACCTTAAGTTTTTGACAGCCATCCAAAAACAAAAAATACTAATTCTTCTTGTCCAGGCTATATAGACTAAACATTCAAAAAGATTACTACTGCTTCTTGTTTGCATTCTAAACTGAAAATATAAACGAAACTATCCAAACGGCTTTCAAAAAACTACATAGAGCATATACATATCTTCAAGTATTAATCCGCCATGACTTCCTGCTGATCCTCTTCTTTCTTTATGCCCGGGTTGATCTTCTTTATCTGCTGTTGTATCTCTTCCAGTTTTTTATCCTGCATTATCAGAGTGACCTGAATGTTCTGCATTTCTTTCTTCAAATTTGGAATTCCCTGGGACAGTTCTGCCATCTCCATGGCCACCTGTTCCATAGCCTTAGCCAGCAGCCTTTTCATAACCCAGTATACATGCAAGGCCTGCTTATACAGAGTCATGCGGCCTCTCGTATTCCCTGGATCCGGTAAGAGGTATTCCCAATCTTCCATTTCTGATCCTGATTGACCCTGGGTCGCTTCTTCCTCCAGTTGCTGAATTATCCTTCTGATGTCCTTATTGGTGTTCTCACAGTAGGCTTGCTCCGCAAACTGTATCTTCTTCTTCAGTGTTTTCCTGTATTTTCTTGCTGGTACTGGTTCATGCTCTTCCCGTTTCCCTTCCACCCATCCTCTTCCTCTGTTGCATCGGCCTCGTCCCCGTCCTGCTCTTCCTCTGTTCCTGTAATTTCCCCTGCCTCCCCGATTTTTCATGCCCGAGGTGCTTCCAAAGTCACCTCCCTCCTCTCGCCCTTTGCTTCTCCTGTCTCCATACTCCCTGTCCTCCTGTGTTTTGTCCTTTGTTGACTCCACGTCCTTCCATACCCTCTTTCTCGGTTGCTCAGCTCTATCCTGGTCCGAATCAAACATTTCCACTTCATTATCAGTATCGTCCTGAACTGTCTGATACTTCTCTGTCGTTTCTCCAACCTCGATTCCTTTCCCTTTCTTTTCCGGGCTTCTCCGTCCTCTGTTCTCTTCGTCCCCGTCGCTTCTCATTCTCCTCCTCGTTGCCATTCGAATCTTCCTTCCGGCGTTGCCTGCTTGTTTTCTCAGCCTCCTCTGTCTTTCGGTTAACCTACCTAGTGTTTTCGCCACCCTGTCTCTTCACAAATCCTCTGCAGTTTCCTTTATCGCCCTCCTTCCTTTGTCTCGCCTTCCTCCTATATGATTTCTCCTCCACCAATTCTCCTCATCTCTCTTCTCCCGCTTCTCCTGCCACCTGCCGATTTCATCACCGCCCACCTCCCTTCGTCCTTCTTCTGTGCCGTCGTACCCACGTCCAATCTCTACCGCATTACCTCCACCAGCTTCATCCTTCATTACTTCATCGTCGTCCCTCCTCGAGATGATACCCTTTCTGGTGATCCCTCTGTCCGCCTTCATCATTACCTGAATTCCTTTTGCCTCGTCATCCTCCCTTACCTGATGTGTAGTAATTGCCCTGATCGTTGTCATTATCACCCCGATCGGGGGACAATAGACTAAACATTAGTTGTAATCTCACTTTCAGTTTTAGTATTTCATTTTGGTTTTGTTTCCATCATAGATAGTTGCAATTCCCCTCTCAGTTTTAGTATTTCATTTAGTCTTGTTTCTATAATTGATTAGACAGTAGTTGAAATTTCACTTTTAAGTTCTTTTAGTTCATGATTTGGAAATAATGATAAGAGCATAAATACAAAATCTGTTTTCATTTCTTGATTAAACTTTACTTCCAAACCTTGCTTAAAGCACTTTTATTTCTCCTTTTTAGGTTCTTAGTTGTCTTTGTAGAAGTTAGATTTAGGATTTTAACAGTTACATTGTAATCTATTAGGAACTAAAGGACCAAAAACCCCCAAAACAACATAAAACTCAAAAACAATGAAGTGAGAAGGGTCATCTAGCACATATAGTGCACTACACTTCATCAGTTTATGATACCCGGATTGATAATTTATGTAGGGCAATTTAGGACACTAAATTGACCAAACATTTTGGCGCTGTTGCCGGGGAAGTGTAACTAGGTAGCTTTATTTCTTACATTCAAAAAAAAAACAACAAAACAAAAAAAACAATGACATGCATAAAGAAAGAGACTTTAGGGGTAGATTTATAGCTAGGGGAAGAAGTTCGATTCCTACAACACCACCTACTCCACCAAGAATTAGAAAAGACACACCTCCATCCCAGACTCATACTCCCAGCCATAGGATTCCTGGAGTTCAAGGGGTAGAAACTCAATTAGAAGATTCTCTGACTTCATCTACCAAAACAGTCCTAGGAGAGAAAAATTTTGAATCTCCAACATCAGGGATAACCTTTTTCACCTCCATAGGAGAGCCTATTATAGTTGAAAAATTAGGAATACCTGGTAAGGAAGAAGAAGTAGAAATTCTCTCCCATAGTCCATTAATAGAAGAACCAGAGGAGGAGGGAATAACCTTGCAGGTTGAGCCCTATACTGACTCTGAAGAAACTATAATGGTAGACGAAGAACAAGATGGAGAATTCTCACTATTTGGAGGAGGGGGTAGAGGGAGAGGTAGAGGTAATAATGGAGGAGGTATAGGAAATAGGGAAGTAGATAACTCTTTTGGATTCCCTATAGTGGATGAAGAAACACATACCACAATGAAAAATATCTCACCATCTGTCCTCTCAAACTTCTATGGGTTGAGAAGTGAGGACCCTGAAACATTTTTGTTTGAGTTTGAAGTCTTGTGCAGAACTTATGACTATCTAGAAGACTCTCAAAAACTTAAATTGTTTCCTTCAACACTAAAAGGAGCTGCTTTGAAATGGTTCATGGGGTTAGTCATTCAATCCATTAGAACATGGAATGACATGAAAAAGGCATTTTTGGATAGATACTTGGATTATTGTATGCCTACCAACCATAAAGATGAGGTGTTCAAAATGATGCAAAGAGAGGATGAAAACTTAGAAGATTTGATTAAGAGATTCAACTATAATTTGAAAAGAGTAAAGATGAACAATTCAGATGAAGAAACTTTGAAAGCTCTTTTGTTAAAGGTCATTAGAGATGAGTGGATAGATATCCTTAACATGATGGGGAAGGGAGATATCTCTCAACTTCCATTGAGTCACATAGGAGAACTGTGTGTTCATCTCTCAAGAGGGAAATCAAAAACAAGGAAAGGGCCGAGAGATTCTTCTCTTGTTAGAGCAAACAAATCTACAACTAGATCTGTATGCAGGGCAGAAATTGGCAATATGCTTGATGAGTTTAAAACTGACATTCTAGGGAGCCTTAGTGAGCAACTAGACACCCTTAAAATTCAAAACAAGCAGAAAACAGAGCCTGATGCTTTAGCCATCTTTGATCCAAAATGTAGAAAGAAACATGCTCTAAGGGAATGCCCTTTAGATGCAAAAATTGTAGAAACTTGTATGATCTGTTCGGAAAGCCATGAAACCAAGGGTTGTCCTTCAATCCCAGGTCTTAAAGTTGTCTTTCAAGAGGAAACAGTCCCAAATTCTGCAGAACCTCTTTGTTTTGTTGCAAGAAGACCTTAGCAGGGACCACAAAATCAGGGATTTAACAATCCAATGTATCTTCAACCCCCACCAACCTGGAATTCTTGGTAGCAACCTTGGCCTCAACCTCTATCTCAGTATCAATCTCAAACGTGGGCACAAGGAGTACAAAATCCTTATGGGAGATTTGCTCAATATTATCAATACCCTCCATCCTATCAGAATTATCCTCTCCCACAAAATCAGCAGCCACAACTTCAAAATCAGAATCCTCAACTTTCATTGCCATTTCCACAACAACCTCCACAACAAAGTCAAAATCCTCAACTCTTACTGCCATTTTAGCAGAAACCAAATCAGCTACCTGCCCAACCATTACCAAACCCCAACAATAAAAACCCTCAGAATGCTTACATGGTAGAAGGACAACAATTTCCAACTTACATAATTACTCCCCTAGACCTTAATGATGTTCAACTAAGATCTGGTATGATATTAGAAATGGAAAGACTTTCTATAGTTATTCAAGAACAAGACACTTCTGAGGAAGATTCCCTAAAAGTTAACAAAAGTTTTGAGGAAACATCTTCCCAAAACCAAAAAATTGAAAAACAAAAACAAAAAGAACCAATGAACACAACTCCTATCATTGAGCAACCAACATCTACTTCTACACCTCCTTTTCCTGAAAGACTACAAATTGATAGAGGGATAGAAAAACAGATATTGTTGCCCAATTATGATTTTCTAGATGAATTGAAGAATGTCTGTACCAAAATTCCTTTGTTACAAGCCATTATAGAAATTCCAATTCTAGCCAAGACAATAAAGGAGTTGAGCATCAAAAGACCAGGAAGAAAATCAAAAGAAACAAAAAGAATTCACTTGGTAGGAAAGATAGCAGACATAATGATGGGAAAAATTGCCATGCAAAAATATGTGGATCCAGGAAGTCCAATTGTCAAGACACATATAAATGGAATTGAAATTCCAAATACATTGATTAACTTAGGGGCAACAATAAATATCATGAGTAGACAAACTATGGAGCAACTTAAACTTCCTAATCTTCTTTACACACCTACCTTACTGCAACTTGCAGATAGATCAGTAATCAAACCAGATGGTGTGCTAGAAGATATTTCAGTATCCTTAGATTCTTGGGAATATCCTGTTGATTTCATGATCTTAACTCCCAAGAATAATCTAGGAGGACACCCACTCATATTAGGAAGACCTTGGCTGGCCACAGCTGATGCTTTTATTAGTTGTAGATCTGGTGACATGTATATTTCTGATGGTAATTCAACAAAGAAATTTACTTTGTATCCTCCAGTAAAAGCAATCACATAAATAGATGACAAGGAATGGATTGATGATGAAGATGATATTCAGCCTCTCTTTACTATGTCAGAAGTTAGTGAAGATAGTCAAATTTTGAATACATTGGAAAATTTTGAAACCTCTTCAGAATATGATCATGCACAATTTCAAGAAAAATCTAATGTTGAATACTTGTCATCTAGGCAAATGTCTCTCTATTCTATGGAAGAGTTTGATAGCTCTACATTTGAAATTTTTCCACGTAGGACATTGAACATAAACAAAAACTTGGAAAAATTACAACAAGAAGAGCTAACCAAAACATTACAAAAACATTCTGCTGCATTTGCATGGGAGTACACCGACATAAAAGGTATTGATCCTAAAACTTGTATCCATCATATCTATATTGAGGAAAACAGTAGACCAATAAGACAATCTCAGAGAAGAATGAATCCAAATCTTAGGGAAATTGTGAAAGAAGAGCTCCAAAAATTACTCAATGTAAACTTCATTTACCCAATTTCAGATAGCCAATGGGTTTCTCCTTTGGTAATTGTGCTTAAAAATAATGGTAAATGGAGAGTGTGCATTGATTACCGAGAACTGAATAAAGCAACCCTTAAAGATCACTTTCCTTTGCCCTTTATAGATCAAGTGTTAGATACATTAGCAGGTAAGAAGTATTTCTCATTCTTGGATGGTTTTAGTGGTTATAATCAAAATCAAGTAGCACTTGAGGATCAGAATAAAACCACATTTACTTGTCCATGAGGAACTTTTGCCTACCGAGTACTTCCTTTTGGGTTATGTAATGCTCCTGCAACATTCCAAAGAGCAGTACTAGGAATTTTTTCTGATTTAATACATGATTGTGTAGAGGTATATATGGATGATTTTACAGTCTATGGAAACACATTTGAAGAAGCTTTGGAAAATTTGGAAAAAGTTCTTAAAAGATGTAAAGAAACAAACCTTTCACTAAGCCATGAAAAATGTTTTATGATGTTTACAGAAGGTATTGTTTTAGGACATCACATTTCGGGAGATGGGATTAAAGTTGACAAATCTAAAGTTGAAGTCATCTCTAAGTTATCAATTCCAAATTGCCAAAAGGATGTTAGAAGTTTTCTAGGATCTACAGGATACTTTAGAAGGTTTATAGAAAACTTCACTAAAATAGCATCTCCACTCTTCAAATTGCTTACAAAAGATTGTGAATTCAGTTGGAATCTTGATTGCCAACTAGCATTTGAAACCTTGAAAGCAAAAATTTCTGAAGCACCTATTTTAAGAGGTCCAAATTAGAAACTTCCTTTCCACATTTCCACAGATGCTTCAAATACAGCTCTGGGCGCTGTATTGGGACAAAAAGATTTGATTCCTTATGCCATTTACTATACAAGTAAGAATTTGACTCCCATTGAGTTGAATTATACTATGATTGAAAAGGAATTTTTCGCTGTTGTTCATGCAATTAATAAGTTCATACGTTATATAACAGGCTATGAAACCTTTGTTCATACATATCACTATGCAATTAGATATTTGATGAATAAACCTATTACTAATGGCAGAGTTACAAGATGGCTTTTACTTTTGCAAGAATTCAACATTACTGTGCTAGATAGACCTAGAAAGCAAAACACAGTTGCTGATTTCTTGTCCAGGATTCAAAATATCAAAAAAGACTCTCCAGTTGCAGATAAGTTTCCTGATGAATATGTTTTTGCAATAACTACTCAAACTCCTTGGTTTGCAAATGTTGCTAATTACTTGGTTACAGGGAAGTTACCTTCACATTTGTTTCCTAGAGAGAAAAGAAAGATTATTCAAGAAAGTGCAAGATATTCATGGATCACTAATGAATTGTATAAAACAGGGCTAGATCTTATGATCAGAAGGTGTGTCAGGGAAGATGAAATGCCTGATATTCTCAAAGCATGTCATGATGAGCCGTGTGGTGGACACTTTGCTGACAAGAGGACAACCTATAAAATCCTTTCTTTAGGATATTATTGGCCATCCATCTTCAAAGATGCCAAAGAATATGTCACGAGGTGCAACAACTGCCAAAGGGTAGGGAAACCTGCTCCCTCAAATGAGATGCCATTACAAACTCAGGTACTTATCAAACCTTTTGAAAAGTGGGCTTTAAACTTTATTGGACCAATTAATCCTCCATCTAAGCAAAAAAAATATATATTGGTATGCACTGATTATGTCACCAAATGGGTAGAAGCCAAAGCATTACTTTTTGCTAACGAAAAATCTGTAGTTAATTTTCTTTTTGAGGACATCTTCACTCGTTTTAGTGTTCCAAGAGAAATTGTGACAGATCAGGGATCTCAATTCACATCCAACATGATGGAAAGGCTTATGGAGGAGTACAATATCAAGCATAGGAAATCTACTCCCTATCATCCACAAGCAAATGGTCAAGTGGAGTCTACAAATAAAGTGATTGAAGGAATCCTCACGAAGGCTGTGCATCTACATAGAAGAGATTTGGCAGAAAGGCTTCCTGAAGCCTTATGGGCCTATAGAACTACATGGAGGAACACAACGGGACATACACCCTATGAACTTGTTTATGGGAAACAAGTCTTGTTCCCTATAGAGTTCCAAATCAGAACTTTCAAGATGGCAGTCTAGTTGGGGATGGATTTATCAGAGGCTCAAAAACATAGGCTGGAGCAATTAAATGAACTTGATGAAATCAGACAAGAGGCAGTTCAAAGGACTGGTATAGTCCAACAACAGAGGGCTAAATGGCATGACAAATACATCAAGGACAAGAGGTTTCAAGAGGGAGATTGGGCACTGTTATTTGATTCAAAGTTTAAATATTTTCAAGGGAAGTTTCAAACTCATTGGCTTGGGCCATATGAGATTGAAAAAGTCTTTAGTAATGGAGTAGTAAGGATCAGAACAATAGATGAAAGTCAAACTCCTCTTCTTGTGAATGGTCATAGATTGAAAATATATCAAAAACCAATTTCAAAGGAGGAGTTCATCAAGATCTTCTAGAACAATTCTGAAATGAAGTTAGTGAAGAAGAATCCTTCTTCTCCACCAACTTAGTCTTTATTTTTCCTATCTAAAATAAAAGGAAAAAAAATTTGTATAAGGTTGAAAACCAATCACTGATTGGCATGCTTATATAGAAAATACTGGGTGAAAATCAGAAGTTTCTGACACCCTATATTTTCCATTTCCTTTCTGAAAAAGTGGTGACAAAAAGCCACAGTCATTCTGCATTCTGCAAAATTCATTGTCTTATTTCATTTCACTCTGTTTTACTTTTACAGTTTCACTTCATTCCATTGCCATATTTCACCAGTAAATTTTTCCTTTCCCAACATTTCTTTCATCCCCATTCTTCATTTATCATCATGTCTTATTTTCACTTACACAACCATTTCTATTTCATCCATTCATAAGCTATATTTTACTCTTTGTTTCAAATTCTGCAACTGTTTCCACGTTCTACAGCTGATTCTGTTCTGTAGCTGAGCCTGATCTGCAGCTAATCTGATTCTGCAACAATAGTTTGATTATCAATCCAAGCACAAGTGTCTAGTTCATAATAAAATCTTGTATGCAGGTAATTGAAGAAAAATCAACTTTGAAGACCAATCATGCCTAAAGCACCTGTGGAGCAAACATCAAAATATTAGCAAGCGGAAGGTAAAAGTTTCAAAGGTAAAATACAAAAATTTATTTCAAAAAGCAATTCAAAAACATAAGCTTGTATAACATGTATGATCACATGTCTCCTTAATTAATCATCATGTGATTTCACTGCCATGTTGTCTCCACCATATCTTCTGCCTTCAAAGACAAATGGTCCAATGATTCCTTCATAATTGATCTCTGTTTTAAACTCCATAACTTGTACTGAACCGTCCCTCTACAACTACATTCGTTAAAGGTCAGGTTAATGACGTGACCTACCTATATATGACTCTTCAAACCCTGACTATTTATTTATTACATGCCAACTCTTAAGTTTTTCTCTCATATTTACGCAGCCATTTTGTGTATATAGTCACTCTGTTTCCATATATTCCATATATACAGTGATTCTGTTTCCATATTTCACAGTCATTCCGCTTCCATATGCCTTGTCATCCCGTTTCCATATCCATAATCATTCTGCTTCTATATACCCAGTAACTCCATTACCATTTACGCAGTCATTCCATTTCTTAGACAATGAGAGTAGTTTTGAAGGGTAACTGAGAATAAAGGATATGGGGCTTATTGTTAGAACTGAACTCGTAGGGGTAAAATACATGGAGGGATGTCCGCAGTTGAAGGGAATGTTACAGAAGGCTGGTTGGTTGTGTTTTATTGAAAAATTCAACGGTTACCATAAGGAAATCACTAAATCCTTTGCCAGGTCATTTGATGGAATGGAAGTGGAAATAGGTGACATCAAATTTGCAGTTACCGAGTCCTTCATAGCAGAAGCAACAAAACTCCAAAGGCTAGGAGAAAGGTGGTTTAAGAACAAAGAGTTTCATGATGAATTCTGGAAGGTGATTCTTAAAAACCCAGGTATCGACATTTCAATTTTTAGAAAAGGGAAACAATTTCTGCACTCAAAAACAAATGGAGTAGCATGCTGTTAATATTGCAAAAATTTATTACATGTGAAGGGAGGTTTAGGTCTATGTATGTTTATTACATACGATTTTTAATGAATTTTCTAGAGAATGGAACCCTAAATCTTCCCTTTTTCCTTTTGAATAGTTTGAGAAGAATGGAAACAAATGTCCAAAAGAAAGTTGAATCAATAGAAACGACTCTATATCACCATGGACTAGTGAAAATTTTAGTTGAATTTCATTTGAGAAGTGTAGGGGATACATGGGAGGACTTTTTGGTAAGGAATTTCTTCCAAGATGCTCCAAATTTATCTGAGGGAAGTCATGTTAAAAGAAGTAGGAGGAGAAATGTCAGCATTGGAAGCTCCTCACAAAAAGAGGATGCAGAAATAGCTCCTAAATCAGAGGTTAGGAAACAGACTAAGTTGAAAAGAAAAATGAAAGAGAGGGTTGAAGAAATCAATAAGGACATCCCTGAACCTTCATCACCTCAAGAAGATGAACAATTGCTTTCTGAAAGACTAACCAAGATCAAGGAACAGATCAAGAAAGATAAGGAGAAAGGAAAGAGGAAAAAGGATACAAAAGAAGAAACCATAGGCTTCCAAAACTTGAGGAGGAGTTCTAGAATCCGAGGCAAAGTGAAGAAGATGAAATCTAAAGAGACCCAGTTTATAAATTTCGAGGAAGAAACCCTAGCTCAGTCCCCTGACAGTATTCCATATGAACAAAGTCCACAAAACTCTCCTCCACAAAATTTTGAAGGCAGCCCAAGTAGAGCTTCTCCTGGCATTGATCCAATACAACAACAAATCTATGACTACATAGAGTCATTAGAGAAAAAGAGTACCTCAGTAGACCCAGGGACTTCAGCTAATCTAGAGCAGCCTACCACCTCACAAGAAACTCTAACTAGCTCCCTCAAATAAGAGATCTATGAGCTAGAAATTCTGAACAGGCACATCCAAAAAGAAAATGAAACTTTAAGGGAACAGAATAAGCTGGACAGAGCTATTCATGACAACACAATGCTACACTTGGGACTATGGTACAAAAAGAACAGGAAACTGAAAAGGAAAAACAAGAAGCTGAACAGGACACTCATTAATCTCAAATACAGATTTCTTATGAGGAAGCCAAGGATGGCAGTCGGTGCAAAGAAAAGCAAGAAGAGGAAGTTGGATGTGTTGGCTGAAGTATCAGAACAAATGTAATAGGAGGAGGAAGTTCACAATTTTGATTGCATGGGGACATGCAATGGTTTTGCAGTGGGGGTATGTTGAGCCTCAAAACTGCCCTTTCCTTAGCAACTCTTCTCCTCCCTTTTCTTTGTTTTTCCATGAAGAAAATGCATCCCTATCATCAATAACCAGTATACATTGCCTTAAGGAGAACATTTTAGTGATTTACATGTTATGCTTTTATGTTTTGCTATTTGAATAAGTTTTTGTCTTTTAGCTACGGAATGCAGCCTATTCTGCAGCTAATCGGCTGTTCCACAACTACTTTCATGCTTTAACAGGTTCCAGGTGTCAGAAGGAGAAAATAACTACATGGGCAGCTTGGAAATCATCATGACATGGATCGTGTCCTATTCACCTCGCCCAGGTCGACAAGGAAGATGGTACAAGACTCCGGTCAATGAAGAAGTCAAACGTAGAGACCAAAGGCAAACATGACTCTGTTTTGTACACGTTTCACAGTGATGGGATCCGAAACAACTTCCTGAACCCACGGACTCCAACAACCATCTGTGCAACCGAATCCAACAGCCATCATCTTAGATTTATGTCTCCAGCAGCCGAGGAAGAGAATTTTGTGTGCCTGTCTGCTACGTGTTTTTGGCTGTAGCTTATTTTTCTCCATAAACAGTTGTATAATTTTTCTATAAATACCTGTGTAAAGAACGCAAAACCAATTCGAATTTCCTCATGTATTAAGCTCAGACTTCTGTAATTTTGAAAAACTCATTCTCTGTTTTTAATACGAAGACCATGTGTTTTATGGATATCTGAAAACGTTTCTTGGAGTTTTGATTAAGTATGCATAACCTGAGCAATTGTAGAGGGCCCCTGCGCTGACTAAGGTTTCATTTCATTTTGTTTCGTCTTTTATAGTTAAACTCTCAATTCATCATTTCTTCCATAGTGTTCATAACCATTTACTAACTTTGTTTATAATGCAGTCTTTATCATTTTCTTACTAATGCAGAATAGCTTCTTTCAGTACATAATAGCTTTCTCTTTGCTTAATTTCTTTCTAGTTTTATCGGTAGTTAGAAGTTGAATTCAGTAGTGTAGAGTAGTTTATTTCATTTACGATTTCACTAGTTTTTAAATTTCCAAATAGACTGATCAGTGCCATTACTGTTCTTGCCATTTTATTACTAGTTTAGTGACTCATGGTGTAGATGAATGTTTCTAAAAAGCCCTTCTAGTTGATAACTCATCTCAAACTAAGTGGTTGAATACTTCATTCATGCAATGAGTCTTTTCTGCGTTTTTTGCATTTATCTTCTTTTAGAATAATGAAGTACAGAATTCCTCAAAATGTCATCCCAAGGAGGTTTGTCTTCCAAAATTGAGAGGTAGAGTAACTAAGTATTTCATTTAGTTTTGTTGCAATTTCACTTTCAGTTTTTCATCTAGTTTTGTTTCTGCAATAGACTAAACATTAGTTGTAATCTCACTTTCAGTTTCAGTATTTCATTTTGGTTTTGTTTCCATCATAGATAGTTGCAATTTCCCTCTCAGTTTTAGTATTTCATTTAGTCTTGTTTCTATAATTGATTAGACAGTAGTTGCAATTTCATTTTTAAGTTCTTTTAGTTCATCATTTGGAAACAATGATAAAAGCAGAAATAGAAACTCTGTTTTCATTTCTTGATTAAACTTTACTTCCAAATCTTGCTTCAAGCACTTTTATTTCTCCTTTTTAGGTTCTTAGTAGTCTTTACAAAAGTTAGATTTAGGATTTTAACAGTTACATTGTATTCTATTAGGAACTAAAGGACGAAAAATCCCCAAAACAACATAAAACTCAAAAACAATGAAGTAAGAAGGGTCATCTAACACATATAGTGCACTGCACTTCATCAGTTTACGATACCCGGATCGATAATTTATGTAGAGCAATTTAGGACACTAAATTGACCAAACAATGCGCATAATGTGTACGATCATCTTGTTGACAACCTGTATCTGGCCATCAGTTTGGGGATGGAAGGCTATGGACTTATTGAGTTTGGTGTCCAACATCGACTAGAGACTAGACCAAAATGTACTGAGGAACCTGCTATCCCGATCTAAGATGATAGACTGTGGGATCCCAAAGTGTACCCACACCCGTTCAAAGAAGAGTTTAGTAGTGGCTTCTGCTGTGATATTCTTCTTGCAGGCTGCCATAATGGCCATCTTTGAGAACCTGTCAACGACCACAAAAACACAGTCATTTCCATGCTTAGTAGAAGGAAGGCCCGACATGTAATTCATGGATATGGATTCCCAAGGTCGACTAGGGGTAGGTAGTGGAGTATAGAGGCCTTGCTTCTTGATGGTCAGTTTGGCAATGGCGTAGGCAGTGTTGGATTTGATGTACTTCCTGACATCCTATCGAAGATTCGACCAATAGAAATACTTCTGCAATACTGCCATCATTTTCTCGACCCTGAAATGCCTAGCAACCCGATTGTAGTGTGCTTCCAAAATCATCTTGGCATGCTTGCTTGAAGGAACACAAAGGTGACCCAGGTGGCATAACAGGGCATCGTGGAGGTTAAAATCTGGAACATTCTGACCCTCCAAGAGTGTCTGGTATGTGTGGCTGAATTCTGGGTTGCTTTTGTAGATAAGTGGCCAATCAAAAGTCTCGTGCCCACAAGAGTTGAACACGGTGGTTAATGCCATGATCGGTGGTTGATTGGGGCAATCTGTAACATTATTGGTGCTGCCCTTCTTATACTTGATATTCAAATGGAACTGTTGCAGGTATGTGGACCACTTCTGATGGTGATCATTCTGCAACTTCCCCTACGTCTATATGAATTGCAGGGGCTGGTGGTCTGTGTGGATGACCGTTTCTTTCCCCAAAATGTAAGGCTTCCATTTTCGGCAGGCCTGCACAATGGAATACATCTCTTTGTCATAAGTGGGATACTTTCGAACTGCGTTTGAAAGTGTTTCACTGTGATATGCCATTGGATGCCCGTGTTGAGTAAGGACTACCCCAATAGCATAGTCAGAGGCATCTGTCTCGATCTCAAATGGTTGTTGCAAGTCTGGTATTGCAAGCACTGGTGTTGAGCAGAGGTAATGTTTCAACTCTGTGAATGCCTTTTGTTGAGATTCAGACCAAAAGAATTTTGCTTTCGCTCCTCCCTTGGTGACTTGGCTTAAGGGCCAAGTGATATGAGAAAATAACAACACGAACCTGCGGTAGAAGTTGGCAAGACTCAGAAAGCTGTAGAGCTCTGTCAGAGTGGTTGGAGCTAGCCAATGCCAAATGACTTGGATCTTGGCTAGATCAACATGCACCCCCTATTCATCAATAATGTATCCCAGATATTGAACTTGGGTCATGCCAAAAGTGCATTTCTCCAAATTAGCACATAACTTGTGTTGCGCAGTGTTTGGAGAACCTGTCAGATGTGGTGGAGGTGCTCTTCCCAACTCTGACTGAAGATCAGGATGTCATCCAAGTATACCACTATAAATGAGTTGGTGAATGGTCGTAAGATGTCATCCATTAGCCTCATGACGGTTGCAGGAGCATTCGTCAACCTGAAATGCATAACCAACCATTCGAAAAGGCCCTCCTTGGCTTTGAAGGCAGTCTTCCACACATCGAAGGGTTTGATTGGTACCTGGTGATATCCTGACTTCAAATCGATCTTGCTGAAATATTTTGCCCCCTTCAGTTGGTCCAGAAGGTCATCAATCCGTGGGATCGGGTACCTATTCCGGACAATGATCTTGTTCAGCGCCCGATATTCAATACAGAGTCTCCAAGTCCCATCCTTCTTTTGTACCAACATGATCGGGCTCCTATGGGGTGATGAACTCAGTCGGATGTGACCTTTTTGCAGCAGCTCGTGAATCTGCCGCTTAATTTCATCGTTCTCCAGAACAGAGCGCTGATATATTGGTCCATTGGGCAGCGACACACCTAGGGTCAGATCGATGGAGTGCTTGACCTGACACTGCAGAGGAAACCCTCCGGGGGAGGTGAAGATGTCCTCGTACTCCTCCACAACCTTGTCCATCTCTACTTGTCATGCGGCGGGGCCCTGTCTGGAGGTTGTGGCCACCGTCTTCTTCTTTCCTTGAGGGCGTATCATCGGGAAAACAAATTTCTTGGTTTTGGAAATGAGCTTACTGCATTGTTTTGCAGTAACCAAAGAGATGGCAGTAGGCGGTGCTACCTCTGGTATCCTGTACAACTTATTTCCCAAAGTAACAATAACAACACAAGGCTTTGACTCATATACAACATGTCACTTCCACAATTATGCTTGGCCTAATAATACATTGCAAACATCAAGGGGAGCAACGTCACACAATACCTCATTTGTGAAGGGCTTGATGTTGTATGAAAGGTGACACTGCTAGCTCACGCGAAGATCCCGTCCTTGGTGAAGCCACCCAATGGTGTACAGTTGTGGATGTGTTGTGGTCAGTAAGCCCAGCCGCTTCACGACCTCTGCTGAAATGAGGTTCTTTTGGCTCCTATTGTCGACAATGAAATGTAGCGGGGAGCCCTTTACCCACATCTGGGAGTGGAAGAGGCGCTCCTCCTCCTCTGGATTTTCAGGTTCCTCCTTCTAGATCTTCGTGTTGGCAACGGTGGCGTTGGGCTCCACATCAATAATCTGCTTCCCTTTGTCATTCCCCTTATCAGGTTTTGACTTAGAGTCTGAACATGCATCTGATTCCAAAGACTTTAACTCGACCACCATTGACTGCTTGGCCCGATACTCACTTGTGTTATGAGTGGAGCTCTTATGGAACTCACACCACTTTTTTGTGTCCTTCTTCAGCTTCGTGGTGTTGTTCTTTGCTTGCGGTTTTGGTGGGTTGTCATGGGCCACCCCGCCTTGGCTTTGTCCTTTGTTCAGCGATTTGGGGGTGCCTTTCCCTTACTTTGGATTTGCAAGTCCAAAGTTTCTTTTGTTTAAACTTCTACTCAATCTTGACAACGTATCGGTACGCTGTGTCAAGTGAGGAGATGTCTAGGAACTCCATCTCATCCTGGATGTACCTGTGTAGGTAGCTGCGGTATTTGAGTACCAAATGTAGCTCAGAATCCTTGATACCCAACTTTGTGCAAAGGGTATGAAAAATATTGGTAAACTCTGGCACGTCTTGGTCCCTTCCCTGCCGTAGTGTGGTCCACTTTATGTATTTATCCTCATAGCTTTTGACAGGGTAGTACTGCTCCTTGATGGCATTCCGGAATGAATTCCAAGTGGGTGTGGCTGAAAAAAGTGAGGCCGTACTTTCATCCTTCTGCTCGCAGTAGGTTTCCCACTAGTCCTTGACGTGGGGGACAACTTTGAGAAGAGCGAAAGTAATCTTTTCCCAGCCGGAAAAAATCATGAACAGAAAAATACCCTTCTAGTAGATTTAACCATTTATCCATAGCGTCTGCATCTATCTGACCCTCAAATATGGGAATGTCAAAGTTAACTTGTACCTTAAAGAGTTTGGCACTTCCAAAGTAGCTGCTGGAAGTAGATGTGTCGCCCCTGGGTAACCGTTGAAGGATGGGCAAAGTTGTCCATCATTGCGTTCCTTTGTCGCTCGAGGGCACTTCAAGCAATATTTTGATAGGATCTCCTACCCCCTTGTCTTTCTTTTCATCTGCCATGGGAGGCCGTCGGGATTTGCAAGGATGGTCTTGCAAAGGTTCGACCAGTTCACGCCCTAACTCCATATATCCTGACCTTATTGGGGACATGCAAAGAAAAATAGAGAAAGAGCATACTGCTCTGATACCACTGATCCAGATTTAAACAGGAACGCAACAAATTACAGAGATAACCATAAATACAGAGATACAATAGAAATAATACTTATTTTCATTAATGTAAAATACTGAAATATATTTACAAACAAAAATGGAAATATACTAGCTTGGGCGATGGTAGCTTATCTCTGAGGAGAGTTGTAGCGGCTACATGCCTCTACATTGTCTTACAATGAGGCTCGAAGGCCTACTTACTGTTTAGAAATAATGGAAAACCCTAAACATCCAAAACCCTAACCCTAGGAGATGAAGCGCCAAACTATGGGCCTTGTTTTGGGTAAATTGGTACATCAACTTCCTGGGGTCGTAACTTTGGCATATGGTCTTCATTTGACGCACAAAATACCTCGTTAGAAATATCTATCTGAGGACTACAACTTTGGGATGAGCAACGTCAATACAAAGATCCATGCTGCTCCCAGATTTCCCAAAAAAAACGTCGTTTAGGGCCTCAAAACGGCTCCGAAAGTTCAGGACCTGAAAAACTGCCAAAAATAGTAAATTGTGCTGCAAATAAGGAAACTGAAAAAATAGAAGAAACAATGGTGGGGTCCAAGTGGAATTGGTGGGTGGCCACCAATATCCACTTGGATCACTGCTTGCATTAATAATATGAATAGAGAATGTATTACAATTTCTTTCTCGCTCTGAGTTCAACCTGTAAGTGAATAACCTTTCTCTCTGCTCAATGAGAAGCTCTGACCCAGACTTAGTCAATTTCTGCCTCTGCTTGAGCCCTTATTTCCTTGCGCAAATCCTGAGGAATTAGGCCCCTATTTTTTAGGAATTTTCTTCCAGTTCAAGGCTAGTCTACAACTGATGTTACACTGCCTTGGAATCTCCACCACAACTGGGGAACTCGAATTCTCTACATGCACTAGCTATTTTTGGTTGATTGATCAGTTAATTGGATGATCACTGAGTTAGACTGTTGTCCCACTGCACAACTAACCTCCAACTAGTTCTATAAACCGTTAGGACTAGTTTAACTAAATACAACTAGAAATAATTGCACTAGATTGCTACAAATTTGTAATCATAGATGCATAACTGAACTCCAGGCCCTCTAAATCAAATTTACTAAACTAACTGAGTGACAAGAGTCATGTCACCTTAGTTAACTACCTCCAAGTTGTCTGTTGATGTGGAAATTTGAATTTTCTCAATTTAGAGACTTTCTTGCTACACTTCTAAACACAAACTCCCTTGTTTACACATAGTGGCAAGGCTTTCTTCCAAAATCTTCCTCCTCGAGTGTGAAATTAGAGACGTGAACAATTGGATTTACTTGCACATTGGATGCATGATATTTTTCCTCATCCTCTTCCTTCAATGTGCAGATATGGACTCTGAAACTGCTTACAAATCAACTACAACCTCTTCTCCTTATGTGCACACTACAATTTTCAATATAATCGTCATTATATTATCATGGTATGTAGTCTATGACATGTTTGTAACACACCTAACCTCGTAAGTGACCTTGAGGAGATGCGGGTTATAAAAATTTTGTTTCTTTCACTCAACTCAAACCCCATCTATGAAGCTACCATTGCCTTCAACTAATTAAGAGTTTTTCCAATGATATAAGTTTCATCAAATTCCAAGTCCAAGGCACTAAATTAGAGCCATTTGAAGAATCAACAATTTGTCCTACATCAACATGAATATACTGTTGACTTGTGCCACATGATGTGGCACTCAAAGTCCATGTATCACTTAGAGGATGGTATCTTGCCAACACTAGCCCCCCTAGTCGTACCATGCCATTCCCCAATCTTTGCATGAATTTGTTATGTTAATTAACAAATGTAAACACGTATTAAACTAATTCTTAAAGTAGTGATCATCACATCATCATCACATTAATGATTATGCTTATTATTATTTATGATTATCATTATGATATTATTAATGGTTGATAATTATGATTGTAGTAATCTTTATTTTATACATATGTTTATTAAAGAAAACCTTATAAGAATCTTTGTCAAATTTATTTAATTGTTTTATAGTTCATGATGGAGTAATCCTATATTATATTATGTTAAATTCATATAGTATTTAAGATTTATTACAGCAAAGTACATTATCTGAGCTGCTCAATGGGACCTCTTCAAATTTAAAGACCCATTCATTTTCCCTACATATGTTATGAAACTAACTCACAAAAAGATAGAAAAGATAGATCAACGAATTCAAATTCAACCTCTTCGAGGGGGAAACCTCCTTTACATTACACAAATGAAAAATTCTTCGATGATACAAATTACAAAACCTCCTTTATATATATAGGAGTATAATGGGTCACAATATAATCAAAACCGACATAACAATACTAAAATAAGGGCACAACAATAACAATAGTAGGCTTCTATGGGGCACAATAATAACAATATGGGGACAATAGGGGCACAATAATAACAATAAGGGCTACGATGACAATAGTAATGGGGGAATCACTAGTATTATAGGGACCTAACATGCCCCTCTCCTTCAAAAAAGTGTTGTCCTCAACGCTTGAGTAGTTTTGGATGCTTTTGTATAAAATTCTCATCCTCCTATGTGGAATCTTCAGCTGGTAAGTTCTTCAACTTGATGAGATACTCCGAAATTGATCGATTTCTTAGCTGTCGAGTTCTTGTTTCTGTGATTGCTTCAGGTTCCAATATGATTTTTCCTTCCTTGTCAAGTTCTGGCAATATTGTTTGAACTAGGAGCTTGTCACCTATAACCTTCTTTAAGTATGAAACATGGAAAACTGGGTGCACTCAAGAAGTTGTAGGAAGCTCCAATTTGTATGCCATAGTACTAATCTTTTGCAACAACTTGTATGGACTATAATACTTTGGTGATAATTTATTATCCTTATTAGCTTGCTTGAGGGACATTTGTTTATATGGTTGTAGCCGTAGGAATACCTAGTCACCTACATCAAAACTTCTTTCGCTGCGATGTTGATTTGCCTGTTGTTTCATTCTATTTTGCGCCAAAGTGAGGTTATCCTTTAAGAGTTGGAGAACTTGTTGTTGATGCTCGATGTGATCTTCCACTGCTTGAACCTTAGAACTTTATCTTAAATATGATGTGATGGATGGTGGATGATATCCATAAAGTGCCATAAATGGGGTCATTTTTGCTGCAGTATGGAAGGAAGTGTTATACCACCATCCAGCCAGAGGCAACCATTTCACCCATTGTGTCTGTTTATCAGAGACAAAGCAACGAAGATATCCTGCCAAACATTTGTTTACTATCTCAGTTTGCCCATCAGATTGAGGATGATAAGATGAGTTATGAGCTAACTAAGTATCAAGACAAGAAGATAATTCTGTCCAAAAATTTCCAGCGAAAATGGGATCTCTCTTGCTTACAATAATCTTTGGGTTTCCATGTATCTTTTGAATTGTTTCCATAAATGCAGTAGAAATTATACTGGATTTAAATGGATGAGATAATGCACAAAAGTGTGCATACTTGGTAAGTCCGTCAATTACCACCATGATGAAACTGTTTCCTTCGGACTTGGGTAAACCTGTAATAAAATCCATTGAAACCTCCTCACAACATTGGCTTAGAATGGAAAAAGGTTGTAATAGACCTGGGGTCTTAATTATTTCAACTTAATTTTGTTGGCAAATCAAATATTTCGCTACAAACTTTTGAATATCCGATAGAAGGCCATCCCAAAAAATTTCCTTCTTAACCCTGTGGTAAGTTTTTGAAAATCTTGAGTGCCCTCCTAAGGGAGAAGTGTGCAATTCCATAAGAATATTTTGTTTGAGTTGAGAATTCTTACCCAGGTATACGCAATCTTTGTAGCATAACGAAACATTTTTCCAGCTAAATGTATCAGATGTACTAGGATCTTGTTGTAACACTTCTTTGTCATTCTTCCATTCATCCCTTGCTTTGTTTATCCAATTTGGTTGGATAATAGAAATGGAATAGACCAATGCTTCCACATACTCATCCTTTCTCGAGAATGCATTTGCCACAACATTTTGCTTCCCTTTTTTGTAGATGATTTCAAAGTCATAACCCAACATCTTTGTGACCCGTTTTTGCTGCTCTTTTGAAGATAATCTTTGTTCTAAAAAGTATTTAAGACTATCATGATCCGTTTTTACCTTGAAGTGTCTTCCCATTAGGTAGGGTCACCATTTCTTAAGTGCATGTAGTATTGCCAACATTTACTTCTCATAAATAGCTTTGTGTAAATACTTTCCTTTGATTGGAGGACTTTCGAAAGCAATGGGTCTTTCTCCTTGCATTAAAACAACACAAATTCCATTTCCTGAGGCATCACATTCCATAATAAAGGCTTTTGTGAAGTCCGGCATAGCTAAGACCGGTGCTTGGCACATTGCCTCTTTAAGATGTTCAAAGGCCTTCGTTGCTTCTGGAGTCCATGAAAATTCATCTTTCTTCAATAATGTTGTTAGAGGTGTTGCTGTTCTCCCATAATTCTTAAAAAACTTGTGATAGTATCCTATCAACCCAAGAAATCCTCGCAGATTCTTTATGGATGTGGGTATTTTCCATTCCTTAATGGCTTTAATTTTGCTAGGGTCTACCTTAACACCTTCATGAGATATAATATGACCCAGATATTCCACCTCTTATACACCAAAGAAATATTTGGAGCTTTTTGCATATAATTGTTTCTCCTCTAATAGTTTGAGCACCCTGTCAACATGTTGAACATGATCCTTCCAAGACTTGCTGTAGATTAGCATATCATCAAAAAATACTAACACAAATTTTCTAAGGAAGGGTTTGAAAATGTAATTCATCAAACCGTGAAATCTAGAAGGTGCATTGGCAAGTCCAAAAGGCATGACCAAAAATTCATAATGACCATCATGAGTTCTAAATGTTGTTTTTAGAATGTCTTTAGTCTTCGTTCTAATTTGATGATATCCTAAATGAAGATCCAACTTGGTGAAGTAAATTGATCCATGCAATTCATCCAATAATTCATCAATGACAGGAATGGGAAATTTATCTTTAATAGTGAGCTTGTTGAGCTCTCTATAATCTGGACACATGCATTGTGACCCATCCTTCTTGTGCACTAATACTACTGGAGCAGAGAAAGAACTTTGACTAGGTTGAATTATACCAGCCTCTAACATTTCTGCAACCATATGTTCAATTTCACTCTTTTGGTTATAGGGATATCTGTAAGGCCTAATGTTTGGAGGAACACTTCCTGGAATCAAATGAATAGCATGATCATGATCACGAATATGTGGGAGGCCTTTGGGAGTCTCAAATATGTTGGAATGATTGTCCAAGATTTTTTGGAGATCTAGAGAAATAAATGATTTCGATGTGGGAACCTCTAGCGAACATAATTGTGCAATTACGCCTTGTTGTTCTTTCTTTAGAAGATTTGTCATTCCGTTAGAGCTGATTATCTTTCCCAGTTTCCCTGTGATACCTCTTAATTCAACTTCCTTCCGAAGAAAATTTCATGAAGAATTCTTGAAAATTAAAAGCTATTGTACCCAAGGATTGTAGCCATTGGACTCCTAGTACAACATCAACACCACCCATTGGAATGGATAGCATTGGGATATTCAATACATATTCTCCCATGGATAGCTTGATGTTATGGCACTTTCCAGAGAAATTTATGGTTCCTCCACTTGCAACCATCACTTGAAACTCTGGTGCTGGATATAGGAAGCAATTCAATTCCTTGGCTATCTTACAATGAATAAAATTATGGGTACTTCCCGAATCAATCAACACTATTACCTTTTTTTTATATGTCCTTATATCTTGATAGTTTGAGGAGTGGTAATTCCAGCTAATGCATTACAAGATATGGTCAGATTCATTTCTTCTTTCTCTAGGGTTTGTTCCTGGTGTATTACCTCTTCTTTTGACGTTTCTTGTTCCTTTTATTCCTCCTCTTCACAATCTATGTAAAACAATTTCTTCTTAGCACACTTATGACATTTAGCGTATTTGTTATCACAACTGTAACAAATCCCTTTTTCTCTTTTTTCTTCCAATTGTTGTGGTGTCAACATTGTAGGTTATGGAAGGCTAGGGGCAACAACACTTCCATCTTTATAGTTGTGAGTGGTAGGCTTCCTTATTGCCATAATTTTGCTTTCCATTTTTCTTGCCAACCTGAATGCCTTCTCCAATGAATTAGGTTCCCAAAGGCGAACCTCATGTTGGATGTTATCCTTTAAAGTCCCTATGAACACATCAATCCTATGCTCCTCTGGAATATCTTTTACCCTTATATTCAATTTTTGGAAGTCCTCAATGTGCTCCATCATTGAACCCTTTTGTTTGAGATTTATCAATTGGCTAAAAAAAGTGTTGCTTTTTGTATCCTCATAATGTGTTATCATTTCTTCTGTAAAAATTGCCCAAGTGACAATTTTTTTACTCAAGCAAATCCATTAATACCATACAAACTGATTTGGTTCCAAATATAAAGTTGCAATATGTACCTTTTGTGTGTTTTGCACATTATGGAGATCGAAATATTGCTCCATTTATAGTATCCATGTTACGGGATCCTTGCCACCAAACTTCCTCATATCGATATTTGGAACATGGTGGGTCTTCAATCGACCGTTAGAGTCTATGAAATCATGATTAACATTTTTTTTTTCTCATCATGAGTTTTCTCTATTACCTTTTCGCCATTAGGAAGCCTTTCTTGCAGCAACTTTGTCAAACCTTCCTTCCAACCTTCCATGTCCTTCTTCAAATCTTCAATGTTGTCTTTCATAACATCCATCTTAGCTTCCATGCCTTTTTTAAACCATCCATCTTATCTTCCATGCCTTTCTTTAAACCATCCATCTTAGCTTTAGTTACTTTTTGTGAGAGTGAAATTTGTTGCAGTTGGTCTCGTAATTTTGATATATCATGTTGCATTTCTTCCTCCTCTTCATGAGTCATGCTAGAGCTTTCAGGTTGCTTATTAGGTGTTTCCATTTTTTTCTTCGGGGCATCAATTAATGATAATTATTCTTCACTATGCCCTTTAAATTCCTTCAAACTAATTTTTCAAACCAAACTTACCTTTTTTCACTTTGTAGGAGCTTGATATTGAATTTAATGTATCTCTGAACTTTCGGATCTCCAAGGTCTGAAATTTCGAAATGTAGGAGTCCTCTTTCCAATGTCACCAGTCTGATTAAAATTGGATTCTCCAAGAAAGCGTTATGCCAATCTCCCAAGATGGCCTGATTGTAGACTTTTTCAGTAGAGCGAACTTGTTTGAAGTGCCACGTGTCACTGTTTCAACCTTACGACCTCAAAATGATGCACAGAAAACTAAAGTCCGTCCTCTTTCTGTAACTTCTTATGAAATTTAAATTTGATACTCAGAGATAAAGTTATGATGATTTTCCCAAGGTCATCTGTTTAGGATGTAATTCGGAAGCCTGCAAAAAACCATAACTTTCTTGGATCATATCTCTGAAAATATAGAGAGAAAATATTTGAAATTTGGCCCCGATGATCATCAAGATTTCGTATCAAATGGGTTGTTTTTTATCTTCTGAAACATTGCATAAAAAAAGTTATAGCTAAAATGCCATGATAGCCTGTTTTGGAGCAATGAAACCCTAGAATCCAAAGCTCTGATACCAAATGTTATGAAACTAGCTCACAAAAAGATAGAAAAGATAGATCAACGACTTCAAAATAAACCTTTTTGAGGGGGAAACCTCCTTTAAATTACACAAATGAACAATTCTTCGATGATATAAATTAAAAAACCTCCTTTCTATATATAGGAGTCTAAGGAGTCACAATATAATCAAAGCCAACATAACAATAATAATATAAGGGCACAACAATAACAATAGTGGGCTTCTATGGGGCACAATAATAACAATATGGGGACAATAGGGGCACAATAATAACAATAAGGGCTACAATGAAAGTAGTAATGGGGGAATCAATAGTATTATAGGGACCTAACAACATACTTTCCAAGTTTAATGCAAGTAGGTTTTCTTATCAAGAAATTCCATGAGGGATCACTTCATTTTATTTGAACTCATTTATTATTAAATCATTTTTATTTAATTAAAAAAATTCGAAGTATTCTTGTCAGGCCTGTCATTCACATGGTTAAATACTATTTAAGTGATTGGAGACTTCCACAGTTATTCATATTGATGTTTACGATTTCTATTCCGGAAATTGTAAACAACAATACTATTATTTAGTTATATCACATTCTATTATTTATTACTTGATAAACGAGTAGTGAAATAAACTTGTTGGGGATTTCCTCTGTCAATTTACAAAATATTATTCAATTATATTATATTATTTTTGTATAACAAATATAATAAATCTGAAATTTTTTGTTGGAGCACTCTTATTGAGGCATTTTAGTTCACAACTCTTTCATTTGCCCCAACAACTCATGCCTCACATACTTTCCATATCTCATAGGGCCTTCCCATCAAGTAGTTTCACAAAAGCTTCCCTTGCTCCATTCCAATGGCTCGTGCCTGTAGATTTCCCATGTGCCTCTCCTCTGAATACTAATTAAATTTATATTATATCTCCTTTGAGATATTTAAAAATATTAATGAAGTTTATGATATAGTGGAATCCTTTATTAGGGCATTCCCACTAGTCCCCTTCCATTCAAATATACTTTGATTCTCCATGGACCACACACATGTCGTATGTGTGTAGCATCAAATAAAATTCTTACTCTTGATTGAGGAACTTATAAAGTTTTCACCCCATGTACTACTAGCACATGCCATGTGATGTGGCACCCCAAGTCCATGTGTCACCTCGAGCATGGTGCCTTGTTAGCATCAGGGCCATGTTGTGATCTTTGCATGAATTTGTTATGTTAATTAACACATGTAAACATGTACTAAGATAATTCTTAGGGAAATTATTACACATTATCACATTAATGACTATGCTTATTATTATTTATTGTTATCATTGTGATATTAATAATGCTTGCTAATTATGACTATAATAATCTTTATTTTACCAAATCTATCTACTAGAGCAAATGTTATCCAACTCTTTGCACAATTTATTTAATTGTTTTATTACTCACGATAGATCAATACCCTTGGACCATTTTTGGAAACAATATATTTATATTATGCTACTCATGTGGCTTTAAATAGAGAGTAATTGGGTGTATTGTTAAGGAATTCCTTGAATGTCAAGATCACTAGTTCAAAACCAATGGGTAGACCCACTTATCTAACCACACACACACACACACATTGGGTGTATTGTTAAGGAATTCCTTGAATGTCAAGATCACTAGTTCAAAACCAATGGGTAGACCCACTCACCTAACCACACACACACACACACACACACACACACACACACACACACACATACACACACACACACACACACACACACACACACACACACACACACACACACACACACACACACACACACATAGTGTACATAAGGAGATGGACGAGATCCGTGTGTCATATTGTTCACCATACGCGCAGGACCCATCACTTTGAAATATCTTCCAGAATTGGCACCTATCTGTTCTTTTTTGCTGTGTTTTTTGTTATATTGTTCAGACATTTCTTCAGACATGCTCAAATACTGCTTAAAAAAAAAAAAAAACTTAAAATCTTCAAAAATAATGCTGCCCCATCTTGTTTGGGTTGTTTTCCCTTCTGAGGAGACCCAGGATTGGAGCAGCCTCAACAAATCTAAAAAACAAAAATCTGGAAACAGTGGTTTCATAAATTGTTTTTGATGACCACGCGGCATCTGAACTGACTTCAGCAGGGGTTTCTCCACACACAGGAGACCTCGAACAGAACCTGGTCAGTGAACTGCAATCGATCTTCGAGAGACAGCAGAGGAAATCCCTCAAGCAAATCTCAACAACTCTATGCGTAAAATCATACAATCACTTGACTGCTTATCGCATATACAATGTAACTTTTTATCATGCAATGAAAAGTTCGATTTTTTTCTCGGAAAAAAAATAAAAATATAAGGACCAATAAGAAAACAGATGGTAAGTGTGAGAGTTGATCGGACCTCTCAATAACAAGAGGCAAGAAGTTGGGATAACGGTCACAAGGATACAAATATATTAAAAGAAGAGGATGAATGATAAAAAAGAATCCAAAGATAAGTCTGACCCCATGCAAGGACCAGGAGTCTACCAAATTCCTTTTTCATGTGGTAAGTCTTACATTGGCCAAATAGGTATTCTGGTCATTTCCCACCTTAAGGAGCACATTACAGATAACAACCATCACAAAGTGGCTAATTCTGCCATTGTGGAGCATTCCTATAACACCGAGCACCTTATTTTCTTTGACAAGGGTGAAACCCTAGCTTGTATACCTTTTCATAATTCTTGTGTCATCAGGGAAGCTTTAGAAATTGAAAAACACCCCAACAATTTCAATAGGGAAGATGGCTTTAAGCTTAGCCACTCCTAGAAGCATATTATCTATCTTCTTTCTTCTTAATCCCCTTCCTCACCTTATTCGGCTTCCTTTCCTCCTGTCCCTTTTTCCCCCTCCCTCGCCCCCTACCTTTTTCCTAAGTTTCATTCCCTCCCTCTTTCTATCATATATATATATAATTTTATTATCGTATAAATTTTCCTATTCTCCTTAATATATTTTATCCATTATATATTAAAATATCATAACATTAGAACCATATAACTTATTCTATTAACCATATCATATCCTTCTCCCTAAATAAATAATTAAATATAAAAGGAATATATCTTTTGATCTTAATCCCCTCCTTGCCTCTTTTTGATTCCCTATCTTTTGAGTTTTTAAATAATTTGATTATTAATATAATATATATACATGCAAATATAATAGATAAATTTTATGTACGAGAACTTAGAGTTATTAATCAAATAATATTAAGAAATATCAATGTTCTTATATTTATAATTTAACAGTAAAATATAAATTAACAATTAAATATATTTAAATGTCACATTTCCTCCTACTAACTATATCATATTCTTCCCTTAAACAAATGAATGAATCTATCTATCTATATATAAATAATATATTTTCTAAAATATAACCCCCTTTCCCTCTCTTTAAATAATTTAATAGATATACTTACAGATATAATAATATCTAAATATTATTTTGATGTACTAATCTATTAACCGATTATTAATAATTGTTTTATATTTATAAAGTAATTAAATTAACAATTGAATTATAGATTAACAATAAACTTGATTAAAAAGTAAATTCTAAACTATTAACAACGTCTATTTTCAATTAAAAAAAAGACAAATTGTTGACCTACTAATATAAATTTTATAAATTCCCTGATGGGGTGTACTTCACGATGGCCACTTGGTAATTGAACCACCACAGGAGCCTGTTCACCCTCCACATGCACCTTTACCTCACCATGACGAACTAGACCAGCTCTAAATGCCTGCAAATGGAGACCCTGCTCGCACATTTAGTCGATAAATACAAGACTTACAGTGGTAGTTCCTTCAGTTTGTTGTTTTGGGAGATGAATTTGGGTTGCAAAGAACAGTGGAGTTGAGTCCCAGGATGCCTCGTCGGGGTCAAGACCTTGGGTGAGAAGAGAGGCAATCACCTGGGATTGTTGGGGGTGGTGTGATATTGAAGTCTAGGATTGTCCATGGGACCCTGGAACACGAATCGTTGGGGTGCCTTTTCGCCTTCCTGCCTGCAATTTCCACTCAAGGGATGAAAAGTCTATGGAGGCGCCGGAGCTTGTGTATGTTGTTTAGGGTAAGGTCGTTCCCATATAATTTTGTTTTCACTCTCAGAATTGGGGTGTCTAGTTGACTTATAATTGCGCTCGCCTTGGTTTACGGGTCCTTCTGGTCCATGGTTTTTACTGCAATTGGAGGGAGGGGATTGTCCTAGGATGCAATACACTTCTCTGGGGCCTGAAGGTTGGCCTCAACGAAAGGTGAAAAGTTGGTGTGTGGGATCTCTGACGTCCAGGGGCAGGCGCCTTTTCATTTTCCAGTCCAGGGGTGGAGGAAGGCGCCCCGAACAGTCGCACCTTGGGATTGGTTCTACATGGACTTTATATGTGTTTTCATGCATGGTATTGGGTTGTTATTTTACACTCCTCAGAGGTTGCTTTTCTGCAGGTTTGGCTATTGTGTTTCTTACAGGTTTTGTGAATTGATATCTTTTGCCTTCCCTCTCCTTTGGCAATTTCATCTCGTCTATCTCAATATGCCTCGTCAAAGTGGATGACCCCGCAGTGGGGGAGGCAACCACCTTCATGTTGGACAGCCCAAATCGGGCATCAATTCATCCTTAGACACTTTTGATAGCCGGGAGATGGAAGAGGCTGCTGCCATCTCTCCAGATCGCTCCCCAGGCCATGTGGTAGCCCCTGCCACACTAGAGTCCATTGTTGAACAACTGCGAAATATCCAGTTGAACATGAATATTCTTTGGGAACAACGATATGATGACCACAATGAGCTGGCGACATACATCAATGACATCAATACAACCAAAACAAAATATTGGAACAATTGGACAACCTTCAACACCAACATCAACACATCAATGAACACCTCTACAGCCTGGAAGCGAGGGTGGAGTACATTTATTTTCATATGCATGAACATGTCGACTATTTCATAACTCCTCCTGTACTACCCCCCAACCCGGTTAACTTTTTGTTTTCTTTAAGCATGTTAAGGCTACAAGGCTTATCGAAAATAATGTATGTTATCTGCTTTTTATTGTTTCCTCCAGGTCCTAATCACAAGAAGTCTGGTCGTAATGAGAGAAAGGGGTCTATTGAGATGAATTTTGTACTCATTGTTTTTATGAAAATCTAATGAAAGTACTTTGATTGACAAAAAAAAAATGTTATTTTATATTTTTTGACTACATTCTTAATTGCAACTTAACCTATTTAAATCTTTTTAACCAAATTCTTTTATTATAAACATATTTTCTCATATTTTTGACCGTTCATCCTATTCTTTTAATATATTTTTATCCTTGTGACTGTTATCCTTGTCTTTATCCTCTCGTCATTGATAGGTTTGATAAGCTCTCACGCTTACCATTTGTTTGCTTTCCGGTCCCTGATGATGGGTGGAGTGTCCACCCAAAACGTCAGACAAGGTAAACATCTACACAATTTTCTTCAGAAGATTCAGACAATCTGAATAGCTGTGGAAATCTCTGCTCTCAAAATGAAGTATGTTGTTGAAGCTGCTTAATGGGACTTCTTTAAATTTGAAGGCCCTTTCATTTGGCTTGCATGCTTTCCAAGTGTCACACAAGTGGGCTTTTTGGTTAAGAAATTGCATGAGGGATCAATTTATTTTGCCCCAATAGATCAATCTGTATATGCCTATCATGTGTCATGTTATTGAGCCTTCCTTCAAACACTTTTGGAACCTTTGTTTTACACGTTTATTATTAAACCATTTATTATTTAACTAACAATTAATGGAGACCTGTCAGACCTCTCCTAGATATGCTTCAATGTTATTATTTAGTTATATTAGATTATAATATTATTACTTAATTGTTAATTAGTGAAATGAACTTATTGGGAATTTCTTCTGTCCATTTCAAAATTTGGTTATATTTGTTAAACTCACACACAAATGATAGGCAAATTTAGATAATTGTGAGATGCATATTATTCACAAAGTTATACATATAAATACCATCTTTACGGTCATTGGTTTACATTCCAAGTGGTCTCTTGGACTCTAATGACTCTTCATATTCCACACCATAACCCTTAGCGGATTAGGTGTCCAACATTCTCCCCTTAAGCCGAAGGGGTATATATGAGTCCAAGAAACCCAACACTTTGAAACTAAATGGGCTTATAGTAGTTTGGAGTATGAAAGGACACATCCATGTCATATCCAAGATAGATTATGTTATTTTTGTTGAAAATCTCTTCCCAAGGTCTGATGATGAGCTTGGGAAGTGTAGCCTGAACTTCTACGTCTTTATGTAAAATTGCTCCTACAATGGGCACTGAATCAACCTCAACTTCATTGATTTGATTAGTTTTTTCCTGCTGATAGGAGTCTGTCTCAAACTTAAATACATGATTGTTCTGAACAAAAACCAGTTTAGAATGATGTTTTTTCCATTGTAACTCATCTTACTGGAATTGAGATTCAAGTTCTAAAAACTCAATATTGTCTTGTGAATTTTGCAAGCAGGTTTTAATGTCAGAGAAAGTACCCTTGCCAAATTTATCATGAACATTGGAGTGTATTAAAGTATTTAACAACTCTAATAACTCAGTAATTATGGTCATTTTCTTAACAACTCAAGATCGACGAATGAAAGGTTTTGCAATGTGCATTTAAATGATAGATGATCAATGCATCCCACCACTGGAACAAATTATTGATTGAGTTCCAAATGGAAAATGTTGGCCAAAATAAGATGGAGTGCTTCCAAATGATGTGCTCCTCCCAAATATTTTTTCACTTTTTTATTTAAAAATCATATTCCAGGCCCTCATTTCATCATAGTAATGGCCATCAATATGTTAATATACATACCATACTTGTTGATTTGGATGATTTCAAGTGGGTTCAACCTTTGAAATATGAAAAACAATCAATTAACGTCCATGAAGATTCCAACAATGGGTAGGATGAAGTGTGAGTAATGTAAGATATTTTTCCTTTTGAGAAAGGATGTTACATTATTGGTGGTTTGCTTTCCAAGGCCTTTTAGTTACGACATCCCAATCGTGGCTAAATATCCTTTGCATATGCTGCACCCAATATATAACCCACTAAAACTTGTGTAATCATTCGTCAAGGAGTTTTCACTTACATTGTGCCACCTTCAAAATGGTATTATAATTTGCTCCCATTGGAAAATTGTTTTATGCGTTGGCTGGACTCTTCGAATGGCATAAAATTGTCAAAACTTTCTCTGACAATAGTTCAAACAAGTAGTGACTCAACTCCCAATGAATATTGTGTATTGCACAAGGTATTCATCCCTTCCATCTTTTATTCTCACAACAGTTGGAGCAATAGACATGCCCCACTTTGAATAGGCCCTCGCAATACCGACTTTGATTCAAGACAGTCTGGCAGGAAATGGGTGTGCTCTTTGAAGGGAGTGTATTGTTTTACACAAATAATTCTAGCACAAGCTTAGGCACAAGGATCCAATTCCAATAGCCGCCAAACAATAACACAAGTATTTAGAGTCAAATCTTTGGAAAATCCTCCAATCTTAGTTTTCATTCGCTTTGAAATGTAGACAATCATTCAAATTATTCTCATGTCTGACCATGTTCAACATAAAAAAAACAAGACTAGATTTGAGACTAAGCGTTACAACTTTTGCACAAGATCTTTGGGATAATATTTGCATGCAACGACAAGTACAATGAGGGATTTGTAGTGGTTAGCACTCCAAACTTGAATCCAACAACCTGGGTTCATCTCCCGATAGGACCTTGCAATGAAAGGAGGAGGTTGATTACTAGAAGTTATTAGAAGGGAGGTCTATTACTAGAAAAGAGGTTGATACCAAATGTTATTTCACTATGCGAACACTGTAAAAATTGTTATGAACTATCAGGTAGGCTCATAAATAGACATGACAGGCTCATGTGCATTTGGTAGCCAAAATAGAAAGCGCTCAAGTGAAAATGGAAGATCTAACAAGTTGAAAAAATGACAGAAAACCTAACGGTAAAGTCAAACAAGTATATGTAGAATGATAGAGTGCCAGGTTTGAAGAAGACCACACAATAATTAGATTTCTAAGGAGGCCACGAAACATGTTGCTAAAATTTGAGCATAGTAGGAATTCACCCACTCTGATACCATGTTAAGCTCACACACAAATGATAGACAAATTTAGATAATCATGAGATGCATATTATTCACAAAAATGTACATATAAATACGATCTTACGAGTCTTGGTTTTCACATTCCAAGTGGTCTCTTGGACTCTAATGACTCTTCATATTCCACACCATATCCCTTAATAGATTAGGTGTTAAACAACATTATATTATAATTTTGTAATATAATAAATCACATAAATTTTGTCGAGGCACTCTCATTAGACTTTTTTAGTAAGTAAGATTCGTGCCCTGTATTATTAAATCAATAAATAATAATAATGATAATAATAATAATAATAACACTAAAATAAATAGAATAATAAATAATAAAAGTGAAACGTCGATATTAAAAATAATGACTGCGATGAATCCATAAATTTGTTTACAGCACAATGAAAATGGTCGCAAAAATTTAAAATTAGAAAAAGTGAAAAGATCAATAAATAAATAAATAAAATAATATCTGAATGAAGGCTTTTACGAGTAGATTTATTTAGAGATTTGTCTTCTAGAGCCATCATATAAATCTTTGAGCTTGTAAGAATTATTTACCCTTTTTTATTACCCCCTATTGGATCAGATTCTCTTCATCTTATTGTCTTGAAGATGAACCACACTCACTGGTTTGAAACACATCGACAATCTAAAAGATTTATGTGAAAAAAATAATGGATAATAAAGATAATATAATAATAGTAAATACATAAGTCAATAAATAACAATGATAATAATAACCTGCCACACACATGGTATTACACATTCAGTTTTGCCTTTGACTGCCTATTAGTTTGTCTTTGACCAAAAAATTATGCCACTTATCTATAGTTTAATATTGAGAATTCATTTTTTGTAATTATTTAAATTTATTTATTTGTAAGGTGATTGGTCGAGGTCTTATTATGGGATGTTTAGTAACTTCCATTTCTATTAGTTATTAATTTTTTGTTTTTAGTTTTATTTCAGGAGAACCTTGAAAAAGGCAGGCAAGGAGAAGACGAATGTAAAGTTATATAAGCAGGTACTAAAAAGGAAAAAAGATGAGTTCATGCAAACAAGGCGAGAAGAGTTAATATTTCTAAGCAAGAATAACCCAGAGCTTTTCTAGCAGGAACTTCAACCAAGGAAGAAGAAAATCGAAAATAATATTACAGCCAATCAATGGTTTGAATATGCAAGAAAACCCTATGAGAAAGAACCATAAGCAAAGCCTCCCCCCAAGATCAACACAATCACAAACCTCTTCACGTTACAGTAGGTGGAGATTGGAATTAAGAGGTCGAAAACAGGAAATTCAAAGGACTTGGTTGAACTTCAAGCAGAGTATCTAAAATGGGGAATGAACACTCTTGCACCACACATCATGGAAATATTCAACAACATCATTCAACAAGGATTCCCAAGGGATTGGACAACTAGCCTAGCAATACCCCTTTTAAAAGTGGAGACATTAATAATCCTTCCACCCATAGAACCATTATGATCAATCCTTTGTTTGCAAAGCTTTTCGGCAACATGGTAGAAAATAGAATCAGTAAGTGGGCAAAAGTAAAAGAAAAGAGAGCAAGAAGACAAGCGGGTTTTAGGCCGAAACATTCTACAATGGATCATGGTATCACGTTGAGACACATTATTGACAAGGTTTGGGAGGGCAAAGAAGAAGTATTCTGCTACTTTGTTGACTGCAAAAAGGCATTTGACACAGTTCCTAGAGATAAGTTGTGGCGTAGAATGGAAGATCTTGAAATTCCTTTGCATTATAGAGTCATTGTCAATAGACTTTATGAAGAGGTGAAAGTCAAAATTAGAACCTCAGCAGGTATTTCAGAAAGCTTTAGAAGTGACATTGGAGTCACGCAAGGTTGTCCTCTATCCCTTACTCTCTTTGGTTTATATATTGATAAACTGGAAGAGTGGCTAAATCTGCAAGGTGAAGATGGCGTTCGGTTGGAGGAGTTTGTGATAAAGATTCTTTTATATGTTGATGATCTTGTATTGATTTCTAAATCGACCCATGGATTACAAATACACCTATATGCCCTTGAGCATTTTATAGAACAATGGGGATGCAAGTCAATACTAGCAAGACCAAAATAATGATTTTCTCTAATAAAAGGAAGCAGAGCCAACATACGTTCTTCTTTGAAGGCAACATTCTTTAAGAAGTAAATGAGTACAAGTACCTTGGGATTGATTTTAACGACAAACTTAATTGGGAGGACTACAAAAAGAAGAGAATTTTAAGAGGGTGGAAAGAATTATATGCTCATTAAAGTGCTTTTTGGACTCTTAGTTTGTCCAGTGATGCTTTATGGGTGTGAATTTTGGGCTAGCAACACCCCCATCTCAAAATGGAAACAAATTGAAAAAATCCAAAATGCTTGATCATGAGCAAGTTCAAAATAAAAAGTTTAGTACGTTATGAGATAATGTTGAGTGAAACAAGAGCAACTCCCATTGAAGCAATTGCTATGGTGTGGCTCATAAGATATCTAAAAAGAATTGAGGAAATGGAAGTAGGTAGATGGCCTAATGTTATCTTCAATGAAGGCATGCATGAAAGAAAGAAAACATGGATGAAACAAAACTACACATGGATGCAAAAATGGAATATCTACCTCAATGCCTGTCCCACAAATAGCAAGGAGGAAGTTTCGTAAATGGGTATGGGGAAAAGAGTTGGGTAGAAAGAAGAAATACTACATTGAGGACTTCAACCCTACGTGTGATCTACAACAAAAAGAGTTCATTGGAGCTACCATTTCGTGGACGGAAAAGGTTCTTATTGCACAATTAAGAACCAACTCACATCAACTTTGGTGTGAAACAGGACGATGGAAAAGGCCCAAAGAAGCTTGGGAAGAACTCGTGTGTACATTTTGCACGTTTGAGTCAGTGGAATCAGAAAATCATTTCATTTTGGAATGTGATGTATTCAAAGACATCAAATAAAGTTATGGGAATATGTTAACATTGATTTCTTGGCATTGTCTTTTTAGTAAGGGGATTGTTGGAAGGTTGGGCTAGCTCATCATCAATTTGAATAAGAAAATGATTGAATTGAAAAAGGCGAAAAATAGGGAACTAATGGTCCCATAGACTATTTTTAGTCTCGTGGATGTTAAAATATCATTTACATATTTTATTTTTATTTTTATTTTTCAGTTTTCTATTATTTTCATTTTCACGAATTATAGTTTTTTCTCCATATTTTTAATTTATTATACAATTTTCAAAGAGAAAAAAATAATTTAAAAAACTTTTACTAGTAATTTTTTTTAGTTTTATTACTTTTTAATTTGACACGCACACACACACATATATTGTCTTTTTCTATGGTTTTTTTTTTTAATATGACAAATTTTAAAGAGGACAAAATAATTTGTTTTTTAGTTTTCTTACTTTTTAATTTTTGTCTTTTTCTATGGCTTTTTTAAGATGACCAATTTTAAAGAGGAAAAAATAATTAAAAAATCTTTTCTTAATAATTTTTAATTCAAGAAAAATATAATTATGGATGCGATCGCGAGCACTGGGCGTCCTTGATCAGGCCTGCTGCGAGCCTCGGCTCCTCTCGAGACCCGCCCCCTGCGGGCTCAAAGCCTGAGACCCTGCTACTCGCCGATCCTGAATCCCGCGGGCCTTCTTGATCCAGATCTGATTGGATCTTAAGCATTCAGCTTCGCTTCTGGCTGGAGTGCGACCTGTGCTGTGCTGCCCATGTGGCGGCCGACATCAAACCTGATGGAGTCTCAGGGCCATGATCCGCCCTCCAGTCCTGCTGTAGACGCATTCAATCACCTCCTGGCAGGTCTGCCTCCGAAAAAGAGAATCGATGCCTCCAAATTCGTCAAGAAGCTAGATGAAATCCCAGAGATCTCCTTGCCCCCGGAGACTCCCATGCAAGTTGCTTTGTCATTGGCGGATCGGGGTCTTATTGGCCAATTCACGGGACTTTGGCCCTCCCCAAAAACTACAGAGCAATGGGTGAACAAGAACTAGGCGCCTCTGATCAGCCAAAGTGTTACCTCTTATTTTCTAGGAAGAGGGTTTTTTCTTTTTGAATTTACCTCCAAAGAAGACAAAGACCTGATCTTTCGAAATGGACCGTATTTCATGGGTCCTCAGGGTCTCTACCTGAACAAATGGACCCCGGATTTTGACCCAGCGGTAGATGTCCCCAAGGCTGTTCCAGTATGGGTTCCTCTACCAAATCTGCCGGTTCACTGTTGGAACTGGGAATCTTTGAAACACATTGGCAACTCCCTAGGGAAATTCATAGACTCGGCAAGCAACAAGGATCAGTACGATTGTGCCAGGATCTGTGTGGAGGTAGATCTAGAGGAAGGTCTACCAGAAGCAATCAAACTCAGAGTTGGTAGCTGGTCCCATGTGCAGATCTTGGATTATGAACAACTGCCATTCAAATGCAGGAAATGCCACGTGTATGGGCACTTCGCTAGAAACTGCCCGACTAATCCAGAGCTAGAGAAAGGAAACGAAGAGGGATGGAATCAAGTAAAAAGAGCCAGAGTCAATCATAGGGGACAGAAACAGGGTGGACCATCTGGCAAAGGAAACTTTCAGGGTAATGTCCAGAAGCCTCCTACCAAAAAGGTGCAAGAAAACAAATTCATCCTCTTAAGCCAATTGACAGAGGGCACTCCAGAGGTAGAGAACCAAAAGCCAGAATCCTCAAGGAAAAGCTCAACCCCAGCTTCCCCCAGAGAAGTGGAAAACCTCAAAGTCACAGCCCAAGAGGACGAGGAAGAAGCTCCACCGGCCTCTCTCAAAAGACCAAGCCCAAAAGGCATGTTCACGGAAGAAGAAGAAGAAGAGCAGCAAACGGAGGAATCAGAAGAGGAAGGAGAAATAGGAGAATCCCACACCCCGGTAAGAAGATCAACAAGAGGCCGGAAAACAGATAGAGAAAAAAGGGAATAGGAGACTTACAAAGAAAAACTCCAGGGAAGCCAGCCAACCTTGGAAAAAATGCTAGCTTCAAAGCCAAAGATATTGAAAAACCTGCCCCAAGGCTCGAAGGGAGCTCATCTGAAACATAAATAATGAAGGTCATCTCCTGGAACTACAGAGGGATGGGGAGCAAAATGAAAGAAGAAGCCATCAGAAGCCTAATTAGGACAGAAACCCCAGATCTACTTCTCGTCCAGGAGACAAAACTGGAAGACATAGTCTTCCTCCAAACAAGCAAGAAAGTTTGGAATAAAAGTGAAGCAAGAGCAATCTCCGCCCGGGGCGCCTCAGGAGGAATAGGTACTCTCTGGAACCCCAATAAGTTTACAGTCATATTAGAGACCAGGGAAACCCATTGGTTGATGCTAAAAATGCAGAATCTGGACACTAAGCTAACGTTCTGCCTCTTCAACGTTTACTCTCCAGTCAACGTTGGGGAAAAAAAAGTATGCTGGGACTCTCTAAGACAGCAAGCAGATCAGACAGATTTGGAGAACATAATAGTTGCTGGCGATCTCAATCTTACCCTTCACCCTTCAGAAAAAAGGGGAGGCAGCATAGTCAGAGATCCGGCTAGAGAATGGGTTGAGGACATAGTGCAAGACTGGGATATGCTGGACATTAAACCCTCCTCAGGTAAGTACTCTTAGACTAATAAAAGATTGGGCCCTGGCCACATTGCCGCCAGGCTAGATAGGTTTATAATTCAAAGCTCCTTTCTGCTGCTAGGATTAGAGCCTAGAATGAATATCCTTGCCAACAACACCTTTGATCATAAGCCCATTATGTTAGAATTGTTAGCTCACCATGATCTGGGCCCCATCCCATTTAGGTTCAGTCCTCTTTGGGTAAAGGAGAATGATTTCATGCAAATAGTCAAAGAATGTTGGAACCATTCGGTCAATGGATCGCCATTCTACATTTGGGAGGAAAGACTCAGAAGAAGGAAAAGAGTCCTAAAAAGATGGGCCAAAACGCTGCCCAGCCCAACCACAACAAGGAAATCCATTAAAGCAGCTCTTATTTCTCATCAAACTGGTATGGAAAACGTAGTACTTACTAAGGACTCAGTAGAACAAGAAACACATCTACAACAGCAATATCACAAGGCCTGTTTAGCTGAAGAAGAGTATTGGAGATTGAAATCTCGGAACCTCTGGCTCAAAGCAGGGGATAGGAACACTGCCTATTTTCATAAGCAAGCCCAGGCAAGGAAATGCTTCAACACTATCTCAGAAATTAAAGAGGAGGGAGATATCCATAAGGACTTCGAGCATATAAAGAGAGCTGCGTTTACTCACTTTCAGATCTTATATAGTGAAGACAAGAACCCAAGTCATTCTCCGGAGATATTGCATAATATACCCTCTGTAATCTCTCAACGAATCAATGAATTGCTGGAGACCAAAGTCACAAAAGAGGAGGTGAAAAAGGCGCTCTTCGACATGGATCCGGACAAGGCCCCAGGACCGGATGGTTTCTCAGCTAGATTCCTCCAAGCGTGCTAGCCAATTATTGAAAAAGATCTTCTCAAAATGGTCCAAAAATCCCAAAACATTCAGAAAATCGGAGGCAGTACAAACTCTGCGTTTTTAGCACTCATACCCAAAGAAAGAGGGGCCAACAACTTCAACAGATTTCGGCCAATCTCTCTATGTAATACAGGGTACAAGTTGATCACCAAAGTAATTGCAAACAAATTGAAGTTTATCCTTCCCAAAATAATCCCAGAGAACCAAGGAGGTTTCATCTATGGGAGGCAGATCGTGGACAATTTTATTCTGGTCCAGGAAGCAATACATTCGAGTCAACTCCGTAAAGAACAAGGTATGGTGATCAAACTTGATTTAGCAAATGCTTTTGATCGAGTCAATCATAACTTTCTATTGAATGTCATGTGTAAGCTAGGTTTTGGTACAAAATTCATTAATTGGATACGGGCTTGCATTTCGGAGCCATGGATAGCTCCTATTGTTAACGGAAGAGCCACTGACTTCTTTAAAGCCTCGAGAGGACTCAGGCAGGGGTGCCCTCTATCCCCCCTGCTCTTTGTCATACAGGCCTCAGCCCTCAGCTTCCTGCTTGATAAAAAGCTGCAGGACCAAGAGATCAATGGATTGCGCATTGCTAAAGGAACCAAAAATATCAATCATGCTTTATTCACAGATGACACATTGTTGCTAGGTCCTGCGTCTGTTCCTTCTGCTACAAAGTTTAAAGAGGCGCTGGACGAATTTAGTGAAGCTTCAGGCAGTGTGGTCAATAAAAGCAAATGCCATATTTTCAGTTGGAACACTTTGCCTAGGCTGCTATCTGCCATATCAAGATGTTTGGGTTTCGAAGCTTCCTCCACCTGGTCAACCTTCAAATATCTGGGACTTCCAATATCTCAAAAGATATCTACCAGCAAATATTGGCTTCCTCTGTTAGAAAAGTTCAAGGCAAAGATCCAAGCCTGGGGTTACTCCTGGCTGAATGCTGCAGGCAAAACAGTTCTAATCAAATCAGTTCTTAACAGCTTGCCCTTATTCCAGTTTGCAGGTCTCCTCGCTCCGGCATCTATCCTAAACAAAATGGAGGAATACATAAGGAGATTTTTTTGGAAAGGAGGGAAACAAAATGAAAAAAAAATTCCTCTTGTCAGCTGGGATACCATATCCAAGCCTCTATGGGAAGGTGGCCTAAATTTTAAGAATCTTCGTCAACAAAATGTAGCAATGGCTGCAAAAATAGTGTGGAGGATCATCGCCCCCAATCCTGGCTGGGCCCAAAAGGTGATCTGGAAAAAATATTTCAGAGGACCAAGACTAAGATGCTTAAAAAATGTGATCCGCCTGGCTAACTCGACTTTCCTCAAAATTTATGACAGAGCCGCATCTCTAATCATCGACCACTCCTTCTGGATTCCAGGCAATGGTAAAAAAATCAATATCTGGTCTGACAGAATCATGAACAAAGAGCCAATTGAAGCCAGAGCCTCCATTAACTCGCTGCGCTGTTGGATGGACAGAGAAGGAATGAAATCTCTGTGGGATATTTCTTGCTGGAGCAATCTGATTTGGGCAGGCTGGAAGCATCTAAATGTGCCGGACAATCTGAAAGCTGAGTGGAGCACGCTGTTAGACGCCCTCCAAGGACTGGCTCCCACGCATTTGAAGAAGAGAGACGAGATGGGCTGGGGATCAAACATCAAAGGCTATGTAGTCGCTCAGGGGTACGCCAAACTGATTGAGAAACCCCACGTCCCTCAGAATCCAGCCCCGTGGCAAAGCGTTTGGCGTCAGCCCTCATGGCCCAAGGTCGATTTCTTTGCCTGGGCATTCTGTCACGGGAAAATATTAACGTATGACAATCTGCAGAAAAAAGGCTTCCACGGTCCTTCCATGTGCCCATTATGTAATGAAAGCATTGAGACTGTAAATCACCTGCTGCTTGAATGTAATTTCTCCAGGCAAATTTGGTCCCAATTCACTCACGAGTTAGATCCAAATTTCGCTGTCCCTGGCTCCTCTTACGATATTTTCGCTGAATGGTCAAACAGATTCCCAGGTCCTCCCCCCAAAAATCTAATTATCAAAGCAACTTGGGCTGTCCTCCCAAAAATCATCTGTTGGCAGCTGTGGATAGAGCGAAACAAAAGAATCTTTAGAGACACAAAGCAGAATTACAAAGCCCTGGAAGCCAAGATAAAAAGCCATATAAAGGAATGCCTAATGGATATAAAAGATGACAACAACCTCAGACAATAGGACATACCATGGGGATCACAGCTTGAACTACCATTTCAGCTAGCAGACAAAAAAGTCCCCACCCTCAAAGAATGGCAAATAAGAAAATCTGAGAATGACTTTCAAGAGTGGCTAAAATCGCAAGCAAGAAACTTCCTTTTCTTTGACGGAGCTGCTAAGGGAAATCCGGGCAAAGCAGGTGCAGGAGGCGTTGTCCTAAACAAATCCGGCGAAAAAATTTACTCCTACGTCTTGGGACTAGATTACACTACCAGCATCCAAGCTGAAGCCTTAGCCCTATTCCAAGGTCTCAAGATCCTCAAAGATCTGGACATAAAGGAAGCAATCGTCATAGGTGGCTCTCAAGTCATTATAAATGCAATGATTTCCAACACCCCAGTACAGGACCTCAACCTTGCAAGGCTGATCATCAAGACCAAAGATATGGAAAAAAGCTTTCAGGATCTGAAATACTACCACGTGCTAAGAATCCACAATAAAAAGGCGGATATCGAAGCCAATAAAGCTGTCCTCCTTTTTGCTGGGACCAAAAAGAAAGAGGATGAAGAATCATGGGAGCCCATTCCGTAATTAATCTGCTGTCATGGTTTACTGCCTGCTCCTAAACCAATTTGTTTGTATTTTCAAGTGGGGGAAAATTGCTGAAATCATCTCAGTAGGGGTCTATCTTAGGAAGAAAACTGTAAGCTACAACTACATTTTCAGCAAAGAAATGCAGCAGGACAAAGAAGTTCAAAGTGTAATCAGAATTTGGCATTTTGCCTAAGATTAATATAAAGCACCATAACCGTCCCTGTTAAAAAAAAAAAAAGATTTTAATTCAAGAAATTTATCTTTTTTGAATTCAAGAAGTTTGTTTTGTTTTGTTTTTTTTTTTTAATTCCTTTTGTGCGATTAATGTATATTATTCTTGTAGATCAAAGGATTTGAAACTCCAACTGAGATATTATCAGGATCCCACTTTTCAAGTCATTAGATATTGTTCCGCATTTATTGGGAGGTTAGTCTTCAATTTCTCATTTGTTTCAATTGGTTTATTAAAATAGTTTTATCTTCTTTCCTAGAATCAAACACAAAAGATGTTTCAATTGGTTTGTTAAAATTGTTTTATCTTTTTTCCTAGAATCAAACACAAAAGATTGGTCTCAGTTACCATGCAAAACATTAACGTGTGAATTTTTTAAAGCAGTTTAATCGACTGCAACTTTATTCCTGGTTTTATTGAAAGTGAATGTAAAATTCAATGAATTTGTACCAAATCACAAATCATAGACACATATAATATTTAGAATTTTTTTGAAAAGGGCTAATGATATATTTTATTTGTTTTAATATTTTATTTTTTTAAATGATACGAAACGTTTTAGGAACTAAGTATTTTGATTAGAAACAAAGTGTTTTGATATCCATCTATAATTACTATTGATTTAATTTGTATAACTGTGCTAGTTATAATTTAGTTGTTAAATTAATATTAAAACCATTGTTATTATGAACTATTGATAAATATTAATTAACATGCCTTTACAACTTAATTAAAAAATAATTTAATACTAAATCACAAATTATAGATCATCTCAACTCAATTTTGCTCTACAAAAGAAAGAGACGCCATTTGAGTGATAACAATAAAAGTTTTGTTTCATATTCTCATGTCTTCACTGCCACAAACACAATTGCATTCAACTCTATATCAATCATGTTCAATTCCCATGAACTTTGCAGGAGACAATTGGTTGTGCAAAACAAGTTTCTTGGAATTGACATCTCATTGAGTTGCAACTAAATTTCTCCATATCAATTTGAATCAAACACTGCCAAAAAAATAAAGTTATAAAGCTTCATTACAACCAATGAGGTAGGGCGCTCACCAAAAAACAACATTTTAACACAACATTTTCACTTTCATTTCTATTTTTTTTATGAAGGTTTTAATTGATCATCTCACACCTTGTCAACAATTCATACTCCACTTAGTTATATTTAAACAAGTACGTTGTAACATTTCGGTAACCTCACATGAAAATGTATGGAGTTAGAAATGCTTTACATAATTTACCCACAAGTAGCTATCCAAATTACTATTCTAGATTCCTCACTAACCATTAGATAGAATCTTCATCATTACATAGAGTAAATTTAGTAAGAGAATACTAAATTACATAACCATTAACAATCACTATTGTAGCATATTAACATAAACTTTTGATGTAACCTTGCATCAATTCCATGATTATTTTAACTCTATTAGTTAATCATATTCTTGACAATATAAATATCACATCATGTAAGGAATCAACGTTGTAAAAATGGCACAACAGACAACCACATCATTAGACACTGATATCCCCCGGAAACCCCATAGGGTGAAAACCATCGAACGTTTAATTTTATTATTAAACGGTTGTGAGGGTGTTCACTCCTCACTTAATGGTTATAAGAGAGTCCATCACTTGACCATTGTTATAAAATATTACAAAGAATATCATCTAAAAAACAACATAACTTGTTATAAGCTATTACAATCATCATGACATCATTTACCCACAAATCTCCAATCTTCATATATTTGTGACCATCCTGCAGCTCGCACTCATATGCATGGACCATTAATTATTTACCTTCCACCATGTTAAGCATAACCTTTCCTGCCATTATTGTCGTCAACATACGTTGATATCATGATTACATAAAGTATTAATCAACCAATTCATAAATCTATACTAGTTGATGCTTCACCATCTATTCATATACATTCATGAAATGTAAGCAAAATATCGCGACATGCTTCCTTTAACAACACTACATATGCACTAGTTATAAGCATGTAACCATCAAAGCATGTCTATAAAATAAATACCACATTAACTAATATTTCCTTTACACAAGCACACATTCTTGCAAGACAAATCACTACAACTGTCCAAACATTCCTTTAAAGGAAACTAACACATCAGTTATGATCTTCGTGCATGCGAATTACATAAATTTTATCAAGAGAACTAGCCCTTCAGCTATTGCTTTTGGTGCATGCAAATGCATAAAGAAAGCTAACACAACGAATGTTGTTCCTATGCGAATGCATACACTTTCCAAAAGAATGCTTAACACAATAGAGCATGCAAACACATGTTTCCTTTTCAAGGAAATCTAGCACAATAGGGAATACAAAACATGTTTTCTTATCCATAAAACTAATGCAGTAAAGCATACCAACATTACCCATATATATATTCCAAGGAAACCAACACAGTACTATGTTTTTTGTGCATGTAAGTCATCTTATTTCCCAAAGAATATTTTCCGATGTAGACTAACACGACATGTTATCATTTCCCGCATACAAATGTATATTCTTTCCAACAAAAACTAATAAAAATCTTGCATGTACATACATGATCTTATTCCAAAAGAAACTAACATAATAATGACAGCATAAAAGTAATCACATAATTTTTTCTAAAGAAATATAGCTTAATAGTTCTTCTATCCATGTGAAGAATATATCTCTATAACACAATGAATATTCTTTGTGTATGCAAGAGCTTATCATAATAACCATTCTTTAATGTATGCAACACATATTCCCTTCTCTAGAATTCTACCATCATTAACTATTATTTTCATGTAAACAAATACATACTTCTTTTTCAAAAAGAAGTTAATATAACGTCATTTCTCTATCTTTCTACATGCAAGTTTCTCATGCTTCCCTTTCAATAAATTACCATAGCTAACCATCTTTTATGCATAAAACCCTTTTATGCACCTAAATAAAGAAATCAACACAATTCATCTAGCCAAACAATACTTTCAAGAGATTATTATTTTCAAGAATATTTACATAATAACTTTCTCTATCTAGATGCAAAAACATATTTTCTGAAAATTGAATACCCTTTTGTACATACAACATGTTTTTTTTTTTTTTTTTTTAAACACAATGACCCTTACTTTAATGTACATAACTTTTTCAAGAAACAAACGTGTGTTCTTGTTCTTGTGTGAATGCGATTCATATGCATTCTTGTTCTTGTATGAATGCGATTCATATGCATGTTTTAAGAAAATAATATTTATTTTTCATCAATTCATTCACAAAACTCCTATGCATGTTTTTCTGCACTCAAATCCTTGCGTCTTTAAATAAACAACATGGGTAATATATGCATACAAGCTCATCAAAACCCTTTCAAGAAAATTAATTTAATTAATTTTTCTCTTTTTCAAGAATCTGATAATGTATGCACACACATTTCACTTAGAAATCTAATACAAGGATACATGCAATATATATATATATATATATATATATATATATATATATATATATATATATATATATATATATATATATATATATATATATATATATATAAGAATTAACATAGGAATTTATTTCAAGAATTCCAATATAATGGATATTATTATTGTGCACATATTCTTATTAAGATTCTACAGGAATCATGCTAATATCTTTAAGGAAATTAATAATTTAATTTTCTCTCATAATTTTCCTGTCAATCTTTTCTTTAATGAAATAACTTATTTTCTTTCTCTTTTCATAAGAAAAATTTACATACATTCCTTTCATTTTACCATGCAATTTTTCTTTCAGTAAAGTAATATGATTTGTTTATCTTTTACCATACAATTTTCTTTCAAGAAATAATATGGTTTCTTTATCTTTTACCATGGAAAGTTCACATGCATTCTTTATGAAAAGTACCATGACTTCTTAAATCTTTTTGTTTGAAGGATTCACATGCTTTCTCTTTTCAAGAGTAACAACATCCCTGCAATATATATTTTTTTAATAAAATAACATGATTTCTTTGTTTTTAATATGTAAAGTTCTCATGCATGTCACAACATCCTTGCAACATTTTTTTTTTAATAAAACAACATGCTTTTTTTTGTTTTTAATATGTAAAGTTCACATGCATGTTTTTAGAAAATTAGTGCATAGAAACCATGCAAAACCTTCTAATGAAATAATTAATTTCTTTACAGAAAAATCCTTGCAACAACTTTCAAGAGTCTAGATAAATATTTCCAATTAATAAAATAACTTATCATTCTTTGCACAAAACACACACAATTTCTTTCCAAATAAGTCAAGGTTACTTATCTTTTGTGTGCAATAACCATGAAGTCCCATGTGCATACTTCATGTTCAAGAATACCTTTCGTTGGAGCCACAACATTCCTCACCAAAGTTGTGATGATCAATGCCTCGAGACTTCACATGATGAAAACTCGAGTTGATGAAGATGAAAGTTGTTTTTCTAGTTTACGAATGAATTTAAAGAACCTGTAAAACTTTCTTTTTCTCAATGAGTTATCATTTTCTTTATTTGATTCAAATTAATTGTCAACTAAATCATAATGGTTCTTGTTTTCAACCATTTCGTTAAACATGGTAAAAATAATATTTTCCATTTTGAATATCAACGTAAATGCAATTTATAGGGACATTACATACATGATGTTTAGCTTAAATATAGCTTAATTAAACTAAAAAACAATAAGGACATAAATATTTATTTATTTGTAAGTGATTGGTTGAGGTCTTATTATGGAATGTTTAGTAACTTCCATTTCTATTAGTTACTAATTTTTTGTTTTTAGTTTTATTTATTTTTTATTTAACTTTTTCAATTTTCATGAATTTCAGTGTTTTTATACATATTTTCAATTGAAGATAACTTATTACCACACAGACACACACAGACACACACACACACACATATATATAGATAAGTGTACATATGTTCATATAAATAATAATAGTTTGTATATTTCTTAATTTTTGGTGATGACATTCAAAAATACAATATTTATTAGTTATTTTGTTTTTTGATGAAACTTTTGTCTTTATTTTTGTTCTTTTGTAAATTAGTGCAAGATTTTATATTAATAATAACAAAATTTTACATAGATAAATTTTTGTATCTTTATTGTTTTTAGTTTAATTAAGTTATATTTAAGCTAAGCAGCAGGTACTAGCTATAATGTAGCCCTTGTTATGAATAGAAAAGATTTCATAGTAGATAATACCTATCCCTTAGCTTAACTATAGTTTAATTAAATTAAAAATAATAAAGATAAATATTTCATCATAAAAATAAAACAACTAATAAAATGTTGTATTGTTTAATGCCATCACCAAAAATTAAGAAATATAAGAAATATGATTAACTAATATTGTTTATATTAACATATATACACTTTAATATATATGTTTATATATATGTGTGTGTGTGTGTGTGTTTTATTTTTTAGTAATATATGTAATTTATTAAAATATGTTTTTAATATAATAATAAGTTATGTTAAATTGAAAATATGGAGAAAAAACTATAATTTATGAAAATGGAAATAATAGGAAAATGAGAAAAAATCAAAATAAAAAAATTTAAATAAAAAGGAAATAAATCTAAAAACAAAAAAAATTGATAACTAACATAAATGGTGGTTACTAAAGAGGCCACAATAAGACCTGAACCAATCACTTTACAAATAAATAAATTTAAATAATAATGAAAAATAACAAAAATTGAATTCCTAATGTTAAACTATGGATAAACAACATAATTTTTTGGTCAAATACAACTAATATTCAAGTCAAAGTAAAACTTAATGCGTAATACCATGCTTGCAGCAGGTATAATAAAATAAATAAAACAAGTGCTACGTAGTAGCTAGTACATGTCGCTTCGTTTAAATATAGAGAAATAAATAAATAAAATAAAATAAATAAAACAAGTGCTACATAGTAGCTAGTACATGTTGCTTCGTTTAAATATAGAGAAATAAATAAAGCAAGTGCTACATAGTAGCTAGTCCCTGTTGCTTCGTTTAAATATAGAGAAATAAATAAAACAAGTGCTATGTAGTAGCTAGTACGCGTCGCTTAGTTTAAATATAGAGAAATTGGAGTTTGGATTGCTGAAAGGTGAAACTGTAATGAAACTATATAACTTTAATTAGTCATAAGTTTAAGTGCATGAATAAAATTTTTAGCAACTATTATTAAGAAAATAAATTATAGTTACAAATTACAATTATAGATGTCATATAAAAATATAAGACAGTTTGAAAGTAAAAGCAATCAAACTCTATAATTCTTCATTGTTCATGTAATCTGTCATGAAAATTGATTGAAAAATTGATATACCTAATATCAAATGCATCATAGTTCAAGGCAATTACAGATGTAGCAACAAAATAAAGCTAAGGAGGACAAAAGATCACTTGCAAATTTGCTATATATATATATTTTAGTTCTTTATTGTTTAATGCACAAAGGAGCAATACACCAATGCAATTACACTTGGAAAGGACCAGTGCACAACATTAACACATTTTGATTAGGTGTCAACAAAGGAGAAAAGTAGGAAGAGGTTATGTAGAATTTATGAGGTGGAACATAGAGACATGAGGTAGTAGAAGAAAATGATGGAGGAGCATGAAGAAATAATAATACACTAGGATGTAGTGAGGTATACATTTAGGGAGAATGGTTGATAGGTACTTTGAATATTGGACTAGTGTACACAAGAAATGATAAGTTCCGTTTGATTGAATAGGCAGGTGCAAATTGAGCAAGCTCCATCAATGATCATTGGTCAACATCCGGTTTTGTTCTTCAGATGTGTTCAACTCTAGTTTCCTGATAAAGTTAAAAACAATGAACTTTCACTATTTCCTCCACTGGAATTGATCTGGCTTCGTAGAAACCTCAGTGATATGGGCATATTGCCCACTCAGCCTATAATGATATTTTGGGATAATTGAAGTATTTTGAAAATAGTGAAAATTCCTGTTATGCGTGAAAGGACCAAACACATAGAGATCCATTTTTATTTCATTAGAGAAAGTGCAGAGTAAGGAATTAGAAATTCAACATTGCCCTATTCAAACTACTTACATATGGCTTCATCAAGACACTATTCTGACTCAAAATTGAAAATTCCAAAACATGTTATATGTAACGGGCAATGTCCACAAATTAGGTACTTGGGGAGGGTGTTAGAAACATTGAGTATCTAATTAGCACTGTCTTTAGGTTAGTTGCAAGAAGACAAATCTCTAAAGAATAAACTCACAATATAATCACTCACAAAGCCTAATGCTCTTACATAATTACACCAAATGAAGAAGTGAGGGATCATAAACTTCTTCATGTCCCATTTGTGTATAACCCTAATAATCTTCATGTCCCATTTGTGTATAACCTTAATAATATTCATGTCACATTGGTGTATAGCCCTAATAATCTTTTAGAAAAGATAAATTTGAATATATGGATTTGTCTATAGGGCTCAAAAAATCAAGGTTTTGGGTAAATACATGCAAATAGATACAACAAAAACATACTCTAAATAAGAAAATCATTCTAAAACGACTACATGAAAGCCTACCCTAATAACCTCAATGAATTTAGAAGAGTTTTGCAACATTCCAAAAATAAATAATGGGGGAATTTCCTCAGGTCTGGAAAAATTTTAGTTCATAGCGCTGATTTTTAAGTCAACACATCCTGCAAAAAGCAAAAGTACAGGTACCTTCTTCAATGAGTTCAATATTTGAGAATGCCATTAGTAGCTTTATGCATTACTTTAGGTATCCCTCATTTTTCAGCACATGTATAACACTTATTGCATTGAGAAAAGCCCAATGTTAAGGAGCTTTTTGTTTTTAAACCCAATAAAGTGAAATTGAAAAACTAAAGAGAAATTAAAGAGTTTTACATATAAATTTTTTATTGCAATCTAAAAATTACTATTATTGAGACCCAAGACAAAATTCTAGAAAAATGAGGAATTCTGCATCCCTAAACTGGACAAGCCATGCAATACAAGACAAGATTGTAGACATACCACCTTAGAAAAATGAAAAATTGAAGAGTGCCATTCTGAGTATAAATGAAAACCCAAAAACCCAAAACGATCTAAATAACATGTAGGTGCAAGAGGACCTGCAATAACAATAAGGCATGCTGATATATTTGTGGCAAGCTATTATGGCAAAGAAGGGTGAACCCAAGTGGGCGCTTGTGGATGCTTCTTATTTATGGTGTACAAAACGAAATGGATGATAATCATTCAAGAATCCAAAGCCACATGTTAGTGCAACCCCTGCGCCTGCATAAGGTCAAGGGAGGAGTAGGGCAGATTCACTCCTAGATGGAATTTGATTGAATTGATTGTGCTGATGTGCTATAAAAGGAAACCTACAAATTTAGACATGAAGATACATTGCGAATAAATTTGGAATCCCAGAGCTCATGAAGGCACACGTGCCACTGGCATTGGAAGGTCTTGCCATAAGAAATCTACCTAACTGAACTATGAAATTTGGCAATCTTGCCAATTAAAGCAATTGCGTGTCTAATAATATATTCAATAAGTCATGCAATAAATGGACAACATTTCTATTTCAAGAATTCGAAGAGTATCTCGATGCGAACAATATTTGGATGAATGGATTCCATACTAAACTGAACACCAATTGGAGAAATTGAGAGATACGGTTGTATTAAATTAAATATAAATTGTGTTACATATTTCTTAAATACCATAGATATAATACTTGGACCTTTTAACTTTTTACATCGAACTTTAACAGTACAAATTCATTTGGGAAAACAGAGGATCAGGGATTTTCAGGGAAAAGTTGGGCTTGTGTCCAATTTATAAAAAAATGGGCTTATTCTCAGTTATTTATATTGATTATTTCAATCAATTCATGTTGCCCATGTTTTAGCCACATGATTCTTTCCTTATCCCATGGACTTAAACATAAAAATTACAGGGACTAGAGCGTTATATGTCAATTACGTTGACCATTTGGAGAATTTTGTGGGCTTTTTGTAGTGATTGAAAATATAATGCATCTCATATTCTTGCAGAGATAACTTGAGCATGTATTTTGTACAAAAATGAATGAAAATCCATTGCAACTATTGACCAACTTGTCACCTCATTACAGAATGGATGCAATACTAAATGCTAAACCAAGGTGTCCCCAGTTGAGAAACAGGTTTATCGACGATGGACTCCTCACATCAAAGACGTTCCCAATTGAAGGATAGATTTATCCATTGGTAGATGCGACATTGGGCAATAATCTTATCAGTTAATTTAGCGTCCATAGATGCAAAGCTAGCCAAACCAGTAGCATATCCACCATCAACATAATACCCAATAGAACTAGTAGTAGCCTATCCATAGAGAAATAAAAATGAGGTAGAAGCATAGGTAGCTAGAATAACAACACGAGGAAACTTTAAGGTCAAGAAGGTTAGTTTTTCTGGTCCAAACATGACCAAACTTGCCAATCATAATCACCTTAAAATCATAATAAAGAGGAATCTGTGCTCCTTGGCTCCAATTGGATGATGAAGAATGGACGGGAATCAAAACCTATATTCTTATCGATGAAGTGTTCAAATTTATGGAATCCCCATACTCACAATCGACTTCATCCATAGAATCCCCACTTTGGACATAACGGTATTTACTAGAAACATAAACAACTATAGTTATTCCCCTTCATCTTTCTCTTTCCTTCTATCTCCAAACCCCCTTCTCTTCTCAATTTCTTCCTTTCTCCCAAAAGAAAATGAAAATTCCTATTAATTTTTCCCTAATCATGACCTTGAAACAATTTTTATTTGAGTGAATTTTTTGGTTTTAGTGAAATCCACTCGTTTACACTGTAAAATTGAAAAGGTCAAACACTATGATTTCCAAAGATACAATCAACAATCAACAAAGCAATGACAATAATTGTGATAGAGGCAACAAAAGGAGCATAACACCACTGTGCAACATAAATGTAGCAACTCGAAATAACAACTTGTCTCACAACAATTTCAATTGAATGGAGTCGCTTATAGGTCAATTATAGTTGGTAAACAACCAATAGAAGCCTATAGAATAAACTGCATTTCTGATTATGGGTGCCCAATTTCCAGACTGCTGGTACACTCCTTACTTGTGAGGACTTCCAGTTTAAATTGGCATTTTGTCCTTTTTATTTTATTTTATTTTGTGGATTATGTCTTAATATCAATGTTCTCTAGTGGGAATAAAACTAAGCCCTGGATTGTTTTTCCTAGGTTGGGACAGGTGTTTTGCACATCGGTACCCGGGTTGCTAACCTCAAAAGGAAACAACCCCTCTCCGATCTCATGTCTAAATCCTCCCCAAAGGGCCATTTCATATGTGAAACACTCACATGTGTGTGTGTATATATATATATATATATCAATTGGGTATAGCTTAAATACTTAAGAGTTGTTATCTTCTTCACTTAAATTCAAATCTTGCTTGTAACCCACATGTTTATAATTTACTGACTATAGCAAGGTATCAACATGTAGGATAATTCAAATGGTCATCATCTCACTCTTGAAAGTGGAATAGTTTAAACCATCATGACTTCCCTCTCACCTAAATATTTAAAGTTTGAGATAGCTCAAGCAATGACATCTCTCCCCAAGTTGAGAGGCATAGATTCAATTCCCTTGATCCCCTCATGATGAGGTGCTCACATGGACCACATACCAACATACATATATCTACACAAATGTGTTTGAGTAAAGGGAGAATTATCATAGGATATTTTGTTGATTAAAGCACCAAGAACATATTCAGTATCACATATTTGAGAGAATCTAAGGTGGACTTGCTTTTAAGAAAAATAAAGAAATTATCTATACATGAAATGAAACAGAAATTTGCATTAACCACAATCTCAAACTCTAGTGTACATAAATGCTTAGCTGAATGGAATTGAGCTATGAAAGTTTCATCTCCAAATTCTTCATGAAAAAGGAAATTAAACCAGCAACAACATATTCAGTAGCAAATATTTTAGAGAATCTAAAGTGGAGTTTCTTTAGAACTAGTATATTTCTAGCTAGTGTAGGTAGACGTTGCTTTAGAAATAGTATATTTCTAAGGCAACATCGCACAATGCTATTGTTAGGAGTTCTTAAAACACAATTGACACAATGTAGATAGAGGAAGGGAGATTTTTGTTTGCATTTGACACAAAAGATTGACATATCTTCTATGATTGTAGATGGTAATATTGGGCAGTTGCAAAGTGCACAAACGACCTCGAATGGTGTAGAGTATGCATTTGTAGCTAGGAGTGTTCCTTCTATTTATTAGAAAACAATACTAATTAGCATATGTATAATGAAAGATACGTGATTATAGAGACAATTGAACATGTAACAATGAATGGATTATTAGATGTGTGCTTACCTTCAATTGTTTGTCAATGATTTTCTTGAGATCTTGTTCTATCTCTGTGTGTAAATGTGTGATGAACGTGGATTGGGTTGTACGTGTTGGGTGTGGAGCCTGATTATCTTCTATATTCAAAGGTATCGCTACATAGGACCCCAGTTCGAAATGGGGGTGGCAACGCCACCCGTAAAATATTCGCTGCAGGGGGGGTCCAGGGGGGGGGGCGGTTGTGACCTTTGGGAGCCCCCCCCTGGCGGGGGGTTTCGGGGGCAGCGCCCCCGAAGCTAAAAACAGCTGTAAAATTGCCTTGTAAAAGTATAGTAATTTCTAGTCAATCTAGGCCGTTCATTAAGCGGATGATCTGACGGTAGAACTTATGTTTAGTTTAGGGTTTTTTGCCCTAGAAGGTAACCCCTCTCTTTGTATGAGGGTATTGTATTTTGAGGCTGTGTGATAGATGTGTATTTTGTGAGCGAGAAACAGAGAGGTGAGACTGTGAGAGAAAACAGAGGATATTACAGCGGATTTGCTGTAGGTTGTGTCTCTTCATTTTGCTGGATAATAGAAAGGAAGGACTGGCTGTTCGGGGTGGACGTAGCCCAAACTGGGTGAACCACGTATATCTGTGTCTCTCTTGTTTTGTGCATTTTCTGTGTTTATATTTCTGCAATATTTTATGTGTTCCATTGCTCCGTAATATATAATTCTCTAACAGTACGTAATGCTTTTCCCTTTAGTTTCCTTTTTCTTGTAATATTTTGAAGAGCATAGTTGGCATATCACCATTTTGCAATCTTTTTTCGGCTTCATTGTAAACAGGAGCAAAGTTTTCAAATAGTTGAAGTTGTGACATAAAAGAGTCAAAATGTTGTTGTTGTCATTTCATAAAGATAAAATTGGAAATAATAAGACTAATGGGTAAATGATGCAAGTGTGAAAATTTTACCACTGCCTTGTCATCTTCAGAATTTCCATCTCTAATGTGTAATAAATATTGCAGGCCAACTTTTTGAGTTGCTGTGACAATTGCTCCAATTGTGCCTGTTGGGAATGTTTCTGTGCTTTTTGCCAATTGCTTTATTGTTGTGTTGGGAACAAATTTGTATTTTGTACATACTAGAGGAATGTTTTCAATAGTACTTGTTTTATCTAACACCAAAATGTGGTCACAGTCACCATGTTCATAGCTTGTTTTTGGTAGAATCTGAAAATTTGTTACTGCAATGCTTTTTCCTGGCAATATCTTTTGATTGTATTCTTCAATTAGCTCACTTGGAAGAACCAATGTGACTGTCATGAATCCATGTTGATCGGTCAAATCAGCACGTAGTATTTGACGAGTTTTGTGTGCTTTGTCAAGGAATGTGCTATAGACAACCATGACATCACCATGGAACACTTTGCAAATTTTGCAGATATTCAAATCTTCAATTGATATTGGGATTGTTGATATTGCCTTTGCCTTGTGTACAAATAGCAAGTACACCAAGAAATGTTAAGTCAATTACAACGAAACAATGTCGATGTATATTGTACATATGACAAATGTAAGTCAGTTATGGGTGTAGATTCACTTGCTTTTTTTCTTCTTTTTGTAATGATGTTTCTGGTTTTGATGTTGTATTGCTTTGTTGCTCAGGGCTGCAAGGAATTTTTTGCATTGGAAGTGATGATTACATTGAAAACATGGCAATGAATTTCATATTTGATTGGTAAATACATATGTTCAGTTAAGAATAGAGAAATTGTTGTTTATTATGTTACCAACAATATATGCATATATATGGAAAGAGAAAAACAACAAAAAGAGAGACATAAACAATATATGTAGATACTTTCCTTTTGCGTTTTCACTGGTTACAACTTTGATCCATTTTGTTTCTGAAATGCAAAGGAAAATGCATTAGAAGCTTGTTTGTATATGAATGAAAAGAATGCATGGAAAATAGATTAATAAATACTTACCATTCAATCATAACAAAATGAAAAATGATGTTAACTACAAATATGGGAATAGTTGAATATGGTTTATGATTGATTTATATGATTCATTATGAGACAGATTGTGTCATGGTCAGACCAATATGTATCTAGTTTGAATATCTTGTATCTCTCTGTTATGTTAGACCATACATGATCAATGAGTGATGTGGATGGATAGGTATTTGTATCTAGAAGGAAATGGAGGTTGTGACTTTGCATATAGTCTTTTAGTATCTTTGTTCTATTGTTACTTTGACGCATGTCAACATTGAAATCTCCTGCAATGAGTGTTGATTCAGTAGAAGATATATTGTGAAGTGTTTTGTCAAGAACATCTATTATATTGGACAATGTGGCATAAGGTGCTGCATAAATATTAACAATTGCAATTTTCATTTCATGAACAATGATGTTTGCCATTATTGCTTCAACATTGTGTTCTTCAAATTGCATATGATGAAGAATTCTTAAATGTTTTTTCAAACATATGAGTAGTCCATATTTGTTATGCAATTGAAGCTTTTTAACTTTTGTAACAACAAATGTTGTTTCAAATGTGTTTCCTGTAAACACAAAATGTCAGCGTCCATTAGATCATAATCACTAAGCACATCATCCATATAGGTTTGTAGGTTGCGAGTGTTTAGAGAAAGAATTGATGTGCATGAGTGTTTATTCACCGATTGATAATTGTAATCTAGTTCCCATTTTGCATTTTGTTGTAGACGCTCCATTTTAGTTGTTATTTTATGTTTAACTTTGAAGTTTTCTTTCTTCAGAGGGTTTAACAGGTACAAGGATTGTATGTTCCTTACACGAGACAAAGTTGTATATACTAATCCATGAGTTCTTATTCTAGTAGGATCAAATGCAAGGTTGTCTAGTGTAAGGCCTTGTGACCTATGGATTGTGTGTGCACATGCCAATTGAATAGGAAATTATTTTCGAATTTTAATATGGCCTGTTTTTGCTTGTAGTGTTATCGGTTTTTCTATTCGCAATATGGGGATCCAATTTTCAGAAATGTCATCACTATATAAGTAGGCCAACTTTCTAGCTTGGCGATGCCCTATGTTTTCGTCAAAGAACTTGATCCATATGACATCAATTTTGTTTATTTTTGTGTATGCCTTGATGATTCCATCTGCTCCATTAACAAGACCATCTTGTGAATCATAATTGCCAGCATAGATCTCAACTAACATATCTAATTTAAGAATTATCTGTGAAGGCAATGTTGTTGTATGTGAATGGCAAGAGAAATCACCATGGTTTTCTTCTTCTTGATCAATTTCATTGATAATATTTTCTTGTTGTGCAAAGCGATATCTTTATTTTTGTAGAAAATATAGGGGAAAGTAAGGTTGATAGGTGTAGGTCTAATGAAATTTATATTCAGATAAGCTAAATCTTCTTCAATTTGAGTGTTTGTTCGCATTATATTCAATACTGAAATGAAGTATTTATTTTTTTGACGTGTTGTAATATGCAACTATAACACTTTGCATTTTCTTGCCAGAAGTCACATGGAACTGCTTATTTGTTGACAATAGGCTGCTTAAATATTAAGGAATCTTGTATATCTTGTGCTTGATAGAGATCACCGCAAAATATCAACATTTCCAAAATATTTTTTCTTGACATGTTTTATGTTCCTCAATCGATCATCAATGCAATACAAGAAACGACTTCCAATCAAAGAAGCCTCATCAATGAAAACTATTCTCAATTCTTGATAAAGTTTTCCGAGTGCATCTAATGTTTCACTGTTAAGTGGTGTGAGGGTAGACTTGTTAAAAGGCATTAGCAATGTAGAATGGACCGTTTTACCACCTATATTATATGCAACTTTTCCTGTGTATGCTAGTATCAATCCCTTTGGTTTCAAAGGATCAGTTGAATGGTGTGCATCATAGAGGCGAATGAGCATTTGGAATATTTCTTTTGTTGTAAATGTTTTTCCAGTGCCGACTCCTCCAGTTAGGAGTAAATATAATATTTTGTCTATGTTCATATGTTTTTGCATTGCAATGTCTTTGAGGATTTCTTGTTGTTCTCTATTGAGCATTCTTCTTATCCTATGATATTATGCATTGTCAAGCAAAAATGGGTGTTATGATAATTGAAACCCTATATTCAATTCTCTTTTTTTTTCCATGGTGATGCAAACATAGTATTTCTGTTTGTAAATCATATGTTTTGCTAAGATGTTAAGAGATTTTGTGTTTTTGTATTGAATTAATGGGATCTATAGAGCTAGTCTGGAGTTCTTCAATGGCATTTTCTAAATGGCCCCATAATGGGTTGATATTATATGTGAATTTGTTTTCATTTATTTTTATTGTGTTCTTGTGTAAAATATAAGCCACCTCCCATGTTGCCAAGCCTTGTTTTAATGTACTCTCATTGTTTTCAAATGGTACATATAGAAAAAGTTTCTCTCTACAATAGTTTTCAAAGTCAATGTGTTTTTTGTATCTGATGAACCGTATCACTTTTGGTTTTTTTCCTTTTTGAAATAGGTGTGCCATTTTTTTTGTACCTTGAGACAAATTCTGCAAGGCATATTTAGTTGATGGCATGAGGCCGACCAATGTAATAATCAATAATGGAATTGCACATCACATTTTCAGAGTTGTCCTCTTCTTGCTTTAACAAAAACGATGGTTTGAGGATAAATGTGTGTTCATCCATTGGTGTTGTGTTTATAAATATGCATTCTCGTGAGCTATGATTCAATGGAAGAGAAAGTGCTAAATGGACTACTTGTTCCGTAGAGATTTGTTAAAGGTTGAGAAAAGCATTGCCTAATGAGTGTATCATTTCGATAACATCTATTTTTCTTTTTTCATGTTCTCTTCATATCCTTTTAAATGCATTTGTCATTTATTTTTCAACTTTGGTCATGTAAGAAGTACAATATGATGTAGCTGCATATGCATTAAGGACAAACAGAGCATCAATATTTTCATTCCATAACTACGACATATTCTTTGCAAAGTTGTTGTTCCAAACATGAGAGGGTTTTCATTCCAAGAAAACCATTGGTTGTTTCAATGTACTTTGTATTGCTAGAATGTAATCAGTCTCACTTAAATGTAATTCTTCTAAAAATTGGTCAAAAGTAGTTTCATTGTCATATCGTTTCTGTTCCAAAGTACTGTACAACAATTTCGCTTTTTCATTTAATGTGTCATATGCTAAGTCAATTGGTTGAAGAACTTTTGTGCTTTTCATGGGTGGGATTGGAAAATTGTATCTACAATGTGAGCCTCTTTTCTTTTTACAATTTTTTGTATGGTGGTGTTCATGTATTTTTGCAACCTCTGGATCAAGGTGGTCTATGTTACAAGTTAAATATTTTTAGACAAAGTTTTCAATGTCAGAGTTACTATTTATTCCATATATTGGTGCATTTTCTACCCATAAGAACCCATGTTCATGTTCAATTCCTCTATTTTGGAATTCAGTTACAAAGTAGAAATCAACTATTTTCACAAAGAATGTTTCTTCTTGAGATATCAACTGTTTTAGAGCATTTATCCTATGTCTATAGTAACGAGAGCAAGTTACTGGATCCTTTCTAATGAAATAGTCAATGTTACAGTCCTCTATTGTTTCAATATGTTTTCTTTTATTCCCTTTGTTGTGTAATTTAGTTAATGTGTTCACCAATGGAGTCCAGCGATGCTCTGCACTTGTAAATGTAACAAAAAAGGTCGGGGGCCCTTGTTGACATATCATGGCAAATACATTTTTTTCATTTATTCTAGGAAATTAGGAGAAATCCTTATGTGCTTGAAATCTATGTAACCAATATCACTTTTAAGTAGTTTTTCCAGGTTTGGTTTGTATTTAACATCCTTTGCCAATAACTTTCTTCCTTTTAACTTCCCTTTCCTAATTCTTATTGAAATGCAAGAGATGAGTTTTTCAATTCTTATCCACAATGTTTTGAAGAAAAAATTAGTTGTATGGTAAGAAAAGTCACCAGTATAGTGCATTAAATCCCATTGGACTATTTTTTGGTAGTGAAATCTTTCAACAATGTCATTATCATTGTGGATCTCCAAAGAAAAGAGTTGGGAAGTTCATTTCCTCTGCGTTTTCTTTGAAAATTCCAAGGGGTTGTTGCCCTTTAGCTGGAGCAAGTTCAATTACCTTGTCTTGCAAATCATATATGCGTTGGGATCTTATGAATCCATGCACCAATGTTTCAGTTGGTGCTTCATTGTCTGAAGTGCTACTTGTTTCACTTTTGTGTTCAATGTCAACATTTTCAATTGATGTGTTCAAGTTAGTTGATTGTAGAATGTTGTCCCAATTTCTATTTATGCATATGTTTTAAGTTGTATAAAGGTGTTGAGAACATAGTTCTTTCAATTCTTTCATCACAGTGTGCACACAAAATTTTCCTGTTTGAGATGAATTTTTGTATTCCAATCGTCTTTTTAATACAATTGCATCTGTTGTTGTGTCTTCCATAGATTGTGGCAATGCAGTTTGAACAATGTCTATTTGAACAGGAACATTGATAATTGATCCCGTTAAGCCCATCTGTGATCGTTTGTGTCTCCATTCTCTTATTTGTGCAAAAGCAATTATTAGTGCTACAAGACATTCTTCAAGTTCCGAGAGTGTCATTACAGTTCACAATGGCATGTTGTGTCTAATTTGGCCAGGCGAAGCAAATTGTGGCAATTTTCCATTCCGAAGTGCTCTTTTGCAAACTTTGCATATTACTTTCTTGGGCAGACATCTTTGTTTTTGAGATAAGTTAGCATATATTTATTCTAACTTTTCTCCAATGTTTGTCACATTCTTTTGAAATTGCAATTGTTTACATATTGGGCATTTCTTCCCAGGTGTGTCTTTAATCTTGTCTAGGTAAACTTTGTTGGATTATTCTTGGGCAAGTAACCATGATGACTTTGCAACATTTTTTTACATGTTTTCTATTTCTAAACGCAATAATTGTCTTAATCTACAAAAACTGATCGTATTGTTTTTCAAGACATCATCAATGGTAGCATCATTATTGCATTGTTCCTTCCGCTCATATTTCTCAACATTAACTAGTTCAATCATCTTTTCTACCTTTTTTCCTGTTTTTGAACACATAAGTTGTTTTAATCTATGGATGTTGATCCTACTGCTTTCACCTTTGCTCATTGGCATCATTTTATAGTGCATATTGTCTTTATGACTATGTGGATTTATTAACAAAGGTCCATAACAAGGACCCTATTTCAAATGACATAATATTAGAATGTACATTTCCATTGTTTCTATGTGCATCCATTGGAAAAGGTGCATAATGGGTGTGGCTTGAGCCTGTTTCAAATGACAATATATTATATGTTTCATTTGAATTAGTATTGCATGAGAAATAATTGACAATGTTCTTACTTACAAAAGACCATTCTTGTATGTTTACTTTGAATATGATTGCTGCCCATTGTAAACAAAATGACCCACCTTCAACTTTACCTTTTTCATATAGCATTGCCATATTAATAAGATAATCTTGCCAATTTGCAACCATTTTTTTATTTTTTATGACATCATTTGACAAATGTTTTTGTAAACAATGCAATGTGTCTTCAACACTAGACATGATTACATTGCAAAATGATTGCACAATGTAAAGTCTCAAAGACTCTACATCAAAGTCATGGGCTATCAAATGACAAAGTGCAGTAAACACACTATCTCCACAAATGGATATAGTATTTGTTCCTTTATGCAATCCATGGACTTGCACTTTATCAAGTATGGGTTGCCAATAGTTTTTTTTATCCTTGCAAAAAGGTGATAAGTATTCATTACATATTACAATGGACCGAGGTATTTTCTTGTACAACAATGGTTCATAGTGTCCATTAAGAGGGTTTGCATCATGAAACAATATATGCAATGGATTTGTTATTTCATTTGAATTGAAAAGAAAATACCTTGTTTTCTTTGTGATTGACCATATTCCTATAGGGACATTTAACCATTTGGTGAGCCAGCGTATGCAAAATGTATCTCCCCATAGCCCTCTTTCATTTCCACTAAGACTACTTGAAGCAGAAAGACACATCCTACGAAAATATGTTTCAACGTCGTGAATTCCATGAAGTTCATATAGAAATTCAGGTGTTAGCTCATATTCAAATGATTTTATTGCCTCTATGTGACCTTGTTGTAGACAAATCAGGAAGTGGTCTATTGTTCCATTTCGCAATTCAATAGATGAATAACGAAAATGCAAAAGAACTTCAATTGCATTGAAAAGACAATCACCTGGAGTATATGCAAATGCTTGAAGCCTAAAAAGGTTGTTGGTTTTCAAGACATCATCAATCGTAGCATCATTATTGCATTGTTCTTTCGGTTGGTAATTTTCAACATCAATTATTTCAGGCATCTTTGTATAGTTTTTTGGCGAATGTTTCTATTGCAATTCCTTGCCTAGAATCCAATTGTTTTGCTTTTGCAAGATGGGATATATGGAAGAAAAATGAGAAACTGTATTTTGAATGAAATATTACTAGCAAGACGGTACAATGCAAGAACTAAGCAAGTCGATGTTATTTCTCCCACATATTTCCAAAATACATCTGCAAAAAAACAATGAAGCTACCATATGAGCTTCTATCTATGAAATTATTAATAAATGACATACAATGAAAGTAATAGCAAGTTCCAAAGTTTTTTTTTTTCTAAACTAATAATAGTTAATGTTTTTAGTAAAGCAACTGGCAATAAACATGGTAAAACAACATGAAATGCAACAAATATGACATTTTAATGTTATCCATGTACATGAATGCTATTTGCATACAATTTAGTTAATATATACTATTTAGTTAATTTGACTGATTTGGATTGCATGCCCATTAATGACTATGCTTCACCAAGCTTCTTGCTTGGGAGATTTCAGTATCATCTTAAGAGAATAAATTTCTTTCTACAGGATTCCCAGCCCGCTTTACTTCTACTATATCAGAACTCTTCATCATCATCCAATTGGAGCGAAATTCCTCTTATTATGATTTTAAGGGTTTTATGATTCACAAGTTTGGTCATTATCGGACCCAAAACCAACCATCTTGAGTTTAAAGTTTCCTTGTGTAGTTATTCTAGCTACATCTGCTTCGACTGCATCTGTATTTCTCTATGGATTAGGCTACTTCTAGTTCTGGTGGGTTTTATGCTACTGGTTTGGTTTGCTTATAGTTATAAAATCATAATAATTTAACTGTTTAAAATTTTAATTAAATTCAAACTTTTTAAGATAAAAAAATCTTTCTTATTAAAATTAATGTTTAACATTATAATAATTAATCTGAAAATTTTCATCAAAGAAAGGATAGTAGTTCCTAGTGGGTATAATTTTCTCCTTAGATTCTACTCTCTAGAAACAAATTAGCATGTATGGCAAATTCCTATAAACCTTAAACAAAGAAATTTTGAATATAAAATTGATACTTAACCTCATAAATCATAATAAATAGATACTAATTTGCAATTATATTAGTTAAATTTTGATATTTCTAAAATTAAAATTATTTTTAATTAAACTATATTTAAGGTAAGTGACAGGTACCAAAGTAAAAAACAATACTAATTCAATCCAGAACAAATATAGAAAATAAAAATAACCAATATCAATTACTATTTAAGAATATATTTCATAAAACAATGGAAAATAAAAATAACCATTACTAATTATTATATGAAAATAATAATAAAAATACATTAACCTAAAAATAAGATAACGATTATTAATGAAAATGAATAAAAAATAAGAATAATCATTACTAATTACTATTTGCAATATCAAATAAAGCTCAAAATAACAATTACTAATTATTATCTCAAAATTTATAATAACTTTATCTTTAAAAAAAATATAAATCAAATTTAATAAAACATATACAAAAGTATATTAAATCAAATTTAATAAAACATATACAAAAATTATATTCAAAATGAAACGTAAAATAATAAATTTATGGTAATTAGTTATTAATTTTTAAAATCTTGTGAACATTTCTTTCCTAATTTTATCCAGAATGTTTTGTTGATGTATAGTTATTAATTTTAGGATTTGAGGAGCATTTTTTTTCTTAACTTTGTTGAATTTGTTTTATTTAAGCATACTTTTATAATTTCTCCCTCCAAGTATATTAAAAATTCAAGAATTGATCTTATAACAAGAAATTGAATTCAAGAATTCAAGAAATTCATCTTCTTGAATTCAAGAATTTTTTGTTTTTTTGTTTGTTAATGATTAATATATGTTGTTATCTTAAGGCAAAGGATTTGAAACTTTCGCTGGGTATTATCATTTATTGGGAGGTTAGTCTTCAATTTCTCATCTATTTCAATTAGTTAGTTAAAGTTGTTTTATCTTATTTCCTCGAACCAAACACAAAATGTGTCAAATTAACCCAATTTAATACTAAATCACAAATCATGGACAAACACATAATATTTAGAATTTAAAAAAAGATATATATATATATATATATATATATATATATATATATATATATATATATATATATAATGATTTTTTTTATATGAAATGTTTTAGGAACTAAGTATTTTGATTTGAGAGATAACAATAAAAGTTTTGTTCCATATTCTCATGCCTTCACTGTCATAAACACAATTGCATTCAACTCTATATCAATTGATTCCTATGAATTTTGTAGGAGACAATTGGTTGTGCAAAACAAATTTCTTGGAACTGACATCTTATTGAGTTGAAACTAAGTTTATCCATATCAATTTGAACCAAACACTGCCAAAAAAATAAAGTTACAAAACTTCATTACAACCAATGAGGTAAGACGCTCACCAAAAAACAACATTTTAGCACAACATTTTTACTTTCATTTTTATTTTTATGAAAGATTTAATTGATCATGGCACACTCTATCAACCATTTATACTCCAATTAACTGTATTTAAACTGAGACATTACTAGTTACTAAATAGCACTTGTTATTACAACGAATCAATAAAACTTGTTAATTAAAAATATAAACATAAATGATATAAATAAAACTCGTTAATTATAAATATAAGTATAACTAATATGAATAAAAATACATTCATTGAATATATTATTATAGAGATGTCATACAATTGTATTAAAATTTAAAATAAAAATAAAAAAATATATAAATATAAATATATATATAAAACGATACAGAATTTAAAACAATTATGCCATATATATGAGTTTTTTTTATAATTAAATTTGTATTTCCTTCCTATTACTTATTTAAAAGGAAAAATAATTAAAATTAATTTGTCATAGTATTCCTAATCTCTAGAATTTATACATAATATTCTTAGTCTCTAAAATTTATACATTTAACATAATTAAATAATAAATAGGCTTGGAAACAACATTGATAGTTTTTATCACGTAGGAAAATTTTGAAAAGAAAATTGAGTTAAAAGAAATAAGAATTGAAAATGTAACTTGATTGGTTCCTCATCAAGTATTGTTGCTTTTTCTCTGTAATATGCACTCTCAAGATCATTATTCACCATTTCATTCAATTTTGTTATTCTAGTTGTTGTTTTAAGACTCGCTTCCATTTGTTTTATTAGTTTCTGAAACCATTCTTCAATGAGCTTCAAATATGCATCAAATTTATTAACAACCTTGCTTTCAACTTCTGTTCCCGTGCTATTTTGAACACCTGCATATTGAAAAACAATGTTAAAAACATCTTTCATATGACTCTCTTCAGTGAGAGCCTCCTGCTCTACATCTGCTTTCTTTTCAGTTGCATGGAGGTTGTCTTCCATTATTATGTTGTTAGTGGATATTCTCATAAAAAACTCTTTAATCACTTTATCTTGTTCTTGATCATGAACTGCTGCTAGATGACATACTGCTTCATGAACAGTTCTAATTCCTTCATATCTTGCTGCTACAGTGGCAGCCTCAACCTTCAATGTTTCATCAAACATTGCACTTACCATATTTCCACAATCAATCATTGTTTCAAAAAAGAAACCACACATATCAACATGATGTTCATCCACACAATTGTGGGATATCCGAGCATGCATGTGTTCATTGTCAATTTCAACTTCACCAAATACATCAGCTACGGTTGGATTCACCAATTCACATATAACTTTGCAGTCATCATCCACACGTGTCTCATCATAGTGGGATTCACCATCATCTGTGTCATCCACATTACAGTGGAGTCCTTGAGCATTTATATGCTCTTGCTCTGTTTCACATACAGAGGCTCCAACTTCTCTCTTTGCAAAATTTGGTGCATCTTCTTCATTCATATGCATGTTTGCATAACGGGTTTCACTTTTATGGTCTTGACAACCATCATCCACTTTTGAGTGGGGTTCTCCAAGCTTTGTTTTCCTCTCAGAGTCTTACTCATCTATTCTCAGATTTGCGGTTGACTTCTTTGCTTGTGACATAACCTGATGTTGCATGTCACTCCTCCTTGCACCAAACTCTGCTTCTAGGAATTTCCATGCTTCCTTGGAAGTTGTAGCTTTTACTACCTTGCACAAACACTTCTCATCCAATGCATGTTTTATAAAATTCAATGCTAAAACATCACATACTTCATCATATGGGTTATAAGACTTGTACTCAATTAACTCTTTAGCTCGAAGAAAAGTTAAGATCTGGATAACTCAATGATCAAAATATTTACCTCTAAACATAGGAGGTGGTAGCAGATCAAAGCTACACCAATCACCCTCGATTTCTTGTTTGTCTTCTATTAGAGTTCTCAATTCCTCAGCTACTGCCTGAACCTCTCTAACCATATAATCTCTGCCTCTTCTTTTCGAATCTTTTTCTTAGTCTTCTTCAATAGCGCTTTGTGACCCATGACTAGTGTCACTCCTTTATCAAAACAAAAATAACTTTACGACTTCAAAAACCCTCTCACCATTTAAACCAACGAATCTTGACTCGAATCTTTTATCGAAAAATCCTCTTCGCTCTATTATCCTAGCCTTGTCTGATGATGCTTTGCGTGCGAAAGCTATCCACGATATAGAAAAACCGTGTTAGTCCTGTAACGCTCTGTATTCGGAGGAAAGCAGCGTGCTTGCAAAATGCGATAAGCTTTTCACCGCTAATGCGGCTCTATGCTAACCCCACGAGGGTTTTAGCTACTTGAATATTCCTCATTTCACCGCTAATGCGGCTCTATGCTAAGCCCACGAGGGTTTTAGCTACTTGAATATTCCTCATATTACTTCAAAGAGGAAAAAATATTTTATTTTTTTCTCATGGATTATTGTTGATTTGTTTTCTCTAGTTCTTTATAATTTCGCTCTGATACTAATTTGTTCAAAGCTTCGATATCAATTTGTTGGAAAGGTGCACGGGCAACGCATAAAATTCACACATAAAACAGGAGTTGCTGCTATTCTATTGATTACACAAAACATGATTCTTACAATGAACCTTGAAGGGTATTTATCCTTTTCCAACTAGCGACTTGCCTAAAACACCTTGACATGCAACCACACACTAAAAGTCGTCTATCACTTAACTCAACAGTCAAACACTCAATTAACTTAACTCAAACACTCAATCACTCAATTAACTGACTCTCTAAATTTAACAAATCACTCAATTAACTCAACACTCAATCACTTAATCAACTGATTCTTTAAATTTAATAACTCCTTATCCAGAAGTAATTACTATTCTAACATTTTTTTTATACCGCTGAATTCATTTTTACCATAAATTTGAGATTCATTCGCAGGATTTATTGCTTTTGAAACCAAACGCAATACAGTTGGAAGTACTTTTCTCAGCTCAATTCGATAGGCTGATTTTAGACGAAATCGAAATTGCTGTTAAATGGTTTGTAGCATTCCGGGCAAGATCTGCAATCACAACCAAGGTAATTGCATATACGCTATCTACGTAACTTTTGTACAACCCAATAGTGTAGTTCGCGTTGAAAATAATTGATTTTCTCGTAAGATTTGGGTAAAATATTGTAATTTTTTTTTGAAAATTTCAGGTATAGTTTTCAAATTTTAAGATTTTGAGTACATTGCATTTTTTTTATAGTGCTGAATTTATTTTTACTATAAAAACAAAATTCAAATACTTCTACCATCAAAATTCTAAAGAAAAAATCGCAAGATCCTGATTTCCAATCCTCAATAGACAACTTCTAACCAACAACTGAACGACTGTGAAATTCACATAAACCTTTGATGGTCATCCGGTTACACGTGAATATATGTAGTGTCCATGTGGTATTTTCAAATCTTGGAACAATTGCTCAACAAGATATTATTGCTTTCCCCATAAAACACCCTGGCTTTTGAACACCTTGAAGCAGTTTCGTGAGATTCATTCAGCACCTTACACGAAAAAGCAGGGAGGCAATCCACAATCCACTTTAAAAAAAAAACAAAAAAATCAGGGAGGCAATCCACAGTCCACTAAAAAACAAACAAACTATCCGTTATAAAAGCAAAACAAACCAGGGACGCAATCCACTCAAAAGCAAGCAAACTATCCGTCATAAAAGAAAAACAACGAAAAACAAACCAACTATACTATCCTTTATAAAAGAAAGCGGGGAGGCAATCCACTCAAAAGCAAAAGCGCAAACTATCCGTTATAAAAGTAAGACAAAGCAGAGAAGACATTTGTGCAGTATGGTATTAGAATTATTGAATTTGAATTGAGAGTTATGTGATTCATATTAAATTTTTGAAAAAAATTTCGGCGAAAATTACATGGAGAAATTTTTGTCCACGCGTTTCGAACCAACCAGTGTGATTCATCGTCAAAACAAGTTGAAAAACGTCGACAAAAATTTCTCCATATAATTTTCGCCGAAAAATTCTTCAAAAACTATTGAATTTGTTAACTGTCAACGCAGCTCTCTTTTCTGGTACATGGAGATAGACCATCGTGAGTGTTTTTTTTGAATGTTATATCTGCCATTTAGTCCTCGACAAGGACGTGAATTGGCATTCGATGATTAGGATGTAAAGTGAGGTGTTCTAATGAGATTGTACAAATAGGAATCCTTTTGTAGTTGTGTTACGCAAAATTTTATTTATTCTCATTTTTTTCTCGTTTGAAATTATCTAGCATTTTCAAATTTAAGTATACACCCCGATTTTTAAGGTATTGTTAGTAGGATTTAGAATAGCATTTTCAAATTTAAGGATACATCCCGATTTTTAAGGTATTGTTCGTTGGATTTAGAATTGAGACCATAAACTTTTGTATGAATGTTTTTGATTCAGAGTCCTTCTAAAATCTTTTCTATGCCTTTTCAAAAATTGGGGTTGATTCTCTGGGAGCAAGTTTAGTTTTACATTGTGGCTGCATATTTGTCCAATGCACTGAGCTCGTCATTAAAAAAAATAAAATACTCTGTCTATAGAAATTTATGACATTTTTAGAATCTTACACATTGAAGTTCATTGTGCAAAGCTTCATGTCCTATTGGGATGAATTTAATCATAGTTAAATTTAGTATCTTGCCAATGTAGGACCCTTCTATTTGTAAGAGTAATGAAATTGTTAGATTCTAGATGAGGGGATTCAAGCAGCAATGTTATTTCTAGTTTTATTTTATTTTTGTTAGTCAAATTGTGTGTAATCTTTTATGCTTGACTTGTGGCCCGAGGAGCTTCGATTCACGGCCATCTAATCTGTGAAAGGCTACACCAGCATATGTGAAAGGCCGCACCAGCTCTAAGCTTACTGGATTTTTTTAGCATGTCTCCTCCCCTAGCATAGAGCACAACCACCTCGTGAGATTTGATCTTGGGTGGTCTTGCTAACTAAGCCCATCCTCAACTAGTTGTGCTAGTAAGACTGCCATCTCTGTTTTATGAGTAAATCTCTTTACCAAATTGATAATTCTTTAATAATGAAATAAATAGATGAAAAACATTCAAAGTATCCTAACGTATTCCTACTGCTCCTTGTTATTACTTGATTTATTGGCTATTCTCACCAGTATTCACATGTGGGTGAAACTGGAATAAGTTACACATGTCAGTGAAACTAGAATAAGCTATGGTTTTTTCCAGTAATGAGGAAACCCACTTATGGAAAGACCACACCAGATCTAAGCTCATTGGATTTTTTTAGCATGTCTCCTTCCCTAGCACAAAGCACAATCACTTCGTGAGATTTGATCCTGGGTGGTCTTGCTAACTAAGCCCATCCTCAACTAGTTGTGCTAGTAAGACTTAAAGCCATCTCTGTTTTATGGGTAAATCTCTTTCCTTGATTAAATGTTGATAAACCAAATTGATAATTCTTTAATAATGAAATAAATAAATGAAAAACATTCAAAGTCTCTTAACGTATTCGTGAGATTTGATCTTGGGTGGTCTTGCTAACTAAGCCCATCCTCAACTAGTTGTGCTAGTAAGATTTAAAGCCATCTATGTTTTATGAGTAAATCTCCTTCCTTCGTCAAATGTTGATAACCAAATTGATAATTCTTTAATAATTTTGATCCTGGGTGGTCTTCCTAACTAAGCCCACCCTCAACTAGTTGTGCTAGTAAGACTTAAAGCCATCTCTGTTTTATGAGTAAATCTCTTTCCTTCATTAAATGTTGATAACCAAATGGATAATTTTTTAATAATGAAATAAATAAATGAAAAACATTCCAAGTCTAGTAGCATATTCCTACAAGGAAACCCACTTATTTAGGATATACAACATAGTCATGTCATGCCATTGGAACCTGGGTGGGGAGGTTATCATTAAACCCTCCCAGTTATCATTAAACCCTCCCAACCACCCAAGCTATACATCAGTGACTAGAAATAAGCTATGGTTTTGTGACTTTTAGTTTATCTTATTGTAACACAATTTTTTTCTAACAAATAAATCAAGGTATTTGTTAACTACATTAATCATCAAGAGTAGCATCACTGTTGCATTGTTTTTCAAGAGTAGCATCACTATTGCATTGTTTTTTGGATTGGTAATTTTCAACATCAATTATTTCAGGGATCTTTGTATAATTTTTTTGGATAATGTTTCTATTGCAATTCATTGCCTAGAATCCAATTGTTTTACTTTTGGAAGATGGATATAGGAAAGAAAAATGAGAAACTGTATTTTGAATGAAATAGTACTAACAAGACGGTATAATGCAAGAACTAAGCAAGTCCATGTTATTTTTTCCACATATTTCCAAAATACCTTTGCAAAAACACAATAAAACTACCATATAAACTATTATTTATGAAATTATTAATAAATAACATACAATGAGAGCAATAACGAGTTCCTACGAATTCTTTTTATAAACTAATATTAATTAATGTTGGTAGTAACATGACTTTGTTACATACAAATTCAAAAAAAAATAGTAATATTATTAATTAATGTTGGTAGTAACATGACTTTGTTACATACAAATTCAAAAAAAAATAGTAATAAACATGGTAAAACAACCTAAAATGCAACAAACATAACATTCTAGTGCTATCCATATGCATATGCATGAATGCTATTGGTATACAATTTAGTTAATTTGACTAATTTGAATTGCATGCCAATCAATAACCATGCTTCTCAAAGCTTCTTGCTCAGGAGATTTCAGTATCATCTCAAGAGAATAAATGTCTTTCTACAGGATTCCCAGCCAGCTTTACTTCTGCCATATGAGAACTCTTCATCATCCAATTGGAGAGAAGGAGCACAAATTCCTCTTTATTATGATTTTAAGGTGATAATGATTCACAAGTTTGGTCATTGTCGGACCAGAAAACCAACCTTCTTGAGTTTAAAGTTTCATCGTGCTGTTATTCTAGTTACCTATGCTTCTAATGTATCTGTGTTTTTCTATGGATAGGCCACTGCTAGTTTTAATGGTATTATGATATTGGTGATATGCTACTAGTTTGGCTGGTTTATAGTTATAAAATAATAATAATAATTTAATTATTTAAAATTTTAATTAAATTTAAATTTTTTAAAATATATATATCTATATATTTTAAAAATAAAATTTATGTTTAACATTACAATAATTAATATGAATTTTTTTATTAAAGAAAACTCTAGTGTAGCTAGTGGGTCTAATTTTTTCTCTCTATTCTATTTTTTAAAAAACAAATTAGTATGTATGACAAAACAATAAACCTATTAAAAATAGTGATTCCTATAAACCTTAAAAAAGGAAAATTAAATATAAAATTGATAGTTAACCTCATAAATCATAATATATAGATAATAATTTGCAGTTATACTAATTAAAATTTGATATTTCTAAATTAAAAATCTTTTAATTAAACTATATTTAAACTAAATCGTAAATATAAGACCAACCTAATAAAAAATAATACTAGTTCAATCCAAAATACATATAGAAAATAAAAATAGCCATTACTAATTATTATATAAAAATAATAATAAAAAACACATTATTAATAAGAATAAATAATAAATAAAAATAATCATTATTAATTACTATCTACATTCCCAAATAAAACTTAATAACCATTACTAATTATTATCTCAAAATTTATAATAAATTTATTTTAAAAAAAAATTATAATTCAGATTTAATAAAACATATACAAAGTTGTATTCAAAATCATCAGATGAACAACGTAGAATTTGATAAAAGAACAGGGTAATTAACAAAAGCCCAAACCAAAGACCAAAAGTGATAACAGTGAAAAGGAAATTGGGAGGGCGCGGAAAGAAAACCTTGAATTTGAATTTAATAAAACCGCCCTATCTCTCAATAAGTCTCTAACAAACTTTTCATCAAAATATGATACAAATAAATATTTTAATGTCTTGTATATATTCCAAACAATAATAAAATTGTAAAATAAGTTATATGAATATTTGTTTATTTTTTTTATTAATTTTTAAATATAATTAAATATTTTTTTGGTAGATAAAAGATATATATATATATATAAAATTGACAATGAAGAGAATGATAACAAGTTATAATTATTTATGTAATATTGAATGATGACAATTTTTTTTTTAATGTTCATATTATAATACACATGTCATGTCATTAGAGTATACATTGATATAAGGAGAGTTGTACAAATTGTACACATTATTTTTACATATTTTTTTGAAATTTACATTTTTCAAATTATTTTTTAAAATTAAAATGGTGATTTGGAGGTTACATATGTTTTTTGGTAATTCATTCAAAATATAGCAACCTATCCAAATGTTGGTAATGATCTTATCTAGGTCAAAGCTAAATCCATAATATTCAGAGACATGATGATGTTTAGAGAAAATTTGGAAAATTTCCTATATGTCCTTATAGGGAACAATGTAAACTTGCTTCTTTTGTTACCAACCCAACTAGTCTCATTTCATTTGCTGCCTTTACTGCCAACTGGAGTCCTCTTCCACAACTTCTATTATAAAACCCAAAAAGAAATTAAACAATTATAATTAGAAAAAAAAATTATATTTAATTTCATTTATATGAAAATCCAGATTCTAGTATATATAAACCATATAAGCAAGATTAGCATCCGTTGGATCCCTACCCTTTCCTCTTAGACCCCCTCCTTTTTTACCCCTATTAGTCCATTTTTTTGTTTCCATTCTGATTTTTCTTTTCCCTCTTCCTATGGAATGTTTGGATTTCCCTTTCTATTGATTTGTTGTTTTTTTGTTTAGCACTAAACACCTTTTCATTAATTTATTATTATTTTATTCATATAAATTTACTTATATTTCATTTGTTTTTATGAAAATAAGAGGATCATAAAACCTCCCTTATTATTTATTTAATCTCTTAGTTTAAGTTCTATTATTATTTTTTATTTAAATTTTTGATATATAAATAAATAAGTTTGAAATTATAAGCATTTATTTTAGATAACAAATCAACTAATTAATTGATAAATATTTAAGTTTAATCTTTATTGATCCCATAATATATTTCTTTCATTTAAATATAAATAAATATTTGGAATAAACGAATTAACTAATTTATTTATTAATTAATAAATCTTTATTTATAAATTTATTCTAATTTATCCCATAATGCCTGGTAAGTTAGTATTAATATGAATTTATATATATTTTATTTATTTTTAAAAGAAAATTATACATATTTGGTTAAATATAAAGAAACCTAGTAATCAAATTAACTAATTAGTTATTTATTGAATACACAAAAAAAATTATAACCTTATTTAGTTTTATATTATTAGTAAAGAAAAAGAGGATAATTAATTACTAAGTTTATAGCTCCTAGTTCATATATTTTTTTTAATTATTTACAATTAGACATATTTAGCTACATATGAATTTAAATGAAAATAAATATATATAACAAATTAACTAATTAATTAATGAATTCCCTTAACTCTTGGACCAATCAAATATAATTGTTGCCATTTCCTTTGGTCAATAGTAGTTTTTCCTTTCTAGCTGTTTGAATGATTGGTCTCTCTATTTAACTTGTTGTCTTGATCAGGTTCTTCATCTTGTGATTGGTCTCTCTATTTAACTTGTTGCCTTGATCTGGTTCTTCATCTTGTCGTAACGATGAACCGCACTTGCTCGTTCAAAATAAATTTTGATGTGATTATGGCCGAAAATCCGTCTCAAAAAAAGATAACTTAGTATTAAAATTTCACATTCACCTTTGAATGGATTATTATACATTTTTTAATAGAAAATTAAAAATTAACAATTTTCTAATAAAATTTATTAGATCACAAATCATTTATAAAATCACAATTAATATTGACTTTCTTATAGGTTTTTTCCATAAAAAATCGCAAAGTTAAATAAAAAATCACAAGCTTTCTTATTTCCCCTTTACTTTTAAAAAATCATAAAGTTAAATAAGAAAAAAAAATCATAAAATTAAATAAAAGGGAAATAAAATTAAAAAAATTAGTAACTAATAAATTAAGAAGTTACTGAAAAGTAATAAGACTTCAACCAATCACTTTACAAATAAATAAATTTAAATAATAATAATAATAAAAAATTGAATTCCTAATGTTTTTTTTTCCTCTGGAAAAATCAATATATATTTCATTAATAAGCAGTTTTACATATGAGTCTGTTAAGAGTTACTTCAAAAGCTGTCTGTGCATTACCACGCAGGGCATGCTTATCAGTTCATTCTAATTGAATTCCTAATGTTAAACTATAGATAAACCACAAATTTTTTTTGGTCATAGATAGTCAAAGGCAAAACTGAATGCCCATGCCACTTATAATAATAAATAGTAAAATTAAAAATATTAATAAATAAATAATAAATGGAAGACAATAATAGTAAATAAATAAAATAAGCAAGATAAGCAAAAATGAATTATGGAAAAAAATGTTGAGTTAAGAAAAACTTAACGCGAAATATAGAAATTTTGCATGATAACACATGGATTATGTGGATAAAAAAAATCTTTCCATTTTTTGAACACATTATTCTATTTAATGGATGAAAAGGAGGATGAAAGGCATTATTATTTTCGGAAAATGCCAGGATAGAAAGATTCACTAGCTAAAGTAGTTGATTGAGGGCCTCAAGGTGGTTAGTTGTAGAAAAACATAGTATAGTTGAACTTATGTCCCAAAATGTCTGCATCCCCAAAATGTTGGTTGCAGTCACTTGGATCATAATAGATAGTGCAATGGTTATGAAATTAGAAGTAAACTAATTCTTCATTCTAAAAATCATTACACAAAGTATAAGAGCCTCATTGCAACCTTTGAATCCTATGAGTTCTGAAACACAATATATCTAGTTTTATTAAAAAAATATTAATGTGAATTAGATTATTAACTTTGTTAATTATGAGGGTTTATTTGATTGCTTAAAGAAATATCTCAATATATTATTGATGAAAAGTATTAATAACACTAATTTCACTCCCTTTATTAAAAAGAGAAAATATTTTTTCCATAATCTTATGAAATAATATAATATTAATATAACATGTAAGTTAATTTAAGAAAAAAAAGTATTTTAAAAACTATAATAATGAATGTATAATTCATGTGGACTCACATGAATTATACATTTGTTAATTTAAATTAAGGTTTAAAACTTTTGTTTAGGTGGCATTTTTATTTACATGCATGTGTAACAATAATAGAATTTAGTTTCCCTTGATGGGGGGTGGAGGACCATGGTTATATTGGGGAAATCCTGACAGGGATGGCAAAACGTCAACATATGGTGGATGGGATAGGGGAATTATTACCCCTCATGCATTAAAGGAAGCCACTAGTGGCAAGTTGGCGGCATGCAACACCATGTACACAATTTTTGCGATGGAGATAGATTATTAATACAGGGATGTTGAGTGTTGGCTTGTTGAGGGTAAGCCTTATTATGCGTGGCTAGGAGGGTGTAGGCGAGTGTGAAGAGTATGCATAGGTCACCAAACTGTGCACGCTCTCTTTTCTTTAGCATTTGGTGTTTGAATTTTCAGAAGGTAATTCGATTTTGTTGATTGTTGTGGTAGGGGACATTCTAAAACAAGTTTGGAGCCTAGGGGAGGCTAAGTGTTGGGAGACTCCATATCATTGGCCGCTTCCTTCGAGGATATGAGGTGCACAAGTGCAACCACTTAAAGGGGTGTCTAAATCCTAGTCTTATGTGTATATCATTATGGTAAGATTCATAGATAATTATTGTGACTTCCTTAGGATTATCTCTCTTCCTGAATGGGGGTGAGAATTCTACTGTATGATATTCTCTTGGGTCCCTGAATGCTTAGTTTGACTTTTAAAAGGTCTCGAAGAAAAACTGAAACTAAGGGTAGGCTAGTGTTTAGCTGTGGCTTACCCTGTTTTGTGTTTCTGGGATACTCCAATCTGTGTGTCTTAGTGGTGAGTGGTCCTTCCAAGTCAATTTCCATTGGTTGTAGTCTTTATTTTAGGCATAAGGTAGTCTAGCTCTCCGGATTGTTTATGGTGAATTATGTGTCACATTTATGCCTTGAAAGTTGTGTTGATAACTTGATTTATACAACCATTGTGAACATAAGAAGTCTAGTAGTGTCATGTAGTGTGATTCAAATAGTGTGTCGAGACAACCCAGCCCAAGAGTCGTCATCCTTACGAACGACAAGGGTCAAGCATTGGGTCAATTTTGTGACGGCTCTCTGGGATTCAAAGATACTATCACACTCTACCAAGATTCCAAAGACAAAGTATTGTCTCATAAAAACCGGAGGCGAGTGGACAATGCTCAAGCAAAGAGGTAGAGCACAGAGGGGCCTCGAACCATGGAGACATCAAGCAAAGCATAAAGAACAAGTCGTGGTGGGAGGGCGAGTTAGCGGAATGGAGGTAGAGTTAGATGAGGAGGTGGAAGTATACCAAGCCCCTTCCCCTAGCCACATTGTCCTACCCCCCCGCCCCCCACCTTTCGACTTTCACGATTATTAGATGCAACATATCATCCATCTACTAGAACAATTAGAGAAAGGCCGCCATAATGACCGAAATGAAGTTATAAGATTCATGAATGATTTACAAGAAAACTAGTGGACCATGCTTGACTAGTTGGCGTCACTCAAACGAAGTTAATGGAGGCTGGAAGAGCACATGGACCGAATGGAGTAAATAATTGTGCATTTAGAGTATCATGTTCATGGAGATCATAAGATTCTAGATCCTTCGAGACAAGTTCTGGTGATTCCTATACAAGTAAATCCTCTTATTCCCTGATGCTGGTGGGTTGTCTCCTAATATTAGAAGTCTTTTGATCATTTTGGTCATTTTTTTGGATGCTCAATGAATTTTGGTAATTTGTATTTTTTTGTGTCAATCTTCTAACCCACTAATCTAGATGTAGGAGTGAGGCTAGAAGATCAACACATTTTGGGAAGAAATGTTGTAACCTTTCGCTGAATTACTAGAAAAGTTTTGATCGACAAAAGAAAAATAATATAATTTGGTTCATGATGTCTCACTGTTGCATGATGAATCAATGACTTGAATTGAACTTTCGTTAAAAAATATAAATAAAGAATGCATGCAATTTGGTGTATTTAGGGCCAAAGGCTTGGATGACATCCATTTTATATTTTTATCTTCTTTATCCTATCATATAGTCATTTATGGATTTATTACCGTTGTAATCTAATGTTTCCATTCTTCCCACCATTCCTTAAGATGACCTTCATCATTATCTCATCTTAATTGGTTGATTGATAATATTTACTCCCTAATAGGCATTGCCCTTATTTAGATTTTATAGTGATCTTTATACTTTTTACTTTTCTTTCCTTTTTTTTTTAACAATAATGAGTGTTTATATTAGATAAAGAAAAATCCCGGTCACAACAAGTACTAAGAGATAACATATTTCGTCATGTTAGTGTGACTTCTTATGAAATCTATTGGTTTCAAAATCTTCTGGTGCATCATGAAATTTTACAGACTACATATTGAAATGCATACAATTGACAAAAAGTGACTAATATAAAGCAAAATTTACAACAGTGCATTGACTATTTTTTGGTCTCCTCTAATTTTTTTTTTTTTTCTAAATAAGTCTAAGATCTATTACTGTAACAAAATGATACAAGGAGGCTCTGGCCTCTGTAGTTCTGAACCAAGGTTCATGGCATAATGCAGCAAAAACAAAATTAAGACTGCCCAAAAGTGGGAAACCAGTCCAATCCAAAATAAATTTGCTGCCTGCGCAGGGGAAACCAGCATATGAACATGGAGCAATATTCTATTGAATTCATACTAACTATTTTGCTCAAAAATTCAAAAGTAAACCCATAGACTTGGTTGCTGACAACCTGAAACCTGAAGACGCGTGGTGAATTAGTTGTCATTTGGTGCTAAAGGGTGTTCTTCGATAATTAGGCACCTGTAGGCATCAGGGTCATACTCGTCTTTTGACAACGTGCTCGTGTCATCCTTCGCCAGATGTTCTCGATTTTGCTCTACTGCAGAAGGCTTGCCCTAAGCATTATCACTCTTCTCCATTGCATGTGTGGGGCATCCTTCGTCGCTGGAAGGCTCCTCTTGAAAGGTAAATATGATGGTAGCCTTTATGAGTGGTCGATTCAGAGAGCAATGGTAAATGAATTGGGAAAAATGGTGGGAATGCTGAGAGCTGGAAGGGATATCAGTAACTGGTATGGGGGTTTTCACACACTGGGAGTGGACATCGCGAGTGTGGCCTCTGTCACTGCGAGTATCAGGATAATTTGATGAGGGGGAAGAGGAGTCCGAGACTGTTGAGGGCGGAGAACGGGGCAGTCTCCCTCTACTGCTACCCCTCCTACTATGCATTCGCTGGTGCAGTCGAGGCATGATGGCTTGGGGATGAAGAGACTGCCTGTGAGAGGTCGGCACTGAGCAGAGCTCTGAGGTAGAAGGCTTAGAAGGCTCAGAATCGAAAGTCAGGTTGCAGATCAAACTCTGAGAGTAATGGTTGCCCTTTCCAAAGTCTATGCAGCAGAGAATATTGCATCTCCTTCCCGTTGCAGTGCGTGTGCTCGGCTCCACTGCAGCCAGGGGGCACTTGCAGCTCAGAGGCGGAGGAGTAAAAATAGAGGAAGTGGGTCGAATGTTGCCTGAGGGCTCCATGATGCAGAGCCGAGGCAGGATGGCGCTGGTGAATTGGTTCGAGTGCCGCATTGAATGGCATTTACTGCTGCTGTGAGATGGTTTTATTGCTCTATGTGCGATCTTATGGGTGGCCATGTGGCTATGCCATTTGCCATCCCGTGCCGTTGCCATCAGATCACTCTTTGTGTACACCCGCATTCGGGAGGTCTCCTCTAAAATTTGATTAAGGTCCAGAAATTGTTTTACCTCTTGTAAAATCCCTAAGTTGGGTTCATTTGCATTGGTTTGTAGAATTTAAAGTTGCTTCTGCAAGCTCACAATATGTTGTCGTAATGCATCCAGTTCACCCATTTGTCTTGTGGTCATTCCTTGAAGCCATAGGAGTTCCTCTAACACGTTTGATTCAGTCTCCATTTTTTTTTTCTCCCATTGTTGTGGTTTATTTTCTCTTGACAGGTGCACCTATGTGACCTTTCTTTACCACTGCCAGTGCCTCCAATTTCCTTATTGCTCCTCACATTCCCCTGACCCTTCTTGGTGATTCCACCACTTGTCTATGAAGACCAAATAATTCCCCTCATGCCATTTTTCAGGCCCTTTCTCACAACCTCCTTCAGCTTGCCCCCTCCATAAAGGTTGTCCCACCAATACAATCATTCTAAGCATTATAAATCCTATTGTACTCCAGGCATCATGTGTTCTGGGTTAACACTATTGAACTCCTTTTTTCACCAAAGAAACTACGTTGTGAGCTCAAATGACTCAGAATAAGGGTTGATAAATGCGTAATTAAGGGATTCGAAAGATGAGATACAGTCCGAGGTGGTAGATAGATCCAACCAACCTAGGCTTTGATAAATCCAAAGGTCTCAGGGAAAATAAGGTATTCATTGGCTGAGACCCCACAATTCCACCCTAAGCTACATTCAACTTAGAATTTTCTCACTAAAGGAACTAAACCATAACACTCAAATCCTCAAGAAGAATTGACCAGACGTTGGTGAAGATAGCTGAGAATAGAGAATTCCTTTCAACCATATGGGCCAGGGGAGCAAACAACCAAAAAAAAGCAGAGAAAATTACTTACTTAGACCTACCACCCTGAATCCAGTGAAATTATGGAGCATTCCCTCAATCTTGCTCACACATAAGCTATCTTATCGATCAATCTACAAAAGATCTATATTTCCTGAGTTATAGAAAGCCTCTGAGAATTCCCACATGCATGAACAATAATGGAGACTCACTTGTTCATAATAGTAGCTATGGTGTGGGTGATCATTAGAGAGATTGGGAGTGCCACTTTAGAACTATGAGTTGCATCCTTAAGAAGTGGAGTGTGTTGGATTTTGCCTAGGTTATAATTGCGGATCATGCAAGGCACCATGGAAGCAACCAACATTTTTTTTTTTTTAATTGTATCCTACCCTTTGATTTAATCATAGACATAAGATATTTTAAATAATTTAATTGGACCATTGGCTCTATGTGATAGGCCAATGGCCCACAACACCATTGATTTCTATTCACCCTTCTTGCATTTGACAAGCTCTATTGGCAATTTTATTTGATTCTACATTATGAGTTCGGAGAACATGAATGTATTCTCTCTTTGGCATATTTTCCAAGAGTCTTATGGCCATTTTCAATAAGTTACTTGGGTGATTTTATCTAGGCGAAGTACTTTTGAATAAAAGTTGTATGATGTTGAGGGAGTTGCCCAAGATTCTGATGTTGGATACTTGAAGGGCTCCAGCCAAAGTCGGCCTTGAAGTAAACCATGTAACTTTGTTTTGTTGTTTGTCATTAACCCTAGACCCCATTCAAATGTATTTTCCAAGTTTCCTCTAGGGGTATACAAGAACTTACCCGCTCATACCACCCTGGGATTATTCTTTTAAGCTCCATCGAAATGAAGAATCCAACTATTTTCTCGTTTTTCTATTCCTGTAAGCCCCTGTTTGTTAATATTAGTTTCCATCCTATATTGGTATAATAATATATTCTTATGCTATTTCTTGCCTGGTCCTCAAGCTTAGCCAACCATTCTTGTTCCATAGGGTTCAAATTTGGAATGGGTGGGCATGGTTTTTGTTAACCAAATTTAGCACACATGGTCAAAGCTTTCATGGTGGTCGACCAAGAAGACTGCCATTGATTTTTAAAGATAACATGGTTCCGAGATAACCAAATATGCCAACAAATGACTTTTGGCAGAGATTCCCAAACCATTTGAGTTTAGGTTTGGAAAAGAAATTCCCATTGTAGTGTTTAGGCCATGAAGAGAGAAATCCTAGGATATCACTGGGCCATCGAATTCGAATCCACATGGGGTTGAGGGTATCCGCAAAAACCATATTATAATAAGGACAATGTAAAAATATTTGGGGAATTAATTCCTCTTTTTGTGTGTAGAGATGACATCTCAAGGGTCCCTGGATACCATGTTTTCGAAGATTCTTAATTGTTAGGATCTTCTCGTTAGCTAATAACATCTTTTGGATTTACATTAGTATGCAATATTTTCCTCCATATCACATATTTTTGGGGTAAGGGGTTAGAGAGAAGAAGCTCCTCATATCCATGTTTGACTGTGTATGTAAATTTCTTCCATCCGAGCCTATCTTCTGCTTGTTGATGCCAAAGAATGCAACCTATTTATTTGATTGTTATTAGATCAACCTACTGGGATAGATGCTGAGGGATGTCCTTTAAATTCCATCCTGACCAATGGCCCTCTGAATCCCAAAGAGAAATTTATTAGCTCTTTATTATATTCACTTTTTATTTTCCTTCTAAAAAGAAATCGTATCATCAAAAGAAGTCCTACCTATTCTATGGGAAACCGTAGATGATAATCCATGTCATTGGTGAAATCATAACAAGTGATATGTAACACTTTATGTTTACACAACAAAATATATTTTAGGCACGCATTCCTTTTATTGTTGGTAAATGGCCCTCTTTTCCTTTCATGGTGTTGTTCCACTATTTCTCTCAATACCTCATCCATTTGGGCTAAAAATCAGATAATCAGATGAGAACGTCATCCAACTAAATACCTAAAATCTGAAAAGAAAAGTAGAACTACTAGAAAATAACAATACTCTTACTCACACTCTTTGCTTAAAAAATAATTGATCTTTTCATTATGTTTTGCTGCTATACCATTGCCTTCAAAAGCTCATGATTCACAACTATTTTTTATTATTATTGATGTAATTGTTATATCTCTTAGGATCTCTATCATCTTATAAATCCCCATTTAATAAGACATAGTTCTCTGTAGTAGTTCCATGCATAACCAAAGAAATATTGAATGTTGTAATCATATCTTTAGTGACCTACCACAATGCACCAATTATAACTTCATCCACATATCGACATGTTAGCACACTAAGACTATGCTTAGGGAGATTCCCTTAGGCTCTCTATCATCTTAGAAATCCCCATTTAATAAGACATTGTTCTCTACAATAGTTCCATGCATAAGAAAAGAAATATTGAATGTTGTAATCATAACTTTAGTGACCTCCCATGACGCACCAATTATAAATTCATCCACTTATCGACATGTTAGCACACCAAGACTATGCTTAGGGAGATTCATGGTTGGATGATGAGGTCCTCCATGTGCACTGATAATTTGGTATGTATGAAGGCCAACAAGTAAAAAAATGTCCAAGGTTCCTTGCATTTTTAAGTATCCCTACATGTCCAACATGTAAAACATCAAAAGCACCATCACTATAGACTATGCGTGCATCTGGTGGAAGCATCCATCCATGTAAACCCTAACATTATTCTTATGGCTATTTCATGTAGAGAACTACCCAAATGACGATGGCAGTAGGGCCACGGGGAGGCCCTAGATGGGAAGTGCACTGAAGTAGCTAGTGGGGAGGCTTAGCAGGGAAACCGTCACTATGAGACCACCCATATTACGGGGAATGAAGAAATTGTCCCAAATCTAACAGTTGTTCTCTCATCCCATGGATCCCATAGCTAGTCTAAAGGAGGAGGAGGAGGATCACACTAGAGTTGGAAGAACCTTACATCTAGTTAAGTACTCATGTACTCTAGGAATCTTGAAAGGTTAATCCAAGCACCCTCGATAATTACTACTAGGTGTATCCCTAGGCATTGAAGTCCCACACACAACTCCATACCACTTCTGGACTTTTTTATCTTAAGTTTTCCTTAACTCAACGATTCTTGGTTGTTTCCCTTATTTTTTTTCCTTGGCCAAAAATCGTATTTCCATTCATACGTGTGAAAGAAATACATTTTGTATATACACACTAAAATTTTCATTCATTAGGATACTGACCAAATATCCTAGTGGCATTTACATTGTCAAAAATATATAGATAAACTACTATCACGTTGCAAATTGGTCTTACATTTTCTATACATCAACCATATAAATAAAAGTCTGCTATAGCAATGTCAAAATCAACATCCTTTGACAATAGTAACAAAAGTAACGTATGAGATACATGCAAAATTTTTTGTTGTGAAGCATCAAAACAAAAAATAGTTTTGAATAGTCTCATAAATTAAACATGATCTTCAAAATGAATCTCATCTATGTAAGGCCGTGGAAATATTGGAAATGCTCCGCTCCAACAACTTTAGTCACTTGCCATAACTCCTAATCCATATGCACACCCTCATTAGAAATCATGCCAACATTTTGTGCTAAAACATTTAAATGAATATAACCCAACTTAGGGGTATATATTCCATGCAAATCATGCTCCCAAACCAACTCATACTCTCTATCATTGAAGCTAATGTGAGTTGAATACAAAGCATCCAAGTATCTAGATCATTCCTCCCAAAAAAATGCCTAAAGATTTCAATCTGCAACAATCGACCAACCTTGATGCCAAAGGGTAGTCTAAGTAGGATTATTAATATAAGCAATTATGGAATATCCTTGATCTCTCAGAGAATCAGCGAGATCTTGTGATAGTTTATGTTTGTCACCACTCCTCAGCCAATGGTATTATCATAGTCTAACATTGTTTCCATCCTCGGCTTTCCATGCCATGTTGAAGAATCAATGGAAATTATGTATAATATGATTCTTCTAGACTTGATAACAAATTGTGAAGCACTTTTACAATTTATCTTATTAGCTTAATCTTCTTCTCTTCTTATTAGTGTATGTGTGTTTATTTCATCAAACTATTATAAAAAACAAAAGAAACAAGAAGACAAGATATTAGCTCTCTGCCAGGGAAAAACCTCTCTCTCTTAGGGAGGAAAACCCTTTTGTAAACTTCTCTTATTGAAACTTCTATTGATCAATGCCAAAACCTAGGCCCTTGATAAGAATATCCTCCAAGCACAAGTCAAGTCCTTCCTCCTTCCTGCACTTCGTTCCCCGACACTTTGTCCTCCTTCTTTCGGCACTTCATTCTTCTTACAACTGTTGATAGTCCTTGTTGCACTTGATCTAGAAGAGATACTTATCCTTGATCTTCAGTGGGACCCTTTACTTGTGATGATCCCTTCCTTCCTCTTTACCAACTGAGCTCCTTCTTCAAGGTGTAGTTGCAGAATTGATATGACTATCCCACAACCCTAAATTATCACACGTGTGGGAGGTTTCCTTCAGTATTTGGTTCCTTCTTCTTTGATTGAGAGTCTCTCTTCTTTACTCTAGCGGGAGGCCTTATAGGCCTAAGTTTCAAGCCCAAACAATGAGAAGTATGAGATTGATACATTATTGTTGTTATGACCGTATAGATTCTTCCTTTTCTCACATGAGTGATTGTGTTTTACCCTAGAAACAATCCTCCAACCTTTGGTGATGACTTCTCCTTCTTTGCTGCACTAGAGGCTCCTTATACTCGTCCTTTTTCACCCTTTTCTTGGTCTTCATTGCTCACTGATTTCAAATGTGGATTTCTTGTTGTTTGAGGGAGTGGACAACCTTTATATATAAAGGGTTGTCCCTCCTTTAGGCCAACTTGAGGCCGACATGATGAATATAGGCTGACTTGAGTTTCCTTCATCATTTTTGCTCCTTTTATGATTTCGTTACATGGATAGGACTTCTCTTTGCTTGGAGGGATATTATTTGACTCTTATACAAATATGTACATGGTGTAACATGCCCTTAAGCATCTTCAAACTTTCTTTTGACTCTTTGACTTACCTATAACACTTTAACATGTGCTAGACCTATTTCAATGAGCAAGAAACCCATTTATAAATATAACAAAAATAATATTTATTTTCTTGAATAAATACAAATATCAAAAGTACATTTATGAAGACCGAACCTAGTTACACTTTCTTCAACACACCCTCTTAAATAGGGAGGTATTCATAAATCATTACAAGGTGTTTGCCTATTTTTCAATCTTGAAGAATTCACATAAGAGAAACTAGATTGGAAATCCATCTGTTATAGCATCATAGTAACCAACATTGTTCATAGCAAGGCCTTGAATAACAACTCTATCTCTCATAAGATCAAAGCACAATGTTGGTAATACCAGTGACTTATAGACACCTTAGTTATTGTCTCTCAAGGTACATACCCACCCGGGTTTTCATTGAGTATGACCTTCTAGGACTATTCTTGTCTTGGGTTCCCATCTCTCAAAGAATATCGATCCACTTTCCTACTCTTGCCTTGGATTCCCTACACATCCTCAAAGAGCATCAGATGCTAGATGATTACCCAATCCCCCAATTCTTTCTTCCCAAGTGAAAACAAGAATGTTGTGTCTATCTCTTCCTCTTAATTGAGGAAGACATTCCCAAGTTTCCTCTGACAAGGAACTTTCCCAAGCTCCTTTTTAGTTGGGAACTTGTTAGAACTCCCTATTAGCTAGGGAATTGTCCATTCATCAACAACTTCTTCTTTGTGGGTCCTTCATCTGCTCTATCTCCTTCTTTCCTTTGATGTCATGAAGTCTTTGTTTGAACTTCTTCTTGGTCGGGCACCAACCATTGATCACTTTCCTTCCTGATTTGTCATGTCATTGCTTCCTTCGTGGAAAGTGGCCTTCTTGATATATATTAGCTCCTCTTGTCATCTGGCTACTCCTTTGTTGTCTTGTCTATGCTTTAAAATACTTTTCACATGGATGCTTAGGTGTACTTTCTTGTTCCCATACTTTGATTTAGTATCCCTTCACGACTTCATCCTGATATTGCGTCAACATCAAATAGTGTTTTTCTTGGATGGCTTCTTCATCATGACATCTTTGTAGCATTGAATCAATTATCTATACCTTAATATCTCTAACGCCTTCATAGGTGTCAAGGGTCCTTTGATCTTTTACCTTCCTTTGTCAGAGTTGTCATGCCTTCTTTGGGGAGTTGTCTTATACTGGATATTTGTTAGATGATGATTCTCCGTGTCCATGGTGTTCTTACATGCTTGATCTCTTCCTTCATTTGATTCTTCCTGGATAGTTTAGTCAACAAAATCATACTCCTTATGAGATCACTTCTTCTTTACCTGCTTCTTGGATTAGTAAACAACCTCATACTCCTATTGAGAGCATTTATTCATGTCAACCTTCATTAGATTGTATTACATGCCTTCGAGCATGTCATTGGTGAAAGAGATCCTTTTATACTTGATCATGCCATAGAAATATTCCCATGACCCAATATATATGATGACATGACTTAAACTTTGATGCATACATACCTCATCTTGATTTTTCTTTGATCATCTCAGCTTCATTTGATAGTTCTCCTTGATTGGTGTAGCCTTTCTTGCTTCATCTTCTCTTGCCTGCATATCATCCTTTCTTGAATCCCATAAATGGGACTCCCAATGAGACATCTGCCCTTATGTATGAACCTTCTTTTGAAGATTCTATCAGAGGATCTTGAAGACCCTTATCTTGCAAATGTTTCTTCCTTTGATGATGGAGGCCTTCTAAGAATTTTAATCATGATCAATTATTCTTTCATTGTGGATGAGGTCCTATAATAGGTATGCTCCTTCTATATGAATATCTTGAGCTATATCTACACCATGCTCCTATATTCTAGAATATATCTTTAACCATGCAATCTATTCTATTTCTATATGCTCCTATACTACTCAAAAATTTGAAAGAAGACTTTAAGTAAAGAGGTTGACTTAGTCATAGTAGAGATCTGGAGGATCTTCCTTTTTCTGCTTCTTGTCTTCTTCTTTCACTTCTTGAGTTACATGAGATTCTTCCCTTTTTCTCTTGTTTTTGTTGTCCTTCTTAAGTTTAGGATAATCCCTTTTGTAGTGTCCATATTCTTGGCATCCAAAGCATTGGACTTTGGACATATCTCTATTGCTTGATCTTTGTGGACCAATTTTTCCAAAATTTCCCTTTCTCTTGGCCATGGTAGAAAATGCTTTCTCCTTTGATCCCACATCATATTTTGCTTTGATTCTAGTTTCATCTATCTTACATATAGACCATAGTTCACTTAGTGGGGTAGCTTCCTTCTTGGCATAAATGCTTGATGTGATGTTGCCCCAATCCTCAGGTAGAGCATTGAGTACTACAGTTGTCATTTCTCTGTCAGACATGACTTCTCCTAGCTCTTGAAGTTGATCCCTGATCTTAGAGATCTTCATGAAATAGGGAGCTATTCCTTCCTTTTATATCTTCATCTTGTACAAATCATTTCATAGAGATATCACTTCTCCAGCTGTGCTTACCAAGAATAACTGCTCTTTCCTTGATGTGTCACCTTAGCTCTAATCCCATGTTGAAGAATCAATGGCAATTATGTATAGTAGGATTCTTCTAGACTTGATAACATTTTGTGAAGAATTTTTACAATTTATCTTGTTAGCTTAATATTCTTCTATTCTTATTAGTGTATGTGTGTTTATTTCATCAAACTGCTATAAATAACATAAGAAACAAGAACACAAGATATTGGCTTTCTACCAGGGAAAACCTCTCTCAGAGAGGAAAAACCTTTCGTAAATTTCTCTTATTGAAGCTTGTATTGATCAATTCCAAACCCTATACCCTTGACAAGGACATCCTCCAAGCGCAAGTCAAGTCCTTCCTCCTTCCTGCACTTCGTTCCCTGGCACTTTGTCCTCCTTCTTTCAGCACTTCGTTCTTCTTACAAATGTTGATAGTCCTTGTTGCAATTGCTCTAGAAGAGACACTTATCCTTTATATTTAGTGAGACCATTTACTTGTGATGATCCCTTCCTTCCTCTTGACCAACTGAGCTCCTTCTTCAAGGTGTAGTTGTAGACTTGATATGATGTCCTGCAACCCTAAATTATCGCATGTGTGGGAGGTTTCCTTAAGTAGTTCATTACTTTCTTCTTCGATTAATAGAGTCTCTTCTTCACTCTAGTGGGAGGCCTTATAAGACTAAGTTTCAAGCCCAAACAATGAGAATTATGAGACTGATACGTTGTTGCTGTTATGACCACAAAGATGCCTCCTTTTCTCGCACGTGTGACTATGTTTTACCCTAGAAACAGTCCTCCAACCTTCGGTGATGACTTCTCCTTCTTCGCTACACTAGAGGCTCCTTATACTCGTCCTTTTTCACTCTTTTCTTGGTCTTCCTTGCTCATTGATTTTAGAGGTGGATTGCTTGTCGTTTGAGGGAGTGGACAACCTCTATATATAGAGGATTGTCCCTTCTTTAGGTTGACTTGAGGCTGACATGATGACTGTAGTCCGACTTGAGTTTCCTTCATCATTTTTGCTCCTCTGATGATGTTGTTGCATGGAGAGGACTTGTCTTTTCTTGGAGGGATATTATTTGACTCTTATACAAATATGTACATGGTGTAACATGCCCTTAAGGGTCTTCAAAAATTCTTTTGACTCTTTCACTTTCCTATAGCACTTTAACATGTGCTAGACCTATTTCAATGAGCAAGAAAATCTTTGATAAATATAACAAAAATAATATTTATTTTCTTGAATAAATACAAATATCAAAAGTACATTTATGAAGACTGAACCTAGTTACACTTTCTTCAACATGTCAGACCCAAAGCAACCATACCAAATGAATTTAGAACAACCCTCCATACAACTGATATATTATGTTGTTGTTTGTCCTGTAGATGCACCTAATATTCCAAAGAATAAGGGGAAATATACTTCTGGTAGACCAACATCGTCCAAAGACTATGTGTAGAGAGAAGCCTCCATCGACGCTTTGCTACAAGGGCTTTTGAGAACATAAAAATATTTTTTAGCCCCCAGCTACCCAACAACTTTGGCATAACAAGATGATTCCACTTGACCTAAGGAAGGAAAAAATGATCTTGGGATCCTTCCCACAAAAACTTGAAACAGATCCTCTTAACTTTCTCCAAAACACCCTTTAGAATCCAAGCCAATGACATCCAGTAAATTGGAATGGCTCCAAGAACCGATTTTACTAGAACTAACTTACCTGCTCTAGATAGCCACTTGAAATCCAACAAGTGAGTCTTTTCTCTAACTTAGCTACTAGTCAAATCCAATCTTATTTTTCATAACAATTTGGTTTCAAATGTAAACCCAATAATTCAAACCATCTTCCAATTCAATTATCTCAAAAGGAAAGACTGATCTGATATGAAGGATCTCATAATCCTTTAAATTATGAAAATATATGGTACATTTTTCTTTCATTGATTACCATACATGTAGTTTTCCCAAACATAAATAGAATCTCATGCAATTATTGGATATCTCTATTTGAGCTATTACAAAAGATAAGTATATCATCAACAAAAAACTAGTAGATGTGTAATTGTTGGAGCATGGGCTCTAACCACACCTTTAAAATCATCTTTCCTCTTTTCCTCATCCATCATGCGGCTAAGGCCTTAAACAAAAAGAAGAATAGAATTGGAGACAAAGGGAAGCCTTGTCTTAAACCTATATGTGCTTGAAAGAAAGGCGAAGCAGATCCATTTATCAAAACAACAAAAGATACAAACATTAGACAAATCATGATCCAATTGATAAATGGCACCTCAAAGCCCACATGAGTAAGAAGAAATCTGATGAACATCTAAATAACTTGATCATATGCCTTTGAGTGATCTATCTTGAATACAATACCTTTTTACCTCTGAGTTTTTATACTATGCAACCCATCTTGAGCAACATCAATGGCTTTGTAGATCTGCCTGCCCTCAAGAAAACCAAATTTCTCCTTTGAAATGTTATTTGAGTGTATAGGCTTAATCCTTCTATAAATCACCTTTGATATGACCTTATACACACAATTGGATAGGGAAATAGGCCTAAAGTCCCTAAAAGACAGGGTCATCCACCCTATGGATAAGGGTTAAGAGAGTAAAATTAAAAGTTGATAGAGCCCTTATTTCCCTTATAGATTAGTTGAATACTCTTAACAAGTCTTTACCTATAGGATAAAAAAAACCTGAGAAAAAATCTATAGCCCATCCATCAGAGCCAAGGATCTTGTATTTTTGAAAATTGGTAAGAACTATCTTCAATTCATCCTCAAAGACTTCCTCCATCAGGGTTCCACTTTGTCCTTCCTCCACAAATATTGGAAAAAAATGATCCACTTTGATAGCATCTGCAATAGTGACCCCCTCAAGTTCCTTGAAGATGTTTTTGAAATGGGACCTACCCAGGGAAGCAAAGCCTTCAAAATTTGAGACCTTATGTCCTGCGTTGATCCAGGTGGATGTTGGTGGCCACCCGCCTATCCCAGTTGGACGCCCACAACTATCTCTTTCAGTTTTTCAGTTTCCTTATTTGTAGCACACTTTACTATTTTTGGCAGTTTTTCGGGTCCTAAACTTCCGGAGCAGTTTTGAGGCCCTAAACGACATTTTTTTTGGGAAAATAGAGGCCAACATGGGACATTGATGTTGTTGGCCATTTGAAATTTGTAGTCCTCGGATAGATCTTTCTAACGATGTATTGTCCGCATCAAACAGAGATCGTATGCCAAAGTTACGACCCTAGGAAGTTGATGTACCAATTTACCCAAACGGGGCCCATAATTTGGCGCTTCATCTCCTAAGGTTAGGTTTTTGGATGTTTAGGGTTTTCAATTGTTTCTCAACAATAAATAAGCCTTTGAGCCTCATTGTAACATAGTTTAGAGGCATGTAGCCACCACATCTCTTCTCAGAGATAAGCTACCATCACCCGAGCTAGTCTTCTTTCCTTTCTGTTGTAAGCATACTTCAGTATTTGATATTAATGAAATGAAGTGTTATTTCTGCTGCATCTCTATATTTAAGTTTATTTCTGTACTTTATTGCATTCCTGCATAAATTCAAATCAGTGGTATTAGAGCAGTCTGCTCTTTCTCTGTTTTTCTTTGCATGTCCCCAACTAGGTCGGGATATAAGGACTTTGGGCTTGAACTGGTCGAACCTTTGCAAGACCAGCCTCGCAAATTCCGATGGCCTCCCATGGCATAAGAAAAGAAATACGAGGGGGCAGGAGCTCTTATCAAAATCCTGCTCGAAGAAGCCCTTGAGCGACAAAGGAACGCGATGATGGACAACTTTGCCCAGATCCTTCAATGGCTACCCCGGGGCGACACAACTACTTCCAACAATTACTATGGAAATGCCACACCCTTTAAGGTACAATTTAACTTTGAAATCCACATATTCGAGGGTCAGATAGATGCAGATGCCATAGATAAATGGTTAAATATGCTAGAAGAGTATTTTTCTGTTCATGATTTTTCTAGTCGAGAAAATATTACTTTCGCTCTTCTCAAAGCAGGCCCCCACATCAAGGATTGGTGGGAAACCTACTGCGAGCAGAAGGATGAAAGTATGGCCTCACTGTTTTCAGCCGCACCCACTTGGAATTCATTCTGGGATGCCATAAAGGAGCAGTACTACCCTGTCAGAAGCTATGAGGATAAATACGTAAAGTGGACCACGCTGTGGCAGGGAAGGGACCAAGACGTGCCAAAGTTTACCAATATTTTTCATACCCTTCGCACAAAGTTGGGTATCAAGAAGTCTGAATGGCATTTGGTAGTCAAATAATACGGCTTCCTACACAGGTACATCCAGGATGAGATGGAGTTCCTAGACATCTCCTCGCTTGGCACGACGTACCGATATGCTGTCAAGATCGAGCAGAAGTTTAAACAGAAGAAGCGAGACTTTGGATCCACAAATCTGAATCAAGGGAAATGCTTCCCCAAACCGCAGAACTAAGGACAAAGCCAAGACAGTGTGACCCAAGACAACCCATCGAAGCCGCAAAAAAATAACAACACCATGAAGTAAAAGGACACAAGAAAGTGGTGTGAGTTCCACAATAGCCCCACTCATAACACAAGTGAGTGTCGGGCCAAGTAGTCGCTCGTGGTTGAGTTGAAAGCTTCAGAATCAGATGCATGTTCCGACCCTAAGTCAGAACCCGAAAAGAGGAATGAAAAAGGGAAGCAGATCATTAATGTGGAGCCCAGCACCACTGTTTCCCCCACCAATATTTATAAGAATGAGCCCGAAGATCTAGAGGAGGGGGAGCGTCTTTTCCACTCACAAATGTGGGTGAAGGGCTCACTGCTGCAATTCATTGTCGACAGTGGTAGCCAAAAGAACCTCATTTCAGTAGAGGTCGTGAAGCGGCTGGGCCTACTGACCATACCACACCCGCAAGCGTACAACAATGAGTGGCTTCACCAAGGACGAGATCTCCGAGTCTGCTAGTAGTGCCACCTTCCCTACAACATCAAGCCCTTCATAGATGAGGTATTATGTGATGTTGAACCTCTTGATGTTTGTGATGTATTATTAGGCCAACCATATTTGTGGAAGCGACATGCTGTGTATAAGTCAAGGCCTCACGTTGTTATTATTTCTTTGGCTAATACGTTATATAGGATACCGGAGGTAGCCCCACCTACTGCCACCTCTTTGATCTCTGCTAAGAAATGCAGTAAGATCATCTCCCAAACTAGGAAATTTATTTTCTTTCTGGTTCGCTCTCAAAGTAAGGGGAAGATCGTAGCCACATCCATGGCCCCCAAGAAGGGTTCCTCCACACAGTAGAAGCAGGTGGATATGGTCATGAATGAATACAAGGACATCTTCTCCTCACCCACAAGGGTATCGTTGCACTATCAGGTTAAGCATTCGTCCAATGTGACTCCCGAAGCACCTCTACCCAACGGGCCGATATATCGCCGCTCCATTCTGGAAAATTCCAAGTATAAGCAGTGACATAATCAACATCAGCTACCACACAAGTTTCAAGTGGGTGACAAAGTCTGGTTGCATCTACAGAAACAACGCCTTACAAGAGCCCATCAGAAGCTCAAACCACTCCGATATGGTCATTACACCATTACCAAGGCTGTGGGAAACAATGCTTTAGAGCACACCATTCCCCCATTCCTTGGATTTCATGGAGTGTTCAATGTGGAACACCCTTGACCATGCTTCCCACCATTACTAGACACATTAGAGATTTTAGAACAACTCACCAAAGACCAAGTTTAGCAGAAGTTTCCCCGTCTCATGGAGGCACTCAACGCAATGGGGACCATTGCTTCCTAAAGGGGGATAAATGATCCAGGTGGATGTTGGTGGCCACTCACCTATCCCACTTGGACCCCCACAATTGTCTCTTGCAGTTTCCTTATTTGTAGCACAATTTACTATTTTTGGCAGTTTTTTGGGTCCCGAACTTTCGGAGCCATTTTGAGGCCCTAAACAACATTTTTTGGGAAATCGGGGGCCAACATGGGTCATTAATTGATGTTTGCCATTCAAAAGTTGTATTCCTCGGATAGATATTTCTAGTGAGGTATTGTGCACATCAAACAAAAATCGTATGCCAAAGTTACGACCCCAGGAAGTTGATGTACCAATTTACCCAAACGGGGCCCATAGTTTGGTGCTTCATCTCCTAGGGTTAGGTTTTTGTATGTTTATGGTTTTCCATTGTTTCTGAACAATAAATAGGCCTTTGAGCCTCATTGTAACACAGTTCAGAGGCATGTAGCTGCCACATCTCTTCTTAGAGATAAGCTACCATTGCTCGAGCTAGTCTTATTTCCATTCTGTTGTAAGCATATTTCAGTATTTGATATTAATGAAATGAAGTGTTATTTCTACTGCATCTCTGTATTTATGTTTATTTCTATACTTTATTGCGTTCCTGGATAAATCTGGATCACGCGTGTTCCTCCATTTTCTAAATATCATTATTCAATTTTCTACCTTTTGCATAGGCATGAAATAACTTGGTGTTCTTGTCACCACAACCCAACCAAATTGCCCTACTTTTAAGGTTCCAAGATGCTTCCTTATTACCAACAATATACTTTCTTCTTGATTCAAGTCTGAACAATTCCTCCTTGGACTCTTATGAATGATAACTCTCAACTTCAGATTCTTAAAAGCCTGAATTTTTTGTTCAACTTCCACCATGGCTTCCACCTCCTTTATGTGATTAGGAACTGCACATTCCTTCTTCAAATGCTTAATATATTTTAAATTGGTCTCAAATTTGCTAGCCATAAAGAAGCAAGATCGAGCATCAAAAGAGCACCAAATGTCCCTAACCAATGCTAGAAAGCTCTCATCTTTTATCTAGTTAGAGTTCACATTGGATGGACTAGCAAGCTTATGATTTTATCCTTTTGATTCTAACTGTATTGGAGAGTGATATGATTCACCTGCATATCACAACTATTGATGAAGAAGAGGAAACCTGAGCACCATGGGCTATACTACAAGAAACATGTTGAGTATTTTTGCCACATGACCCTCCCCCCACATGTTGGTTCCTTGATGTGGGTTTTAACCAGACCAGATCAAGTTCAATAAAGCACTTAAATTGAGGCAATTTTGTGTGAAAAGTAGTCTGCGAGACAATCAATTCTGGGACAAGGTCCCCAGAATTCCACAACATCCAGAGAAAAATTTAAATCACCACCAATTATCAAATTCTCATGACACAAAAAAGTATTTCCAAATAATTCATCCCAAAAGGAAAATCAATCCTCATTTGGTCCATTACGGTTGATAAAATTAAAGATATTATCCATTTCAACTGAGAAACCTACCAAATTGCCTCCAGGTAGTATGGAATTGAATCTTCTAAGAATCCAACCCCAAGGCCAAGCCAACCAATCTACCACGAAAATCTAGAGAAATAAATTGTCAAGAGGATATGATAAACACCATGAATTTTGTAATTTTGTCACCCTCCTCAATAGTTTCTTGAAGAAAAATAACATCAGGTTTCTCCACCTGAAACAATCTCCTAAAAGCAAGTTTTTTGGGGTTACTTTCTGTTAACACCCAGGTTGTTCCCTATGACTCCCAAGGGAATACGGCCGGGGTAACCACTAACCAATCTTTTGATCACTGTTTCTAGCCAAACTGTGATCAGAGAGGGCTCTCTCTTTATGATTTGTATCTGTAATGATACTGTTTAGGCTAGGTATTAAGCACAGGTTTTGTTTATGTTTTGGTTGAAGAATTTCTTTCAGATCTTTGTGATGTATTATTCAGAGAGTCAAGTATCATTGGGCAATGGAGTCTATGGCTGTAGGTGTCTAGAAACTTTGAGATGAACTGGTGAAACTTGCAGGGCCATTTGGGTGCTTTATAGAACAAACTTTTGATTAATAACATGAACAGGCTAAACAAGCAGTGAAAGCATTTAAGAATTTTCACTCAGCGTTTAAGTATTCCCGCCCTACTGGTTACGAGAAATGGATAGATGTCTCAGGGGCAAACTTGAAACCCTGGAAATGTCTATCACTGTGAAAGATATAGTTTTAAAGTGCAGCAATTAAGAATTACACTTCTGTTACTGTATCTAAAGAAAACATGGATAATAGCTCAGTTTGAGTTCAGGGTAATCACAGATTAAATCCTGGAACCATTCTTCTACTTTGCTATTAAGTGTAAAACATTTAAACAACAAAAGAGAACAAAAGACTCGAAAAAAACATGAAATACAGAGATTTAAGAAAAACTTATTGTTTTATGAAACACTCTGGAATCCTGCAACATTCACCATTCATCACGACGCATCAAATACACCAAGCTTTTGGAAATTCCATTCTCCCTTTGTATTACTTCTCTGAGGATCTTACAGCAAATGAGACTTCCGAAAGGAAAATAACAACAACCCCTGCTCTATTATGCGGAGGGGTCTATATAGTACTCTGTATACAAAATATCTCAGGTATTGAGTCATCTGAGAGAGAGAAAATATCTTTAGTAGTGTTCAGAAAGTAGGCCGGAAGTTATTACAACGTTAAATGCAGAGTAAATGCCCTTTATGTCTGTTAGATGATTGTTTTGACTTTAAGGAGTCACTGAGTCGGTTACATTACTATGTATCGATCCTGTAGGTACGCATTTACTTTTGCATGCGCAATGAGTTTCTCGGCTTTGCCAGCTGCGTTTGTCTTTCTTGCTTTGTTGGCTGCTTCCTCTGCTGAGTTGGCTCAGCTTTGAATTTATGATGCCTGCTGATTTTGCTCACTGTTCTTTCCATCTAAATTTATAGAAGAAACAGGAATTGATGCATGGCCTAATGTTTACAAAATTCTTTGGATGGCATCTGTCCACCATTCCTGTGTAGGGAGTTGATGCCTGAGGATGGCCTGCATTGTCTCTTCAGCTTCTGTATACTTGAAAAAGTTGGGAGCTACATCAAACAGATGATTCATTTCATTCATTATAAAAAGTAGATTTTCTATCTTACCATAGAAAATCTGTCCTGTGATAGGCCCTGTGTCTTCTGAGGTGCTGGCCTTCTCATTTACCTGTGATGAGGCAAAAACATTCACTCTCTTGGCATATTCTTCATGGGTGAATAATCTCCCTCCGTTGTTCAACAAGCTGGGGAGTCCTTTACTTTCCAATACCCGAAACCTCTCAATGAACCTGTTTACCTCAGTTTGCATATCTTGGGTTCTTCTGTCTAACGTTTGCACCAGACTTCTAAGAGTAAGAACCCTCTTGATCATTTGGATAGTATCAGTTCTGTTTGCGATTCCCATGATGGTCAACTGAGAACTTGTCTTATGATTGAGCACATTGATCATTTTTGTTGCAATTTCAAGCATGTTCCCCAATAAGGCCCTTGATGTTCTGATTTCCCTCTGCGCCTTTGGAATGAGCTCCAGTTGCTCATGGATTGTCTCAATGTATGGCCATTGGTTATTGATGGATTTACCAATATTGGACCATATCATTGCTCTGATTTCGGCTATGATTTTATCTAGTTTTAGCTCTTTCTCAAGCTCCTTGATTTTGTCTTTAAGAGCTTTGATTTCCTTGGCCTTCTCTCCTACTTCTCTCTTTGTTTTGTCATGCCTTTCATTCACCTTGGCCAGCTGCTCCTTAGTTTCATTTAGCTGCATCATTTGTGCTTCTAGAGCTTGTATTTCGCTCTTTAGCTTTTGCATGTCTAAGCTCTGATCTGTGCTGGTGGGTGCTGCTGAAGTAGATGTGGCTGGTTGTTCAGCCTGCTGAGGTGGAGGTGCAGTAGTAGGAGCAGTCTCCTCAAGATTAATGACCTGTGGAGGGGGCTGAGATGTTTGCCCCTCTTGCGCTTGTGTTGATGATCCTTTCAGAGGTGCTTGTGTGGCCTCATATTGCCCCAATTTTTCTTGTGCCTTTATAAGTTCTTTGTAAACAGAAATTAATAGAGCAGTGGAATCCTGCTCATACCTTTGTTTTGCCACTTCATCGGTCTGTGGATGGATAGTGGCTGGAAGTTTAACCTTCTTCCTTAGTGCAGCCATATCAGCATCTCTGATTTTTAAGATCTCTTGTATCCCTTTGATATCATTGGGATTGTGCCCAATTTCTATGATGATTTCTTCCAGGGTTTTGATCCTGTTGTCTTTGGCCTGAGAAGAGGCTCTCTCTAGCTCCAGCTGGGAAGCTGTAGCATTCAGACTGCTTGTTAACTTGTAGTTGTCCAAGGTCTTATCGGCCAATGAAGCATACACCATTTCCCCTGTTTGTTTATGCAACTCAATTTTGTCCATGGGGTGTATGTCTTTGGCAAGGACCTCTAAATTGGTCCTGAGATAATCAGCAGAAGACTGTGGCTTGAGTGCTGTAGGCATAAAATGACTCAATGTCAGTTTGCCCTCACCTACATCAAAAGCAGACATGAGTCTCTGCTGATTGGAAGGAGCCATGTTAAGTAGGTGATTATATAATTGAACTTTGATTGGGTCACTCCTCCTCTTAATGTCTATGAACTGCTGCTTTATGCTCACTCTTTCCTCTTTCTGCTGGCTGGAGGAGCTGACTTCCCCTCCCATTGTCCTGTCTAGTTCCTGCTGGGAGGAACTTGCTGAAATTTCTTGACTCGGTGGGCCCATGCCCAGTGCTTCTCTGATGGCTATATCCTCTTCTGGAAAATCGTTGAGTCTTTGCCTTTTCTCTCCTTGATTTATAGAGGATGTCAAGGGAGTTTCTCTTTCCCTCTTCCTAAAGACAAATGTGTCCTCCTTTTGAGGGGTTTGGAGGACCGAGGCATCAGATGTAGTGTCTTGCCTTGTAGGCATGACTTTTTTCAGTGGTCTGAGGAGTATCCACTGTTTCTTTTTGCTGAGCAGGTTGCTCTTGTCCTTGTTTTTCTTGCTGCTGTTCCTCTTGCTGTCCTATGTCTTCTTGTTGCCCTTGCTGTAGCCCTTCTGCTTGTTCTTGTGCTTGCTGACTTTGATTTTGCTGCTGTTCCTGCTGTTGCTCTTGCTCCATCTCTTTTTCTGCCTCCATTTCTTTTTCCTTTCCTTTTTCTGATACTTTTCCAGCAACTCTTGTAGTTTGATGTGGAGTAGTTGAAGAGGAGGCTGCTGGTCCAATTTGTGTGCTTGGCAGTGAGGGGACCTGTGCATAAAATTCAAGGTCAGCCATCTTCTTTTGATTGTTCAGAGCTCTTTGATTAAGCTCTTCTTGAGTCATATTTTCTTCTAGAGTTCCCCTTTTCCACTTGCTTTGATTGGCATATTTTTCAATTTGGGGGAGGCTATAATGACCGTAAGCAGACAGTTTATATTTGAGTCTCCTCATTGTGATGAAGTTGTTGGGGTCATAGGGTTTCCATATAAAACTGTACTTCAAACCAAATCCCACCAGTATTCTATCTGCCTCCTTCCACCCTTCATCCCTTTCATTGTAGACTAAATGGCCAAGTTGGCTCTTGATTTTCAGCTGTGCTTTCTTGCCTCTGCCTGAGAAGTGGAACATATCCACATAGCCAAACTGCCTGAAGTATTCTAAGGCAAATAGCCTCATGGGCACAAATTTGGGTAGTCTAAATGGGGGTAATTCACACCCATATATTCTGATGACGGTGTGGTGTTGGTAGAGATACCAATCCCCAATACTGTATACTTTTGACAAATGTAGGCACCTTTTCATGTCATCTGTCAGTCTAGGAGGAGGTGAACCAATCAGTAGAGTCAAGGCTGGATGGATGAAAAGATCAATAAATTCACAGTAGGTGTATGGAGAGTGGCTTGATATGTGGAAAACAGATGTCCAATATACTACTGATCTCAGATTGCCCTGTGCATCTACTCTCTTCTTTGGGAATGAAAATTTATCATGCTGGAAGTATATGAGCAGATGATATAGGTAGGAGGTGTACCTAAACACTCTTTCTCTTGACAAATTCATCAACTGTTCATGCATTTTGTCTGATATGTATGTTGCATAATCATAGTGAATTGGCTTTTTTCCTGGGGAAAACATAAGCATCATTTGTATAATTGTTTCATCCACATGTTCTATCGAATCATATCCCAGGATGGGACTGATCATGTCAACCAGGTCTAGGCCCAACTGGTTAAGATAAACATAGTTGATAGGAGGAACTTGCAGAGTGCTAGCCTTGATGAAGAGCTGGTTGACCTTAATAATTTGGGCCTCTGTGGTTTTGGCTCCCTGTACTATTAGATCAGCTAGTGACAGTGGGACCAACTTTTGCTCTATCTGGAATTGCAACATCTCCCTGATGGCTTCAGGGGTAATGAGAAACAGAATTGAACCTTCAGCATCTAGCACTGCCCTCTGGGATGCATCATAGTGTTCAGCAACTATGTGCACAAGCTCAGGGAATTGATTAACCTGAGGAAGCTTGAATATTGGGAGGAATGAATCCCAAATTCCCAGGATGTCTGTCCCCCTCTCATGTTTGATCTTTATCTCGTTTAATATTTGCAGATGGAACCTGCTTCTGCTCATCATTTCCTCTGTTATCTTGTAGTCCAGGTCTGCCAATGCTCTGGTGTCAAATGTTCTATTAGGAACATTCAGGGGAGCCACATTGAGGGCTATGGGAGCTACAGGGGGGTCCATGACTTTCCTTTGAGGTTTCTGTTTTGCTTGGGGATTGTGTCACTTATGTAGATCAATAACAACAGAGTTTCTTTGCAGAGAAGGGTGAAAATGCCTGAGAAAAGGTGCATGCAGGGTCTGCAGCAGTTGAAATGCTGCTTTATGGTAATTAAGAGCGAAGCTTAGCTTTTCTGGCACCTTTCAATGGTAAAATTTGGTTTCAAATGCGCCTGCCACGATTGCGCAGACAGGACCTGGTTTCTTAGCAGAATGCCACTGGGAAAAGGCTCGGCTGGTGTTTTCCGAAGTGATAATTGGAACTTCAAGGCTTTGCTGAGGAATTCAGTGATAAATTTCTGATTTTCGGCTTTCTTTAAGCTTTCTAAAGCGTTAAATAGATAATTGCAGGCGCACAGAGGATGAATGATGAGGAATACCTGGTAAAACAACGAGCAGAGGTCGTGACCGCAGGTTGAACTGGTGCGCTGGAGGTCTTCTGGTCAGTTTAGCAGGTTGGTAGACAATTTGGACGTTGTTTGCATGCAGAGCAGAATAACGACGAACACACAAAATGACCAAAAAACGCGAACTTTTGGCTAAAATAGACCTTTTTACGTTTTTGGCGCGAATTCATGCTGACGTCAGCATGACGTCATTGGTGGGGTCAAGGTCGGATGACGTCATGCTGACGTCATCGGGTGACGTGGCGCTGACGTGACGGTGATGTGCGGGTGGGATGGGGAAACCGGAAACCAGCGATGGTTTCATATCGCACCGCCTTCTGTACGGGGGCGGTATCCATCGGCTGTACCTCCGACGCGTGGTGGTGAGGACACGTAGCAGTGGGATGACGTCCTCCAAATACGGACGTCGGAAGATAACGTTCGGTCATCGGATGAGTTCCGACGTCACGATGATCGTTGGATCTGCGGGTGATGATCGGACGGCGGAAGGACAGCAGACGTGACGTGGGGTTAGTACGGGTAATGGTCAGATGACAGATGCAGTCCGATGCGATCAGGGCCGTCGGATCTGTAGGCCTTTGATCTGACGGTCGTCGGGGAGGTGACATGTGTGGAATATACGGATGAGGGCGGAGGCAGATAAACGTGGTTTGAGCGCTTTTCTAATGTATTATGATAAAAATAATTATATGCGCCAACCTCGGCTAACAGGCGGAAAGTGGGTTTTTATGCTCTTTTGGCTCTTTGAAGCGGGTAAGGTGGGGTTTAGGGCCCCTTTTTTTAAAGGTTTTATGTGCAAAAGGGGTAGAGATAGAGGAACTGGCTTATGAGGAAAAGGGGTATTCGGCATAGGTTTATCAACATGACCTGATGTCATTTGATCCCTGATTTGTAACTTTATTGGCTATAATGCCAAGGGGGTGGGTATTTATAAAAGTTTGGGATTTATACACCTTGGTGTTAGTAATATTAAGGGGAAAAGGGGATGTAAAGGATTTATACAATAGAATTAGTGTTAATATGAATGAAGGGAGCAAATGAAGGGGATCTTACTGAGTTTATCTGAAATTGATTTAGTTTTGAGAGTAGATCAAAATGAAAAGATTTTAGACAAGAAATGTGGCTTCTGAATGAACCAGAACCATCTAAAACCATGATCTTTCTCCATAAATCTCAGCTAAAAGAAAGGGAATGTTAGTAATGAAATGAAGGGGGAGAGGGAGGTTAGTCATGCTCCTGCTGTAGTCTTTTACTTTGCTGCCCATCATCACCATTCTTGCAATGATAGGGATCACTTTCTGCAACCCCAACTACCTACCCAGCTGCTTACCTAGCATTTTTTGTTTCTCCTTGGAGGGTGCACTTGGACTTGCAAACCCTTACTTGCCTTTTCTTTTCTTTGGCTTTTTCTTTATTCTTTTCTATCTACCTCTAACCTTATCTCTTCCAAGGTCCCAGATTGAGCTGTTGGAAACCTTTTCTTCTCTACCTGAACTACTTGTCTGCCAAGATTAGGCTGTTTGGACAGACTTCTTTCTCTATTCTATAACACAAAATTGAAGCATGGCATGATCCAGGTTAAACAGTTGGATCATCCATCAAAATTTGAAAATAAAGTCCTCAATCATTGAGACACTCACACACCTTTTTGTTCTCTAGGAAATATGGGATCTTTGTGAACTCAAAGCAGAGCATATTTGGACTTTCTCTTGCCAATCATGAAATATGAAACCTATTGGTATAGGTATCCAACAGTGGCTCCACATGGGGATGGTTTTTCTTTTGAAAGACCAAGAACAGCAGGTCAGATTGCCTTGCTCCTTAGCTGCCCATACCAATCTTTGAAACTTGCTGCCTCAATGTGTCAAAATGGTGTGTTTCTCTTTTGGAAGACCTCTGATTCTATCAGCCTCTTGCTGCTTGGTGAATCACTTGGGAAAACTACTTTTTACAATCTAAAACAGAAGATAATATGTACATCTGTATATATACAATGAGTCCTTAGGTTCCACTCATGGGGAATAGTCAAAGTAGTGCTTCAGCATCCTGCCATTAACAGGACCTTCATCCAAGTCAGTTTCAGTAAGACTTTTGAGGAAATAGGTGTTGTTCCCTTGTACTGCTTGGACAGCAAATGGTCCTTTCCATAAAGAGTCAAACTTTCCATGTTTCCCTTTCTCTTCTCTTCTCGCATCCCACTTTAAAACTTTGTCCCCTATATTGAAATCTTCTGCTTTGGTTCTTCTATCAAAAGCCCTTTTCAGTTTCTCTTGTAGTATCTACACTCTGCTGAAAACTTGTTCTCTGGTCTGCTGTAGGTAAATTATCTGATTAATCCTTCTTTGCATATTATTTGGCTCTGCTTGGCTTTCTTGCAGAAGTTTCATAACCGACACTCCTAGTGATGAAGGAAATCTGGCCTCTAATCCATAGACTAACTCATATGGGCTGGTCCCAATTGATCTTTTAGTTGTTAGTCTGTCTGCCCATAAAGCATTTACTAGTTTCTTATGCCAGTTCTTTTTGTTCTCTTCCAGCACTTTCTTTATGATATTTATCAAACTTTTGTTTGATGATTCAGCAAGGCCATTTCCTTGAGGATAGTAAGCTGTAGAATGGCCCAAAGTAATGTGAAATTTATGGCAGAAGTTCACCATCTTCTTGGATCTGAAGGCAGCAGCATTGTCTGTTATTATCTTGTCTGGGCAGCCAAATCTAGCCAGTATATTGTTTTCCAAAAATTGAATGATTACTGAATCATTTGCTTGTCTGCATGGGGCAGCTTCAATCCACTTGGTGAAGTAGTCTGTTGCTGTTAGAATCCATCTGTGTTGCCCTGAAGATGAGGGATGAATTTCCCCAATGAAATCCAAGCCCCATTGTTGAAAAGGTCTCTCTGTTGTAATGGGCTTCAAAGGAAGTGGCAACAACTGTCTTTTGCCTTCAAACAGTTGGCATTTGTGGCATGAGGCTGTGAATTTCTTAACATCAGAGAACATAGTAGGCCAGTAATAACCAGCCCTCAATATCTTGTCCACAGTGGATTTCCAGTACAAATGTCCACCACAGTCTCCAGCATGGAAATCTCGCATGATATTGTTAGTTTCATTCTCTATTAGACAGTGCAGCAAAATACCTTCATGGTTTTTCCACAGTAGATTTTCATCCATCACACAAAATCTAGATGTTTTCATTTTCAGGAACCTACACTTAGTTCTGGACAGTCCTGGGGGAGCACACAGGTTTTGTAACACATAACAGATATCAGAGTACCAAGGAGATTGTTCAAAGGCTACATTGATCTTTGGAGTCGCCAGCTCTGTTTCACTGTCCAGTTGGTTGATATCTAAGGCTTGGAAATTTGCTTCTGTCATTAATTTGGCCAAACCTTGCCCTTTAATCAGCTTTGTAGGCTTTATTTCAATGTCAAATTCTAGTATATTGGCAATCCATTTTCCTCTCCTACCCTCTAAGTTTTCTTGGGTGAGAATGTCTTTGACAATAGGACTAGGTACATAAGCCACAACATGGGAGTAAAGGATGTAAATCCTAAAGTCTTTAATAGCTTTGATCAAAGCATAGGCTTGTTTCTCCATTATTTGGTACTTTAGGGGGGCATCTCTAAGAGCTCTGCTGAAAAAAGCAATGGGCTTTTCATTCCCTTGGTCATCTTTCTGTAATAATACAGCAGCAATAGTATGCTGGGAGGCAAATGAGAAAATAATAAAGTCTCTGTCAAACTGAGGATTAGTTAACACTGGGGTTTGAGTCAAGGCCAATTTTATACTTTCAAAAGCTTGTTTTGCTTCAACAGTCCATTTGACCTTTGAATCTTTCTTTAGCATATTGTTTAGTAATCTGATTAATTCTGCTAAATTTGGGATAAACCTTCTTAAAAAGTTGATTTTTCCTAAGAATCCTTGCAGCTCCTTGACATTCCTTGGGTGAGGCATTTGTAGGATAGCTTGTATCCTATCTGGATCAATTCTTATGCCATCTTTTGAAATAATATGTCCTAGAAGTTTCCCTTCTTCCAAGCCAAATAATGACTTCTTGGGGTTTAAGGAAATACCATATTTCCTGCATGTTATGAAAATCTGTCTTAAATGTTTCAAGTGTTCTTGGTCAGATTTTGAAAAGGGTGTTAGATCATCTAAGTAAATAACCAAGAAGTCATGAATCTCTTTTGCAAAAGCAATGTCCATTGCTCTTTGAAACGTTGCCCCTGCGTTTTTCAATCCAAAGGGCATTTTCACATACTTGAAAGTTCCCCATGGGGTAGTAAATGCAGTTTTGTCTTGATCATCAGGGTGTACAAGGATTTGATTGAAACCTGAGAATCCATCAAGCAATGATATCCTTGAAGCCCCTACTACTCTTTGAAGAATGTGATCCATTTTGGGTAAGGGGTAGTTATCTTTGAGAGATATTTGGTTCAAATTCCTTAAGTCTACGCAAAGTCTAATCTCACCAGTTTTCTTTCTTGTAGGGACCAAATTTGAAATCCACTCTGAGAACCTGATTGGTGCTATGATACCAGCTTTGAACATTTTATGCAACTCTTTTTCAATGGAAGGAAGGAGCACAGGATTGATCCTTCTCAATTTCTGTTTGAATGGTTTTTGATTAGGCTTGAGGGGAATGGTATGCTGGATGACAGAAGTATCATAAGACTTTAAGTCCTCATAACCCCAAGCAAAAACATCTTGAAATTCTTTAAAGAGATCAATGTATTTGGGCTTTTGATCAGGGGGCAGAGAGGCAGATAGCTTTATTATTTTAGGCTTGTCAATAGTACCAATGTTGCATTCTTCAACTCTTGCATCTAGTGGCTGCATCTTTGGCTTTCTAGGGATGTCATTTGAGTCAAAAATATCCTCTAGTGGGGTAAGGCCTGCTGGAAGGAAATTGTCTTTGAGTTGTATGATTTCGGCTTCAACGTTACTCATCTCTTCACAGTCAATTTGGTTAATTTGCTGAATGTTTTCATTGTTGAAAATGGTTGGACTGAGTAGTTGTTTTGCTGTCCTAGGTGACATTGGGTGAGCAGACTGTTGAGACTGTGTTTGTGATGGACATGCTCCATCAAATATTTGTGACTGAGTTGCTGACTCAAGGTCAATATTTAATCCTGTGAACTCTTGTTGCAAGGTTAAAAAGTTGTTTATTTGCATGTCATTCTCAAATACTTGCCACTCTTTAACATTGTTTGGAACAGAAGGCCTATATTTGACCTCGGCTGTGAAACAGTTGTTGGGTTCCAATGGAAATTTGAAGGTGCTGGCAAATGTTGCCAAGCTGTGTGCATGGAGATTGTGGCCCCTTGGAATTTTTGTGATAACAAACTCAGAGAAGGTCTCTAATATCTCAATTACAGCAGACCTGTAGGACCTCAATCTTTTGTCATTGGTGACAAAATTTCCTTTTACTTGTTGAATTACTAGGTCAGAGTCCCCCATGATGGAGAGGCTAGGTGCTTGTAATGATTTTGCAATCTTGAGGCCTAGTAACAGAGCTTCATATTCTGCCATGTTGTTAGTGCATCTAAAATTCAATCTGTAAGCCCTACCTTCTGCATAATCTTTTTCTTCATTATGTATCCATACTCCAGCCCCTGCCCCTAACTTGTTAACTGAGCCATCAAACTCTAGCACCCACAGAATATCTTGCTGAACAGAAGATTTAAGATTCTGTTCATGGGATGGCAATGTGAGCATGAGTTGGGGTTTCTTTTCCCATTTATTTTCTAGGACAATTTCATCACTTGTTTGACAATCTTTGACAACTAGAGGAGGGTTAATGTGTATTGTTGGGCTAATTGAAGTTTGGCAGGTGCTACTTGTTTGATCAGTGTTTTGCTCTTGTATGAGTGTTTCGGTCCTAATGTCATTGTTGGAGAGGTCTGCGCTGTCATTGAAGAGGATGAAGGAGTCTATGTCCGAATGAACAACATATATTGGAAAATTTTGAGGTTTTTCCTCACTGCTGACCATATACTTCATGAGTGTTTCCCTATAAAGTCTTTTTGGTTGCCCAAAGACAGAGATAGTTGCATATGACATGTCCAATTGCAGGGAGCCTTGGAGCTTGGCTCCCCATGATCTTGATAACAGCATCCCATATTTGGGTGGGATATCAGCGACTACAACATCCATTAGAATAGTTTTGTTGGGAAATTGAACCAGGGACACACATAAATCTTTTATTAGGCCCAAACATTTGACTTGGCTAGAATCAAAAGAAAACAGGTCTTTGTATGGTCTTGTTATATCCAAGTTTAATCTTTCCATGACTGCTTTTGGCATCAGGTTATGAGAGGCACCTGAGTCAAACATTGCATTGTGCAGTATTTTATCATGAACATGCAGGCTGACATAAAAAGGTAAAACCCCTGTGACTACTGTTTTTCCATCTACCTCTGGGCCAAACAGTAATTCTGGAGTGTCATCTAGCACATTTACATCATCTTTGCTGTTGGTGAGCTGAAGGGATTTTTTGATCTGTTGCTTATATATGTCATGCTTGGCTAGCTCTGAAAGGGGAATTGCTACCTTTAACTTGCCAATCTCTGCTCCTAGGTCAAAGGGTTTGTCAACTTGGGTTTTGGAGTCACGGGTAGCAGTCCTTTCTCTGTTCATTAAATCTTCTTGTTGGATTTCATCTTGATTTTGAAACCTGCCCCTCATACTCATGTCTTGAGGGGTAATGTTTGGATTAGGGTGAGAGGAAGAGGTTGCCATGGGCTGTTGTAGTGGGAACAGTAGTTCAGTAACCTCCTCAACCACTACTTCTTTTGTAGGCAAGTTTGTTTTGTCATTAAGTTCTGTGACTGAGGTTTCTCTAGACTGCTGTTTCTCTTTTGTCTTTTCAGGCTGATTTACATTCACAGTCCTACTCCTTAATTTGTATTGTTTGTGGACTTCATAGACAGCAGTATCATATCCTTGTTTAAAGTCAAAGGATTCTCCTGATTTAGTTTGGAATGTTTTGCTTTCATCCTCCTCATGGTCTTCTTGTGTTAAGAAAACATGGCTTTTACCATCCAGACCCATTAAGTTGATTTCAGGATCTTCATTGAGCTGATTGGCTGAGGAAGTTTCTGCATAGTTTTCTTGAAAAGGGGGTCTGATATCTTGGTCAGCACTTGTTTTTTCCTATGTTTGGGTTCTGAGTTCTCCTAAAATTTGGGTTTCTAGGAGAGTTGCTTTGTGATGCCTCCCATGATGATTTTCTTTCAACTGATTCCACTCTCTCACCCAGTCTCTTCATGCTGTTTAGTATTGCATCCAACTTTTGATCAAAACCTGAGGGCTCTTCTCTGAAGCCAGCCTTCTTTTCCAGCTTTGCCCTGTTTCTCTTGGCAATTAGGTTGGCCTCTACAGTGACTGCAACTCTTTGAGCTTCTGCAAGGGTTGGGGGATCTCTTTCTTTCAGCTGATAGGCCATATCAGAGTCAAAACCGTCAGGGAAGTTATACAGGGCCAAATCAGGAGGGGGTCTTAAGTTCTGGGGGATAGCATTATATACATTGTTAAACCTAGCACAATATTCCAAAACTGTTTCTTGGGGACCTCTTTTAATAGTGTTATATTCACCGAGTATGTGTAGAGGATCTTTCTTCTTCTCCCATCTGTTGGTAAACTCTTGGTACAGGACCTCAGGGGTTGCAATGGAATTTGCATTCAGGGATCTAAACCAAGTTCTGACATCCCCGGTTAAGCTTTGAACAAAAATTCTCATCCTGACACTGTCATCATCTATTTCATAGGTCTCAAAGTGGTCTTGCATCTTCTTAGCATGCTGGACAGCTGTCAAAGGGCCATGGGAGTCAAAAAATGAGATTTTGGTTTGGTAGTCTTGGGGTAGAGCTGGAGCATTGGCTGGTATCTGCAGAGGTGCATATCTGTTAGCCATGTTTATGGGGTTTATGGGGTTAATAGGAACAAATGGGACAGCTGGGATTACAGGTGTAACAGGGTTAATAGGATGGGTAACAAGCGGGGGGCTGGTTAAAAGAGTATGTGCAGGTGGTGAAGATGGAAGAGGAGGACTTTGAGGGGTTGATGATGAACTAGGGGAATTAGGTGTGGAACGGAAAAGGAATTTGCAAGGAGTTGGAATGAGGATAGGTTGGTCTGACCTTATATCTGAATCAGCAGGCTTCTCCTGCTTTTGCTGTCTCCTTATGTTCTTCGGAATGATATTTGGGTTATCAACAATGATGGGTTGATCAGGGTCAGGGTTTGCCCTAGTGTGCCTTGGGTTTCTTTTGGGAGCCAGCTTCTAAGTATTCTTTTAGAACTTTATACAGGAGGCTTTATATGTACAAGGACTAGGTAGGATTTCTGGAATGACTATATATGTTTCAACGCTAGGATGAAGATTCCCTAGTTAGCTCTTCCCTAAAGCTGTCCCTGTGTTTACAGAAACAGTCCTAAGGCCTCTTGGCTAGTTTCAGGCTTGATGGTAGCTTTGGAAGATAGATAGTAACTGAAAAATCTTAATATTCCCCAGTGGAGTCGCCAATTATGTTAACACCCAGGTTGTTCCCTATGACTCCCAAGGGAATACGGCCGGGGTAACCACTAACCAATCTTTTGATCACTGTTTCTAGCCAAACTGTGATCAGAGAGGGCTCTCTCTTTATGATTTGTATCTGTAATGATACTGTTTAGGCTAGGTATTAAGCACAGGTTTTGTTTATGTTTTGGTTGAAGAATTTCTTTCAGATCTTTGTGATGTATTATTCAGAGAGTCAAGTATCATTGGGCAATGGAGTCTATGGCTGTAGGTGTCTAGAAACTTTGAGATGAACTGGTGAAACTTGCAGGGCCATTTGGGTGCTTTATAGAACAAACTTTTGATTAATAACATGAACAGGCTAAACAAGCAGTGAAAGCATTTAAGAATTTTCACTCAGCGTTTAAGTATTCCCGCCCTACTGGTTACGAGAAATGGATAGATGTCTCAGGGGCAAACTTGAAACCCTGGAAATGTCTATCACTGTGAAAGATATAGTTTTAAAGTGCAGCAATTAAGAATTACACTTCTGTTACTGTATCTAAAGAAAACATGGATAATAGCTCAGTTTGAGTTCAGGGTAATCACAGATTAAATCCTGGAACCATTCTTCTACTTTGCTATTAAGTGTAAAACATTTAAACAACAAAAGAGAACAAAAGACTCGAAAAAAACATGAAATACAGAGATTTAAGAAAAACTTATTGTTTTATGAAACACTCTGGAATCCTGCAACATTCACCATTCATCACGACGCATCAAATACACCAAGCTTTTGGAAATTCCATTCTCCCTTTGTATTACTTCTCTGAGGATCTTACAGCAAATGAGACTTCCGAAAGGAAAATAACAACAACCCCTGCTCTATTATGCGGAGGGGTCTATATAGTACTCTGTATACAAAATATCTCAGGTATTGAGTCATCTGAGAGAGAGAAAATATCTTTAGTAGTGTTCAGAAAGTAGGCCGGAAGTTATTACAACGTTAAATGCAGAGTAAATGCCCTTTATGTCTGTCAGATGATTGTTTTGACTTTAAGGAGTCACTGAGTCGGTTACATTACTATGTATCGATCCTGTAGGTACGCATTTACTTTTGCCTGCGCAATGAGTTTCTCGGCTTTGCCAGCTGCGTTTGTCTTTCTTGCTTTGTTGGCTGCTTCCTCTGCTGAGTTGGCTCAGCTTTGAATTTATGATGCCTGCTGATTTTGCTCACTGTTCTTTCCATCTAAATTTATAGAAGAAACAGGAATTGATGCATGGCCTAATGTTTACAAAATTCTTTGGATGGCATCTGTCCACCATTCCTGTGTAGGGAGCTGATGCCTGAGGATGGCCTGCATTGTCTCTTCAGCTTCTGTATACTTGAAAAAGTTGGGAGCTACATCAAACAGATGATTCATTTCATTCATTATAAAAAGTAGATTTTCTATCTTACCATAGAAAATCTGTCCTGTGATAGGCCCTGTGTCTTCTGAGGTGCTGGCCTTCTCATTTACCTGTGATGAGGCAAAAACATTCACTCTCTTGGCATATTCTTCATGGGTGAATAATCTCCCTCCGTTGTTCAACAAGCTGGGGAGTCCTTTACTTTCCAATACCCGAAACCTCTCAATGAACCTGTTTACCTCAGTTTGCATATCTTGGGTTCTTCTGTCTAACGTTTGCACCAGACTTCTAAGAGTAAGAACCCTCTTGATCATTTGGATAGTATCAGTTCTGTTTGCGATTCCCATGATGGTCAACTGAGAACTTGTCTTATGATTGAGCACATTGATCATTTTTGTTGCAATTTCAGGCATGTTCCCCAATAAGGCCCTTGATGTTCTGATTTCCCTCTGCGCCTTTGGAATGAGCTCCAGTTGCTCATGGATTGTCTCAATGTATGGCCATTGGTTATTGATGGATTTACCAATATTGGACCATATCATTGCTCTGATTTCGGCTATGATTTTATCTAGTTTTAGCTCTTTCTCAAGCTCCTTGATTTTGTCTTTAAGAGCTTTGATTTCCTTGGCCTTCTCTCCTACTTCTCTCTTTGTTTTGTCATGCCTTTCATTCACCTTGGCCAGCTGCTCCTTAGTTTCATTTAGCTGCATCATTTGTGCTTCTAGAGCTTGTATTTCGCTCTTTAGCTTTTGCATGTCTAAGCTCTGATCTGTGCTGGTGGGTGCTGCTGAAGTAGATGTGGCTGGTTGTTCAGCCTGCTGAGGTGGAGGTGCAGTAGTAGGAGCAGTCTCCTCAAGATTAATGACCTGTGGAGGGGGCTGAGATGTTTGCCCCTCTTGCGCTTGTGTTGATGATCCTTTCAGAGGTGCTTGTGTGGCCTCATATTGCCCCAATTTTTCTTGTGCCTTTATAAGTTCTTTGTAAACAGAAATTAATAGAGCAGTGGAATCCTGCTCATACCTTTGTTTTGCCACTTCATCGGTCTGTGGATGGATAGTGGCTGGAAGTTTAACCTTCTTCCTTAGTGCAGCCATATCAGCATCTCTGATTTTTAAGATCTCTTGTATCCCTTTGATATCATTGGGATTGTGCCCAATTTCTATGATGATTTCTTCCAGGGTTTTGATCCTGTTGTCTTTGGCCTGAGAAGAGGCTCTCTCTAGCTCCAGCTGGGAAGCTGTAGCATTCAGACTGCTTGTTAACTTGTAGTTGTCCAAGGTCTTATCGGCCAATGAAGCATACACCATTTCCCCTGTTTGTTTATGCAACTCAATTTTGTCCATGGGGTGTATGTCTTTGGCAAGGACCTCTAAATTGGTCCTGAGATAATCAGCAGAAGACTGTGGCTTGAGTGCCGTAGGCATAAAATGACTCAATGTCAGTTTGCCCTCACCTACATCAAAAGCAGACATGAGTCTCTGCTGATTGGAAGGAGCCATGTTAAGTAGGTGATTATATAATTGAACTTTGATTGGGTCACTCCTCCTCTTAATGTCTATGAACTGCTGCTTTATGCTCACTCTTTCCTCTTTCTGCTGGCTGGAGGAGGAGCTGACTTCCCCTCCCATTGTCCTGTCTAGTTCCTGCTGGGAGGAACTTGCTGAAATTTCTTGACTCGGTGGGCCCATGCCCAGTGCTTCTCTGATGGCTATATCCTCTTCTGGAAAATCGTTGAGTCTTTGCCTTTTCTCTCCTTGATTTATAGAGGATGTCAAGGGAGTTTCTCTTTCCCTCTTCCTAAAGACAAATGTGTCCTCCTTTTGAGGGGTTTGGAGGACCGAGGCATCAGATGTAGTGTCTTGCCTTGTAGGCATGACTTTTTCAGTGGTCTGAGGAGTATCCACTGTTTCTTTTTGCTGAGCAGGTTGCTCTTGTCCTTGTTTTTCTTGCTGCTGTTCCTCTTGCTGTCCTATGTCTTCTTGTTGCCCTTGCTGTAGCCCTTCTGCTTGTTCTTGTGCTTGCTGACTTTGATTTTGCTGCTGTTCCTGCTGTTGCTCTTGCTCCATCTCTTTTTCTGCCTCCATTTCTTTTTCCTTTCCTTTTTCTGATACTTTTCCAGCAACTCTTGTAGTTTGATGTGGAGTAGTTGAAGAGGAGGCTGCTGGTCCAATTTGTGTGCTTGGCAGTGAGGGGACCTGTGCATAAAATTCAAGGTCAGCCATCTTCTTTTGATTGTTCAGAGCTCTTTGATTAAGCTCTTCTTGAGTCATATTTTCTTCTAGAGTTCCCCTTTTCCACTTGCTTTGATTGGCATATTTTTCAATTTGGGGGAGGCTATAATGACCGTAAGCAGACAGTTTATATTTGAGTCTCCTCATTGTGATGAAGTTGTTGGGGTCATAGGGTTTCCATATAAAACTGTACTTCAAACCAAATCCCACCAGTATTCTATCTGCCTCCTTCCACCCTTCATCCCTTTCATTGTAGACTAAATGGCCAAGTTGGCTCTTGATTTTCAGCTGTGCTTTCTTGCTCTGCCTGAGAAGTGGAACATATCCACATAGCCAAACTGCCTGAAGTATTCTAAGGCAAATAGCCTCATGGGCACAAATTTGGGTAGTCTAAATGGGGGTAATTCACACCCATATATTCTGATGACGGTGTGTGGTGTTGGTAGAGATACCAATCCCCAATACTGTATACTTTTGACAAATGTAGGCACCTTTTCATGTCATCTGTCAGTCTAGGAGGAGGTGAACCAATCAGTAGAGTCAAGGCTGGATGGATGAAAAGATCAATAAATTCACAGTAGGTGTATGGAGAGTGGCTTGATATGTGGAAAACAGATGTCCAATATACTACTGATCTCAGATTGCCCTGTGCATCTACTCTCTTCTTTGGGAAGGAAAATTTATCATGCTGGAAGTATATGAGCAGATGATATAGGTAGGAGGTGTACCTAAACACTCTTTCTCTTGACAAATTCATCAACTGTTCATGCATTTTGTCTGATATGTATGTTGCATAATCATAGTGAATTGGCTTTTTTCCTGGGGAAAACATAAGCATCATTTGTATAATTGTTTCATCCACATGTTCTATCGAATCATATCCCAGGATGGGACTGATCATGTCAACCAGGTCTAGGCCCAACTGGTTAAGATAAACATAGTTGATAGGAGGAACTTGCAGAGTGCTAGCCTTGATGAAGAGCTGGTTGACCTTAATAATTTGGGCCTCTGTGGTTTTGGCTCCCTGTACTATTAGATCAGCTAGTGACAGTGGGACCAACTTTTGCTCTGTCTGGAATTGCAACATCTCCCTGATGGCTTCAGGGGTAATGAGAAACAGAATTGAACCTTCAGCATCTAGCACTGCCCTCTGGGATGCATCATAGTGTTCAGCAACTATGTGCACAAGCTCAGGGAATTGATTAACCTGAGGAAGCTTGAATATTGGGAGGAATGAATCCCAAATTCCCAGGATGTCTGTCCCCCTCTCATGTTTGATCTTTATCTCGTTTAATATTTGCAGATGGAACCTGCTTCTGCTCATCATTTCCTCTGTTATCTTGTAGTCCAGGTCTGCCAATGCTCTGGTGTCAAATGTTCTATTAGGAACATTCAGGGAGCCACATTGAGGGCTATGGGAGCTACAGGGGGGTCCATGACTTTCCTTTGAGGTTTCTGTTTTGCTTGGGGATTGTGTCACTTATGTAGATCAATAACAACAGAGTTTCTTTGCAGAGAAGGGTGAAAATGCCTGAGAAAAGGTGAATGCAGGGTCTGCAGCAGTTGAAATGCTGCTTTATGGTAATTAAGAGCGAAGCTTAGCTTTTCTGGCACCTTTCAATGGTAAAATTGGTTTCAAATGCGCCTGCCACGATTGCGCAGCAGGACCTGGTTTCTTAGCAGAATGCCACTGGGAAAAGGCTCGGCTGGTGTTTTCCGAAGTGATAATTGGAACTTCAAGGCTTTGCTGAGGAATTCAGTGATAAATTTCTGATTTTCGGCTTTCTTTAAGCTTTCTAAAGCGTTAAATAGATAATTGCAGGCGCACAGAGGATGAATGATGAGGAATACCTGTTAAAACAACGAGCAGAGGTCGTGACCGCAGGTTGAACTGGTGCGCTGGAGGTCTTCTGGTCAGTTTAGCAGGTTGGTAGACAATTTGGACGTTGTTTGCATGCAGAGCAGAATAACGACGAACACACAAAATGACCAAAAAACGCGAACTTTTGGCTAAAATAGACCTTTTTACGTTTTTGGCGCGAATTCATGCTGACGTCAGCATGACGTCATTGGTGGGGTCAAGGTCGGATGACGTCATGCTGACGTCATCGGGTGACGTGGCGTGACGTGGACGGTGATGTGCGGGTGGGATGGGGAAACCAGAAACCAGCGATGGTTTCATATCGCACCGCCTTTGTACGGGGGCGGTTTTCCATCGGCTGTACCTCCGACGCGTGGTGGTGAGGACACGTAGCAGTGGGATGACGTCCTCCAAATACGGACGTCGGAAGATAACGTTCGGTCATCGG